>CM035794.1:64458454-64688454 GCA_020466265.1 Siphamia tubifer | reverse complement strand
TTTCCTGGTCACTCCATTAGTGTCTTATCTACAAATGTATGCAAAGAGCCTCTGCGGCTAATCTGATGTGTCAATTGAAACCAATATGTGAGCAAACATAAATGAGTGAAGTTGTCCGATCTTAAGTAGATAGTGTATTCTTTTTCTGACTCTGACAGTGATGCCACAGGACAAGTTTTTTTAATCCTTTATGTTGATGCAAATTGATGATAGTAAATTGAGAAACAACTAATGGGGTGAAAGTGTCATTACAATTAGTGTGGCTGATACTGCAACAGCAGTTCATGTGTCCTTGCTTGGTTATCAGGGGACGTGCATGGAATACTAGAGATGTGCCTATTAATGATAGATCAATATATTAGCCGGCTGACATATTGGGTCAATATTACATTTATTTTCTTGTATTGGTATGGCCCTGTTGCCTTGGCCAATGTACTCTTTTTTTTTTTTTTTTTTTTTTTTTCCCTGCTTACTGAAAGGTGAAGGAAAAATGGGAAAAAAAGAGGGGGGTGGGGGGGGGGGGGGGTACTTCCAGGCAGAACAACCTTCCTCCCCCCACCGCAAACATTTTTACCTGATTTACCTTATCTGTTATCATTACAAAAACACATTTGTGGTGATTTTGTCCTTTCACATATTCATCAACATGTAATGGGATCTATTCTGGACAACCCTCCAACTTTCTTGAAAATTTGATGGAAATAGGTCCAGTAGTTTTTGCATAAAGTTGCTGACAAACAGACAAAAAAACCAAAAACTGATCCAAAAAACATTCCTCTCCTCTTTTGGGGGAGGGGTAGAAAATGTAGGCGGAGAAAATAAAAAAAAGAGAGGAAAAAGGGGAATCCTGTTAACTATCACGGTTGGTGTTTCCTAATGATAATTAAAGAATATTGTCTGACATTTGTTACCATTTGACAGAGAAAAAAAAATCTATATTGGCTTAGAAATATGGCTTGTCTCAGTCATCGGCTATGGCTGACGTAAATATAAACGACAACAAAAAAATCTGTAGCGGTGCCAAAAAAATGTATATTGGTTGATCACTACTTTTCATACCTTGAGCACATCATGTTTTCCAGTCACACACACACACAGCAGTTTGTGTTCCCCGCCCAAATTAATCCTATGTCCAGTCTACCATCACACTAAACACACACACACTAGAGCCCTCATTCCTGAGTTACAACCTAAACACACAGCTTGTTCCCAGACCTGAAATCTGAGCCCATCACCAGCAGCTCTGCAGATAAAAAACTGCTTGCATTTGGGTATTGTGAGATAAGGCTATAATGTAGTATTGACAAAGCAGTGAGCTAAATATAGAAACTGCAGCACAATAGTAAGCATACTATTTAAAAAGCCGTTTATTTAAAGGTGATGACAGTGTACAGGCCTCCAGTGGGTTCAGGATGGAGATGTGAAACCATGCTGTTCATTATTAGACAATTATTCGAGTGATCTCTGTTCCAAAAGGCTGCATGAATTACAGCATCGCATCACTGTGGTCAATAGCCGTTCTAAAATCGCACTTGGAATTCATTTTTAGAATTCTGTGGTGAACACACACACACGAGTAAAACTTAATACCAGCGAATGACAAATGGATGAATAGATCTGTTACTTCATGGGTGTCAAAAAGGCGGCCTGCGGGCCAAAACCAGCCCGCCAAAGGGTTCAATTAAGTTCCACATGCAGCCCAATATGATCTAGAGTGGATTAGACCAGTAAAATAACAACACAGTAACCCAGAAAGGATGAGAACTCCAACTTTTTGTCCTTCTTAAGTTTAACAAGAAAGTAAAATTAAATGAAACTATCTTTTCATAAAAAAAAATTTAATAAACTGAACAAATATAAAGAGGACAACATTTCTTAAGAGGATTAAGAGGTCATGTTAACCAAAAATATTCCATCAATAGCTGCGTTTCCATTACCCTTGGAAATTTGTAAAATGTAAATATTGCCAAAAACCCAACTGATAATGGAAACACCTGAATTTCGAAAAAACACTCAAACCTCGATAGAACATTTTCACGCTTTCATGTGGTGGTTTTTCAAGCGTTTTGATATTCTAATATATCGCAAAAGTGCAATGGAAACACCTTTCCCCCCAATTATGTCACAGAATGTGACTTACATGGTCACATGATCATTTCTCTCAGAGTGAAAATGGCAGCCGCAGTCGCTGTCCACAACAACCATTGGCTGCTGGGACTGGAGAACTACGGCTGCCGTCTTGGAGTGGTCATCAGGGTGATTCCTACACAAGGCACAGTGAAGGGTTAATTTTATTACCTGTTAGTTTTTGGATATTTAAGTTGTTTTTTTACAGAGAAATATATTCTCTGTTCTGTAAAAAGTTAAGTGCAAGCACTGTGTAAAAAGCACTACATACATTTGTAATTTGTTGTTGTTAAGTGCTGAGCATATTTACACTTAATATTTTGGCCTGACAATGTAGGGACCACATGTACAGACCCTTATAATGTTAACCAGCTGGTCTGTTTGACATGCTGGTTCCTTTAAAGAGTTCGCCAGGGACTTCTACTGACGAGAGAATTAGCCGATGCATTCATTCTAATGCTAACAGGGTGATGGCCAATCTGAAGCTCCGAAGGTGACAGCAGTGAAATCTCATGGAATGATATTTCATGAGAGTTATGACGCTCCTGCTTAGAACAATCGTCAATGGAAACACTGAGTGTGAAAATGAAGCGTGCGTGTGTTGCTCTTTCCTGCTTTGTGTCAATTATAGCACTATTTTTGCATGTAAAGCTGTGGAAATATCACTGCAGATATAAGCAAGTAACTGTAAGAAAAGTTGATTTTATGACACTTTCATGCAGTGTCATGAGATGAATATTATATACACCATCATATATAGTAAAAACATGAACTAACCAGCACTTTTTCCATTTGATTTCTGATTGATTTTATTAAAGAATGCAAGATTAAGCACATTTAATGTCTGAAGCAGATACTTTGTAAAAACAATTGTAGAGCAGTGTTCTTGATCAATTCATTCACTCTCACATTCTCCCTCTGGTCACGGAGAACTACATCTCTTCCCTCCCACCACCACCACTGAATGTTGATGCACATTCATACACCAGTGTGAGTGACGCTGGAGGCAGGGAAGGGGAAGTATCTTGCATAAAGACACAACGGACAGAGCAGGATTCAAACCGCCAATCCTTTTGGATACTGGACGAACTGCTCTATCTCCTGTTGCTGATTATAGTTTAAGTATTGGGATAGGCTGATTAGGCTAAAGGTTGGAACATGTATGGTTTCATTATTTTGACAACAGCTGATGTTCAGTAAACACATTCTCCTTCAACATAAATCTATGACGGCATTTCCAATAACTTCATAGGCTGTGGAGATTTATAATGAACCAAAAAGGTTTTTACACACCAGCGTTACTATGAAGCATCTGTGTAAATCAGACCTGAGCAGAGTCCCAGTAATTCTTACCTCTCTGAAGTTGTCATAATTTTTTCTACAGCAGCAAAAACACATGACACATCCTCTGCACAATAATGTGAAGTAAAACACTTGGGTGTGGACAGATGCTAAAGAATTGCAGTAAATTGATTTTAATAAACATACATTTCTAACAGTATTACTGCTAATTTCTTATGTCATAGTTTTTGTAAAATATCACAATTACACTGAGTAGTAAAGTCTAAACAGTGGTGTTATTTAACAATGATCTGTATAATATGTATTGGGGCTGCAACTATCGAATATTTTTAGAATAGAGTATTCTGTCCAATTTTTTTTTTTCATCAATTAATCTAGTAATAAGATGAAGTCCATTTAGTTTTTTTTTATTTTAAGGTGTGTGTCCATATGTATGAAAGGAGATGTAGTCTAATAATTGCACTACTTTGGTACATTTACTAAAATTAATTACAACATGTAAGGCTACATGCTGACAGGTATTAGTGTTCACCAGTTAGCAATACATAGAAGCTCTCAGTCTGTGTTGAGCACTGAACGTAATGACACTATCATTGTCAAAACTGTTTTTATAGTGCCTCATAACCTGTTTCACGTTTGGTTTCAACACGATTGAATTAACGGTATTAGTTTGATATCTGCACTTTCCACACTAATGTAATTACAGTTTCAGTGAGGCTCCCTCTGCTGTTATGTCGGCTATAACCGTGCTTGTTACCAGGACCCACTTGGTGATCCAGGGTTCCTTGGTGTAAAGAAAATATCTTTGTGCACAATTACTTGGTAAATATTGGTGTGCAGAATAATTGGATACCAAATGAAAAACAAATATTCTCCTATCTACCTTTTTTTATTTTTATCCGTTAAAGTGAAAATGATGACAAAATTTACCAAAAAACCCCACTAACAACCCTCTGACCAATATACAATATTGGTAATTGGCCTTGCTTTCAATAAGAGTCATTATCCTTCTATTTACTGTCAGTTTCGGAACTTGTAGACAGTCAAGTTTTTGTGCAGCAACAACCATACCCTTTCAAACACTGATCAGAGAAGTGGACTGTTGTTGTTCAACATAAAGAAAAGACAATTTCTCGTCAGGGTTTAGTCCAGGTGAGGAAGGTGGCCATATCATTATTATTCCGTCTTTAACGCAGTGATATTTTTTCTTTTTTTTAAATGGAATTCTGCATTTTCCAACATTTCTGTGTGGTCTACATAAACTGTAAATATTTTGCTTGGGTCTGAAGTCTTCATTAATCAAACTCCACATGTCTATCTTCAACTCTTTTTCTGAGTAATCACACAAAACAGGTAATTTTGAGTGCTGTTCCTTTAAATATCAAGCAACAAATATCACCTAAAACTGGCTTATTCCTATTGGAACATTAATTTATGTAGTTTGGAGTTGGGGAAACTTGTCTATAAATACAATAATGATTTGGTCAAAATACTCACTTGCCTTGTGATTGTGCATGCAGTGTTGGTTGAATTAACATTTTTATGCACACACCAACACTTTCAATGATTTTTTTGGGGGGTTTTTTTTGTATAGATTTAAGCTTCAATGTGTGATTTCTTTTATTTATTTTTCGATCATTGTTCACTCTGGATGCAGAAAATCTATCCTTTGATGGAAGACCACAATTTAGATCCCCAGTATGGACAGCTAATTACAGGTGATATATGGAGGTTAAATATATGACTGTAGGCTTTAATTATGAATTGCTGCTAAGCCTCCATTTGATGCCAGGCTTACAGTAGCGGAAAAAAATATTAGACCACCTATGTTTCCTTTGATTTCTTGTTCGTTTTAATGCCTGGTCCATTTGTTTAGACAACTATGATATCAACAAAAAGCACAACAACAACCCCCCCATACACACACACACTTTACTTGATTTTCCCCTGTCTCTTATCATTCCGAAAACATGTTTTGGTGACGGTGACCTTTGACCGACAATTGACAAGGCAATTTTCATATAGGTCTTTCATGACAAGTTTTTCTGGGTGAGAAATTGTCAGGATTTTTCCACTAATATAACAATAATGGAATAATAATAATAATAATAATAATGCAAGTACACCCTCTTTGAAGATAAATTAACTTTTATTTATTAAGAATATTTGAAATTGGGAATAATATTATGAAAAAGAAGTTTTTGTACAGTTGTTGAATGGCTGCTTGTGACAAGTATGTTTTCCCTGGCAATTTGTGCTGTCGGTCAAATTGAATTCTGGCTTTTGGATGATATTAAAGGGCTGCATCTCTTTGGCGATGGAGCAAACTATGCTATGTGTGAGCGGGTACCATTTGGCACTGTCACGCTTATATTTGGTTTAGTTTATAAATGTCCTAGTCATGGTAGACTGTGGGGACCATGGTGACGTTCCCAGTGATGGTAGACTGTGGGGACCACGGTAACGGTCCCTTTGCCTCCTTGGTTGGTTTCTTTTCCCAGCTGGGAAAACTGATATGGTTGGTTGTGTTTGAGGTGAAGGTGTATGTTTGTGGTGTTGTTTAAACAAATGTGACATACCAGCTTATTTCAGTTCTGTGGTACTTCGCACTCATTTGGCTTGAATCCAAAGTGTTCCCACACATCAGCTGCTGCTTTCACGTTAGAAACATATTCCACTAAAGCCGCGTTTACACTACATGGTATCTGCTTGGCATGGCTCAACTCAATTTGGGTACCACGTACATTCCCTCTACACTTCATGGGCTCTCATGCTGCCCCCAGGTGCACCACCTCCCCACACACACACAGTGACTGACCGGAGGATGTCCCGTCTCCTAACACAAAGGGGGACAGGAGGGTTCACTCTTCAGTTGTGATGGATACCGAAAAGTTACATCTTTATCCAGTCTTTGGTAAATGAAAAATTAGTGAGCCCATCAAATTTATCAAGCTAATTTTTAGTTGTATAACATTCAGTTTTTTATTGTTTGTTGAATAATCGTGATTTAAATTTTGTTCCAAATAATCATGATTATAATTTTTTTCCATTATCGTGCAGCCCTAATGAGACGTTTAGCCATTCAGACATGATATAACTGATCTAAATCCAGTATCAATGTACCTGTAATTAAATTTGGTCTTCCTTCCTGCAAATCTTGGCACTTCATTTTTGGGGAGTGACTGAGCAGATCACCAGATTTCAGAAATCTATTAGAAAATGAGCTGCAAATGGAACCCTAGCAAAGTAGCTAATTAGTATCTTCAGGAACCCCATGGGCTCAAATTATGTATTTGTAGTGTTCTGTGATTTGCTGTGACTAAACAAAAACAAAGGATCTACAGAACTGGATCTCAGCTGCACCCGCTTTCTTGTTTCTCTGAACAATAATCCTGCTGGAGCAGACAAACTACTTGAAGACAATTTTGGGAAATGAGAGCTAGCAGGTCACTAGATTCAAATCGTAGCTTGTTCCAGTTGTTTGTTTGCATGCCAGGGGGGACGGCACAATTAGTCCAATAGCAATGTCAGCCTTTGCAATTACCTAATCACACAAGGATGCAATTTAAATGGGTTTAGGGTGTGTGTTGCAGGGTGCTATTTTCTCTGATTCAGTGACACAGAGAGGCACTTTGTAAAAATGTGCAAAATGAAAATCACTGCTGTATTTATATTAGTTCAAGCTAGAGCTTTGACCTTTGCCCAAAAATCATGTTCGAATTTCATTTCGAAATTAATGTAGATATTCGAATAATATTGAAATATTTATTACTTATATGACTCTATAAATGCCTCAATAACAACTCTGCATTAAAATTAAATATTATATTTGGTCTACCGTGGATGGTAGTCAGTCAAATATGTCAAATCTTCTGGCGTGTTTACAACAATTACTGATGAAACATGCAGTGGTCGGAGTAATGAGCATAATTACCGGCTGACACTTTTAACATTGCATAATCCACAAACATCATCTTTTGTCCTTTGCCTTGTTGTGTGTGAAACACTGTTCCTTCTTTTTCCTGGCTGCATGTACTGATGAAAGCCTCTAAACTGTTAGCCTCATTGACAATCAAAAGGGAACATTTACAAAATGAGCAGGTACAACAACGCACTTTAAAAACCACTTTGTGTAACTCTTTTTACAATGTGGTACTTCACAACAACTTCGATATGCAAACCGCACTCCCAAGAAGTGAAATTTGACCCACGTGGGGGCACTGGTCAACCCACCATAGATATGCAGACATACGAGCGACTCAGAATAGGCAAAACCTAGCTACGTCACTAGGTCATAAGCCCCGCCCAGAAGCCATGGGTGGCATCGCCCACAGGGCTCGTCCTCACCCACAGGCTAGTTACACAAACATCTTGCACCTCCATGTTAGATATAGTGTTGTCACAAAACCAATATTTTGGTAGCAGTACCAACATTTATTTCGATACTTTTTCAAATAAAAAGTGAATGAATAGAAATAATAATATAATAGAAAATGTTAACATTAACAGTAATTGTAACAACAGTCAAATAAAATGAATAAAAACCAGAGCAGTGAGAGTATGGAAACTTTTGTTAAAGATCAAATTATCATCAGTATATTCCTAAATACTCATTCACTGCCACTGACATGCTTTGGCATCAATTCAAATCCAAATGAACAGTCTACACTTTAATTTGTTGGGTGCCATACTTATGTAGTCTTAGTCTTTTATTATAGTATAATATTATAATATAATATAGTATAATACATATAATATTATATGATATTGACTATGTTTTGAGTCAATATTCTCTTCTCATTCACTCCTCAGTGAATGAGTGAATGAATCACTGGATCAAACCTTTTCTAACATTCCACGCTACAAAATAATTAATACAAGTATGTATGATTGATGCTGGAAGATCAGTATTGTTTTGGAAGTAAAAATATTGTATTGGATGTAGTGATCAACCGATATGGATTTCTTTGGGCCGATATATTGATTTTTTTTTTTTTAACATCAGCCTTAGCTGACTACCGATACAAGCCGCTGGTATTTGGAGCTGATAGAGATTTTTTTTCTCTATCAAATGATAATAAATGTCAGAAAGTCTTCTTTACTTACAATTAGATAGTGCAACACGATTTGATGAAAATGTATGATTGTGACTATTGTGGACTACATTGCAGTTGGAGTTACATGAGTATACTTGCTTGAATATCGGGGACAAAACAAAGAATTAACACATACAAATGTGACAAAAACTGAAGTTTACAGTACTGTATTTTTATGCCAAATAATTTTAAATAAATACATTTGAAAATAAAGCTATTTCTGAAAATTGATGATTTGTTTTCAGTCCTGTTCATTACACAGTTGACTAAAATATTTTGTTTGTATTATAGCATTTAATTAATTGGTTGCAATTGCGGTTTGAAGGGGATTTTATGGGAAGAAGAAAAAAGTGTTTATTCTTCCCACTCCTTTCGAGTGTAAATCAAATTATACCTTTTTCTGATGTATGTATGTATGTATGTGAATGCTCTCAATCAATAAATCAATCAGTGTTCCAGGAAAACCCTATCCTTAATTCACTATGCATTCTTAATTAAATTACTTGTCAATCAACATAATGTTGTTTTAAGAACCTTACATCTCAGTATACTATTAGTATTGTGTCAAATCCTTTTCATTTTTATTTGGAAATACAATTGCTGGGCTTTGCAACACTTGACTGCAGGCAGTAGAGGAGTACCTGTGAATCTGAATGTGTTATAACAAAATGAAAACTGTGAAAAACTCAAGTTCTCCTCATTATTTCTTCCTCTGTTTCATTTCTTTGCAGCGATCCTTACGTGAAACTTTCCCTCTACGTTGCCGATGAAAACCGAGAGCTTGCCTTAGTCCAAACAAAAACCATTAAAAAGGTGAGTCTTAAAGGGGTTCTTCTTCACTTGTTTTTTGTTTTGTTTTTTTTCCTGGCGGACCACTGCCTACTACCCATTGCCCACATATTTACTGTTGTAACCCCCCCCCCCCCCAAACCATGTGTCATATTCAGTGAAGCGCTGGCAAAAAAATAATGATCAAATACACTACTGCAGTGTGGAGCGGAGTGGAATGGGAAACTTTTGCCAGTCATTGAAATTTCTGATATTTGTTTTCACTCCATGACATGCTTTAGCTCTGTGGCTAATGTTAGCAGGTTGGTGCCAGTACCTGCTCACATTATACAGCTAGCATGAGTTAGTTGGTTAGTTTACCTTCTTGAGTCTGTTTTTTCATGATAAATGAAACCCAAAAAATATAGATTAAAAATTAATATTTAATCATGATTAACCTAAGTTGATCCAAAGCAACCCTGTGATTAATCTGATTTAAATGTTTTTAATAATTTAGCAGCCCTAATTTATTTGAAATTGCTACTGCCCCGTTAGCATTAGCACGCTATCCTGTCAGGGCAAACATTTACTGTACAAGTGACAGGTACCATATAGGTATAAGGTCAAACATGAAGGCTAATTATTCTGTCAATTGCTATTTAGATGAAACCAATAGACATGGGTCATAATGAACTACAAATAAAAAAGATTCATATTTGGAGCCGACATTGACCCCCCCCCCCCCCCCCCCCCTTTCCCTGTTAAATGAAATCAAATGGCAGAAAATCTTGAATTACAATTAGAAAATAAAAATAGTGATAGTTACACTAATAAATATGACCAAATGTACAGTTCTCTCTTTTCCATTTTTTTCTCCTTTTTGTTTCTCTTTTTTTCCTCTCCTTTTTTGTTTTCTCCCCCTTTATCTTGTTTTTTCAATTTTTTTGTCTTTTTCTTTCACCTGTCAGTAAATCATGGCAGGGGCAAAAAAGAGCATATCAGCCAATACCAATACCAATACAAAGTAAAAAAAAATCAGCCTAATAATTATCAGTCTATCATTACTTTAAACTGAAACACGGCCTTTATAAATAAAAGCAAACGCTAGTGGTAACTGGAGCGCAGTGACACCTAGTTGATTCATTAAGACCTCTTTGAATCTAGAAGGGTCTTTTCTTGTGGTGGCCTATTTTTGGGGATGATATCTATTCACAGTAGGGGGAGCTATTACATGCAATTAGTGTAACCTGTATTCAGGGGCTATTTAAGGACTGTTTTTCACTGAAATGTCTCTATTCCACAGCTTTCTCTCCTTGTGTAAGTTTGAGCCACAGCTAATGTCAAAATCAAAATGAATGTGAAGAGCAGCAGTCTCACTCAGGAACCTTTTTTCCCCCAGATTTAAGACTTTTTCAGCCTTTATTTTGTGTGGATGACTTTGTTTTGTTTATGTCTTATCTTGTCTAACTTTTCCAGATTTTTGTAAAGAAAATAAACTGCACAGTGGTTTGTGTTTTTTATCATTTTATCTGTTTTACTTGTTTTTATTACTTTTGTTTTGTTTTTATTAGTTTTGCATGTGTTGAGGTGTTAACGTCTGTGTGTGGTCTGTCTGCCTATCTCTTAATCCTGATGCCTTATTTATTGCTATGCATCTTTTTATTTCGTGGCACTATAGAGGGTAAGCTCTACTCAGTTTCATAGCTAGCATAGCTCTTCTTTTTTTTTTTTTTTTTTTACTCAAAATGTAGGCCTTTTTATAAAATAAAATCTAGATGTTTTCCTCTCAAAATCTTCTTTTTTCAAACAAAAAATCTAGGCTTTTTTTTTTTCGTCTCATCATCTGAATCCGCTTTATCCTCACTAGGGTTGTGGGGGTCACTGGGGGCTCAATCCAATGGGTGAAGGCGAGGTACATTCTGTATGAGTCTCCAGTTCATCTCAGGCTGAACACATATAGACACTGACTCACTCTGACATTCACATCTATGGGCAATTTAGATTAACCAATTAACCTATCAGTGCATGTGTTTGGATGGTGGGAGGAAACCGGAGTACCTGGAGAAAACCCATGCAGACACGAGGAGAACATGCTAATTCCACACAGAAAGGTCTGGTGTGGGATTCGAGCCAGGGTCCCTCTTGCTGTGAGACACGAGTGCTAACCACTATATCACCGTGCCGTGATGCTTTTTTTTTTTTAACACACAAAATCTAGGCATATTTTAACACAAAATCTCGGCTTTTTTTTTTTTTTTTTTTTTTTTTTTTTTTAAACCTAGGCCTTTTGTTTTTGTTTTTTTTTTTTTACATAAAATCGAGGCTTTTTCACTTAAAAATCTAAGCTTTTTTTTTTAACTAAAAAAATTTATATACCCTGTTACATTCATTTATCAACCACTTCAAGACATCAGGCTTCTCTCATCAATAGTTTATTTCAGTATAACAAGACAATTAGAAATATGCATTTTCTACTTTGATCCTTTGTTTGATAACACGTAACATGCATATTACATCACACCTCATGACTGCAGGAACCCTAGGGAAGTCTTGTTTATTACCAACATGTGAAATCCTCTTGCTTTGTGCATTAAAATAAACCGTCTTGTTGTCGAGTGAATACAGTTTCTGTGTCACGTTTCCTTATCGCTAAAGAATATGACTTTATGCAATGGCATCTCTACAGAACCACACTGATTTATTTATAGTGGTTTGTGAAACATTTTATTGTCATCAGAAAGATATGGACTTATCAGTTTTTGTAGTTTCCATCATTTTCTGATTACCACTGAGCACTGGTAATGGAAATGTGTTATTAGATCCCTGGGTGAGGGGCTCATGGCTGTTCCAAAGTCGAGGTGCAAATCTAAAGGTTACCATACCTTTTCTATCAGGACCTTTTCTGCCCAAGAGGACGAGGCTCGATGAATCTGTATCATCTTTTAAATCACTTCTTAAAACACATTTTTTTAGACTGGCTTTTATGTGATGTCGTCTCATTTGACCTTTTAATTTTTACATGTTCTTATTGTTTGAATTTTAATTGTACCCTGTTTGGTTGACATACATGATGCTGTTGTATATCATTCTATTTTGCATGGATCGAACACCATCACGATATGTTATTTCTGCCCTCTTTACTCAACTCGCTCAACCTCAGTTATACTTTCTGTTGCTTTTTTATCTCTTTGTGTTGTTTTGTGCTTTATTCTACTGTTGTGTCCTCCTGCTTGGCTGTCAAAGCACTTTGTAAACTTTTAAAAGGTGCTGGATTTCTGGGAAACTCCAGTTAAGTTCTTAGTTTGGTAATAGCTCAGTTTTGTTGTGCATGTAAATGCAATGAATCGTAGACTGCTTTGGTTAAGCGCAATCAAATGAAAGGATTGGACCAAAACAATCATCACCAAGTCCAGGGTGTGCAGCATATGCACACTTCATATCAGATAAAGTTGATCCGTTTCAGCTTGGATAAAGTTATGGACAAGGCTAAACTGGGACTGAAACAACATTGAAGTAATCTGTAATTTGGGGATTCTTAAGTTTAAATGCTAACTGCTAGCCAACTCATGTTGTATAGGTAGATGTTGCATATTACATTAGCCCCCACAGTGGTTCTGCTAGCTTCTTGTCTATCCAGTGAGTGATTTATCGGGCACTGTTTCCCAACTACGGTGTCATGGCACATAAGTGTGTCATGAGAAATTATCAGGTGCGCCATGGAACATTATCCAATTTCGTCCGGTTGGTACTCGAAGTGAGTGGTGATGATGGTGATGATCCACTATATGACAACAGTATTCCTTTGTAAAGTGAAAATGAATGTGAACCAGCATTCATGCGGCACCTTCTAGTGATAAAGCCCCCCTGATTAGTGATACACAGACCTGCAGATCAGGTTGGGGCGGGGGGCATATGCCTCTATTATATGGATCTCAATCTGTAAACCAGGGTTCTGTCTGAGGGGTCACTGACACACCCCTCTGAGCTTTGTTGTTCCAAATGCTCCATGTCTTTCTTCAATTTCTGCATAAATACCAGCTTTGTGTTCAACTAAACAGGCCCAGGTTTTCCACTGAGGAAATAAATTGAGACTAGATTGGCATTATATTTCAGTACATACTTTTTGGGACTTAATTTTTTGGTGATGTGCCTTGTGAATTTTGTAATGTCCAATATGTGCCATGGCTCAGAAAGTTGGGGAAACATTTGTGCAGTGGTCAGGTAATGGTGTCCCATCAACTTGAGTCAACTTTTGAAAATTCCATTTACACATTAAAATGTTCCTTTTCCACATCCATCTCATCAAGAACAGGCTAATTTGCATTGATAAAATAGGGCGTTTTTAGATGTTTTGCCTTCACTTAAAAGCCCCGCCTTCCCAACATACGTCACATTGTCTACAGTATATGCAGCTCACAGAATTTCAGTCTTCCTCTTCCTTTCAAGGCAGACCTGTCTGATTAGTCCATTTTTCATTTTCGCCTGTAGTTAGCGAGGTTGGCTGTGTGCCAGCTAACCTGCTGCTGGAGTCATGCAGGCAGACATATGCTGCCCCTGGCCATGCTCGCCTTATAGGATATAAATAGCTGACAATGCACTGCTATGTGGGGCAGAAAAAAGAAGCATCACAGCTCTTCTCTTATTGTGTGTGTGTGTGTTTGTGTGTGTTTAAGTGGGGCATCTTTGATGGCATCTTTGTTATTGAAACTAAGGGTTTGGCTTGTGGCAAGATGACATGAACAAAAAGATATAAGGAATACATCTGAAAAATAAGCACCAGCCTGAGACTTTTATCAGTAACTAAATGTTCCACTGAGTTTTTTTTTCATCTTGGACGTATTAATGCTTTACAATTCCAGGGTGTTTTTGCTTAAAACGCTTGAAAAATGCCTCTCCAATATAAAATTACAGCTAAAGACTGATATTTACATTTTTTCTTGTTGTTGTCTGTATCCGTCTGTTGCTTTGGCCACTATGCTTTTTCCCCCTGCCATGATTTACTGTCAGGCAAAGGAAAAAGATGAGAAAAGAGAGAAAAATAAAGGGGAAAAAGGAGACAAAAACAGGCGCATTTTGGTTCATATTTATTAGTTTCTGTCACTATATTTTTCTAATTGTAATTAAGAAAGATTTTGTGACATTTTAATAAATGTATCTGCTCCAAATATCAGATATGGATTTTTACAACACAGATTTTTCTTTACACCAGTCTTAGCAGCCTGTATCGGTCATTGGCTGTTATTTCTTAGCTGATATTTCTAAGCCGATAGCTGGAACTGATACAGATTTTTTTTTTCTCTGTCCAACAAATGTACACATCGTTTTCCCCTTTTCTCTTCTTTTTTCCCCCTTTCATTTTTCTTTTTTTTTGTTTTCTCCCCTTGCCTTCCTTTTCCCTTTGATTTCATTCCTTTTTTGTTTTCTCTTCCACTTTTCTCTTATTCCCTTTGTATTTCTCTCCTTTAAGGTGTAGTGTTTCACTCAACAGAAACCTAATATTTAAAGATTATTTGATTGTAAATTGCCTTTTTGTTAAAGGGCAGGAGGTTCATTCGTAACCCTGGTCCCTCCATAGTGTTTTAACACAGATGCTATTTTATTGCTGCCGTAAAACGTCGCGAAGTGTTTATTAATCCGATCGACTTGTGAATAAAGGCTTCATTGACATTCTAGTGTTTAAGTCATTTCAATCACCAGAGGAATTTTAATGAGAAGTGTCACATAGCTTCCAGACTAATAAAACATCAGATGTGTGAGACAGAAGAGGAGCGTGTGCATCCGTGTCTTCAGCTGATTGGCGTAGAAAAAGTTGGCTGAAAATCCTCATGGCTGTTGATCCAGGGACTAATGCCAGTCACTGGGACGTGTTGTTACTGTAACTCCAAACGTGCCCCTGACAACCTAAGAGGATCATTGACGCACAAGTCTTAGCCTAATTTTCTCACTTGGGCCCTCTGCTTTCAGTCACAAGTTGGATTGATTTCATACATCTGTTCATTTTTCTGTGTAAACAAACCGTGACACTCACTTTGCTTTAACACTTTCATGCATAGTGGTCACTCGTACTGGGTGATAAACTGAAAATTTACCCTTAACGATGTCTCCTATTGCCACATTTCCACTCCATTGTATCGGCTCATGGACCACGTACTGTTCCTTGAGTGTTTCCACCACGTATACCAGGGGTATCCAAATCCAGTCCTCGAGGGCCGGTGTCGTACATGTTTTAGAGATTTCCCTCTTCCATATAATTCAGATCCTTAAAAAGTCTTATTTACAATATGTGAATTTTAAAGTCTTAAAAAGCATTATATTTCTCTATTTTTTAAAGTATGGCATTCAATTTCACCTTGGAGGTATTAAATTTAATCTGGGTAGCCTATGGTTAATTAATCCATATGTCTGAATTTTTTTCCCGTGCTAGTTATTTATTTAGCTAGTGTCGTTTGTTATCAAGACACTGAAAAAGTGTTGTATACATTCAGGACTTTAGTAAATAAGAAGATAAGTCTTTTTATGTCTATTTTGACAATGTGTTGTGTTAATTATTCCCTTTTTAAGAGGTTGTGGTGTGTGTATCGTCACATGACTCTACCTATCCAGTCTGAACAGGAAGAGAAACTGACCATGAGAAAATGGCTGTAAGAGCCGTAGACCAAGCAACGTTAGTGGAAGTTTATTCTGTTGTGCTTGTTACGAAAACAAATTTGACATCTGTCGTTTGGAAATATTTTGGGTTCCACAAAGATGATGTTGAGCAAAAGGACACAAAATACAAAGTGTCGCAGATCAGCTAACTACACTTTGTAACCAGGTTTTATTGTGGTGCTGCCACTGCACCAAACATTTAATAAAAAACAATCATCACTGTTGCATTAGAGAAGATAAATGACCATAAGGTTCTACTTTCAATTCTGTGTGAGGGGAGCAGCCGGAGTGCACAGCCCCATTACCCCCTAGTGTTATAAGTAAGACAGAAATTGACGGGTGCAGTTATGGAACCCCCCCCCCCCATCTATTGTACATTTATTGAGGTAAAATGCCTGATTCATTGTGATACCGATTTTCGGTCATATCGCCCAGCAGTTGTGGTCATTACAGTGGACAGATGTTCAAAGGTGTTCTCTTTTATATTTGTGGATTTAGTTGTTTTAGTTTCATATCTGCCCACATAGTGGATGCTTATGCACCATCCCATTCACTGTAAATCTACTTTTCTAGATAAACCTGATCTGCAGTTCCATGTTTTTATATATATAAAAAAGTGTATTATTAGACTCTAGACTTGTTTTTTCAACAAATGTAATTATTCATTTAATTTTGTATATTCTCTCCACACAGGTGTGTTCAAGTGTGAGAAATTATCAGATTAGCAGCATTAAACATTTTATTTCATAGTTTTCACCCAGTATATCAATAAATATGTGTTTCTTTGCTTCTAAAATTAAATACGTGGTGTCCAGCTGAGTGAAGATTTTTTTTCCTAACTCTGTGAAAAATAGGTTCATAAAATGTTTCTTTTTTCATGCCTAAAGAGGAATAAAAACATGCAGGTAAAATAATTGTGATTAAGATTCTCATAATTCTTAAACTCATTTTCTTTCAGGGGCCACATTCAGCCTGTGTTTGGTCTCAAGTGGACCTGAAAAGTTAAATAATAGCATTATTATTTATTTCTATTGCTATGAATAATGACGGCTGCAAATGTTGTCTTTTTTTTCCACGACACCAAAAATTGTGAATAACCTGAAAAAGCAGCGATTTCTTAAAAATAAATGCAATTTCAGCATAATTCTGCCTCAACTCATCATTTGTTCATGTGCATTATGGATCAGATCTACAAAAACAAACACTTAGTAATAGAATCATGTTTGAGACCCCTGCTTTAACCTTTTAACCCGTAAAGACCCAGCACTACGTTAGTGTCAGTTTTTTCCTTTTACTTTATTTTATACAGGTAGTATTATCACGTACAATCCAAACTTCCATTTGATTTTAAACTTGGTCCTTACATTTGTAATCTACTAACTTTGATTTACATCTCTTGTTTTCCAAATTTACATTGAGAAACCTGACCTCCATCACTGCAGCTCCATGCAAACCATCCCTTTTTCCGATGTCCCAATATTTACATCCATCATTTTACCAACATTTCCATTCCTACACTTACAATTTCTTAAGCAATTTATCACCAGTTGTTCTATTTACTCTGCCAAGGAATGGCTGAGTTATGTTTTTGCCTACAATATATTTATCTGTTTGTTTGTCTGTCTGTCTGCCTCATAGCAAGATAAGAAAAAAAATGATACGTTTGGTGGTGATCAGTAGAGGGGTTAGGACACGCATGTGTCTTTCATTTGGCATTTGACTCAGTCTGCTGTTTAAACCCATTTTCTGAATGTTCTCATGTTAAGAATATTTTATGAAAGTAAAACCTTGCACTCATTTGGGTAATTTAGGAGTAGGGGTGCTGATCTGCCTTGGTGGAGTTTGCGCTAATACTGAGAATACTGCTTTTCAGCCTAAATCATGTATTTTTCTATATTTAATTTACTGATTGTGTAAACTTTCACAACAGCTCAGATTAAAGTTGGGCTCAAATTTCAGAAATGGAGAAAACTGAAATAAAAGTTATATTTTCAGCCAAATGAATCATTAAAGAACATGAACAGAGTGTATCCCTCCACGGTCATTGATTCAACTCCATGGGTTTTACCCATGAATCAATTTTGTTTATTTGTTTTTATTTTATTTTTCTATTTAACCTTTATTTAACCAGGCAAGTAATTCAGAACAAATCCTTATTTACAATGACGGCCTGCCAAGAGACCAGAGTCACTTGAAGGGAAAGGGTAGAGGGCTGCAAACTAAAAATGGATAAAAAAAAATTCATATAAAATTATAGTTAAAAAACATACAACAAACACTTCTCTAAGATCCAGTGATATAAAACACAGCAGACAGCAACATTATAGCACTCATACTGAAGGGCGGGGTCTGGGGGGGGGGGGGGGGGGGGGGGTCACACATACTGGGGGACAGGACTTGAGGCTGTAATAGAGTTTATAGAAGATGATGGTGTTTCCACAGTAACTACAGAGCCTCTGAACGTCCAAATTATTTACATGTATTGATAGAATTAGTGGCTCAACAGGTATTAAACCTTTTATATCTGTAAGGTTTGTGTCACCGGTGGCTGTTTGGGCCTTTATGGGTTAAATGGTTAATATGTACACTAAATCTCAGCATTAACATGTTTATTCTTTTCTGTTTCAGACCCTAAATCCCAAATGGAATGAAGAATTCTTCTTCAGAGTGAGTCCACTACAGTACATCAGATCTTTTTCCTCTTGTCGTCCTTCACACTGTGATGCTCTGTTATTGCACTTGTTTACTCCAGAATGGTAGAGTGGTGGTGTTAGTTGTTAATCTCAGGTTACAGTTGAACTAGGAGCCAAGTTCAACCTCCTCCACCACCACTGTAATCAAACAGACCATATTAGACTTTACAAGCTTAGCCACATGCATATGATTACCGCCCACTGGTTATTTATAAAAGAATTATAGTTCTGTCCCAAGTGATAACAATTAGAAGACTCACGATCTTCTAGCCACAGTCCATGTTAATTATTGTGATAGTCATCCGCTAATGTTACCTAGTAGGTGTTTGCATGCATGTCCATTGGCTTTGGATGCCACATAACCACTGACTGACTCCTTTCACTTCTCCCCTGTTATTTCCATTCCATCCCAGGTGTGTCCGCAGAATCACAGGCTACTCTTTGAGGTGTTTGATGAAAACAGATTGGTAAGAATCAGTCTTCAAAACCTTTACTGTAGTTTGCCATTGTTTTCCACTAGCAACAGCAGGGGTCTCATGCATCCTGGAAAACCTGGAAAATGATTGACCAATTTTTCAGTCCATGGAAATCCTATGGAAAATGAGGGGAAAAAAAGACCAAATAAAATATCCCAGTAAACATGATCGGACCAAGTATAATTACTAGGGCTGTCAAAATTAATGCATTAATGCCAATTAATCCATCATCACGATTAATCTGATCAGAAATGTTGACGCAATTAAATGGAACAATTATTTACAGCTGTTTTGTTTCAAGTTGTTTTGTTGAAATGTTGAAGTTGTTGAATAAATGTATTAATTGCAAGTCACTTATATCTTTGCATATGTTTTGGATATTTTATCACATTTCTTGGTGCTTTTTTCTGTATTTTCGAAGAGTTTAGAATATGCTTTGGATATTTCAGTGCTTTTTTTTGGTGAATTTTAGTGGATTTTAGCATGTTTTGTGTATTTTTTTCTCCACATTTTTTTTTTATTTCTTAGTGTATTTTTGTATTGTCATTTTAAGTAAACAACAACAACAACAAAAACCCCAGACATAGCAGTCAACCAACAGTATTTTGCACAATCTGCAAGAAGGAGTTTTCATTTCACCAAACACACAGACTAAAATACCACAATAATGTGGTAAATGGTAAATGGACTGCATTTATATAGCGCTTTTCCACCTTCATGGTGCTCAAAGCGCTTTACAGTAGCCTCTCATTCACCCATTCACACACACACTCATACACCAGTAGGTTTCTAAGGTCTACAGTAAGTCCTACTGGGGGCCTAAGTCAGGGTTCAGTGTCTTGCCCAAGGACTCTTCGACATGTGGACAGCCAGAGCCGGGACGCGAACCGCCAACCTCTCGGTCATTGGGCGACCCACTCTACCAACTGAACCACAGCCGCCCGTGAAGCATACATTAGTCATGGATTCTGCTAGCACTAGGCTAATGTGCTACCTAGCTTACAACAAACACGTGAAGTGCAGATATATTCACTTGAGCCTGTTTGCTCATGAAAATTAAATGTGTCTTGTATAGATCAAAAAAATTCGATTTCATCATTATAAATTTGAGTTAATCCAAAGCAACCCTGTGGTTAATTTGATAACAAAAATTATCATTTGACAGCCCTAATAATTACATGATGGTAAAACTGAAGTGGATGCGAAGTGGATTTCAATATTGTTTTTTCTTTTTTTTTTACTTCACCACAGGGATCAACATCAGTCTAGAATGAATTGCACTGACCTGCTTTTCTTTCTGTTTGTAATTTTTTTTTGTGTCACATTTATTGAAGTAGAGGATTTCTTGACTTATTACCCTGTCCCCTGAAGGGGAGGCAAGGGGTATTGTTTTTGGTTTGTTGTTTTTGTTTGTCCGTCTTTTTCTGTCTGTTTGTCAGCAACTTTACGCAGAAACCACTGGACCAATTTCCATGAAATTTTCAAGGAAAGTCCAAGGTGGTCAAGGATAGATCCCAATAAATTCCGGTGAATGTAGGTCAAAGATGGAGGTCAAGGTCACCAAAATATAACGAAATTCCCTTTTCATTCCCCTGTACTCGGTTTTGCATACAGCTTCCTTTTGGCTCTCAGTGTTTGATGTGCATTGTCATCACAACCTTGAAGGACACATTTTAAAACTCTAGGTCATAATAAACATCAAAGTTGAATTTTGGATACAAGTTTTGAGTTAATCTTACAAACTTTCAATGGGCATCAAAATGTGGGGCTTTCAATTCTGCATTTTTCATGTGTGTATAGATTTTCACCTATTGTTGACCCAAGAGGTCAGAGGTCACTGAGTCAACGGACTGTAATTGGGGGGAAAAAATGAGTAAATATAGAGAGATTATTATTATTGATGATAGGACACTTGGCATGGGCTTCAAAATGACATCATGACCTTTGACTTTGAGTGACCTTGAAAGGCCAAACTCAAGGTCACATCATTTTAAATGGTTGTAACTCCAAAAAGAGTGGTGATAATTGACAGATAGGAAATATATAGACCCCAAAATGATATCATGACTTTTGACCTTGAGTGACCTTAAAAGATCAAACCCATCGTCTCACGTTTTGAGAAAGAGATGTCCATTGAGCGCTAAAATGTTTGCGAAGTGCGGGGTTTGTTGTGCCTTGCAGAACGTATTTAATTCAGTTGTCAAGGAAACTAATAGTCAACAACAGTCTAATTGGATAAGTGTGCAGTGTCAAGTGTTGGAGCAATTTAAAGTAGGACAGAGGGTCTGAATACACAACTGAAGAAAGTACACAGACAATCCAGGTCTAAGGCTCCTTCACCTTAGTTAACCTTCGGGTTATTGACATAATGAAGACATAACTGAAAGAACAGAGATTGTGCATGAAGAGCATGTGCAGTTTCAGTTGTATTTGTTTTGTTATGGTTTCTCAGTAACTTGGTGTTTGGATCTTCACTTTAATGTTTGTCTAAACAAACAGAAGACACATTCCGACACTGTTCTGGTGATCTTGTCTGTGTAAGTGATCGACCGATATGGATGTTTAATAGCTAATTCCAATGACTTATTTCTTTATTTTTTACATCAGCCAATAATCGGAGCCAATACTCATTTTATTTTTTCTCAGTCATTGGCTGTATTGGTCATCAGCTATGGCTGATGTTTAAAGAAAAAAAATCATGATTAGCCTCAAAATCCCTATCTATTGGTCACTCATCATTGGTCTCAGGTTCAGGATGACTGCTTTTCCTCTGCAGTAACACTGGAGGTAGAAAGTTTCCATTGTGTCATTTTTGGTGAATATTACAGTCTGTCGTCTTCTGTGAGGTGCGGTGGTGATTATTTTTTTGTGCACATTCTGCCTAAAACTGTATGTATTGTCCAGGGAGAGGACATTTGTTATTTTCCCTGAGTGCTTGATATGTTCTATGTGGCAGCAGAGAAGGGGATGAACCATTAAGGCGCACCACAGCAGTGGGAGCACTGCTCCTGTCCTTATATGTCTGAGGAGGTGCTTTTCAGTGGAGGAGCATGCCAAGTCTCTCCTCCACCACCGGGCTATACTTCTTTAAAGGGTGTGCTGTACTTGTCCTGCTGCACTCATGATTTATACTTTATTTGTCAGAGGAGATAGTTAAAAAGTAGACTTAACTTTGTGTTATAGTAGTATTTGTGGATTGTGCTTTAGATACAAATATGAAATTTTGCTCTAAATTATGGTTTATTGCAGAGTGCACTGTTTGTTTGTTGTTTACTTTTTCATTGCGTGTTATCATTATTACTATTAATTACTGTCATTAGGGATGTCTCAATACAACTTTTCCCCTTCTGATACAATACTGATATTGTAGTCTTGAGTATTGGCTGATATTGATCTGACATCAGCATGAGTCATACATACTTTTGTTACTTATTTTGTATTGTGGAATGTTATAAATGATTTGTGCAAGTGATGTTATTTAAACAACAATAGTCATCAACAGTAGATCTGAGAAAAATTGACTGATTTATTATTAAAAGGGACATATCGTGCCCATTTTCCAAAAGTGAACATGAACACATGCTTTGGTCAAAATACCACACTGATGAAGAGATACAATAGCCTCTTCAATCTGGAGAAACGGCCCTTTTCAAAATGCTTGGTTTTTAGTGCCTCATGCTTTCATGCACATGAGCCACAGCTGACTCCACCTCTGTCTTCCCCATTCTACCGAGAGGAAGAAGACAGAGTTGGGAGAAAAAAATGGAACCTGAAAAAATTGAGGCAGAGAAAAAGAGACAAAGACACCAATGAAATAAAATCAACTGGCGATAATCAAAGTGGACAGACTGCTGACATTTAAAGCCCCAGTGCCTTCAGGTCCTGTTCTGTTAACAGCTGTGGCACGTTCAGGTCCGGTTCGTCTGGAACTGGGCTGGTTAGATGAGCCACAAGGCCACGGTTGTGGTCCCACCCACGGACCAGCCTGTCCGATCATCCTGGGTCAGACCAACCACTGATTAATCGGGCTGATTATAGGTTGTCACCGATTAGTATACATACATACATACATACATACATACATACATACATACATACATACATGGGCTATAGTATACATGTATGTAAACAACACACCATTATATACAGTATATTTTAAAAAAACATGAGCTAATCAGCACTTTTGTCATTTTTTTTCTGAGTCATTTTATTGAAGTATGTAAGATTTAGCACACATCTGAAGCAGCTACTTCCTAAAAAGTATAGACCAGTGTTATTTCACTACAGCAGTCATTTAACACATCAGTGCTGGTGTCAGTATTAACATTCTCTAGGGAACTCTAAGGGAAATAAATCTGACATTTCATCAGTAAACAGATGAATATGTTCTGAAATAATGAACATAAACAGACCCAGGTTCCTACAGTGGTTCTAAACGGGTCCTTACTCACCTTTATTCTGTTTTATGATTAGTGGCTTCTGCTCACTGGAGAGAGGGTAGCAGTAGTGGTCCGTCACCGTGGCTGTCCTGTTCCTCTGACTCCACTCAGTGTGGATCCAAGTTCATATTCCCACAACAATAGGCTTCCCTCACGCACTTCAGAGAAGCTCTAGATGGACAGTTCCATCGCACAAGGGTGTGAGTGTGAGGCCGGAGGACCCCCCACAGAGGAATTTCACCCACACTTCTCCCTCATCCCTCCCGTAGCAGAACAGTTGCAAGTGAGACCGACACATCCCGTCTTCACTAGGGGTTGTGGGATGAAGTCAGCTGTCAGACTCGTGGTCCTGCTCTGAAAAATTTATCTTATCCACTATTAAGTGACAATGCAAAATTAAAATGAAATCACTCTAAGATCAATGAAATGGATTTTTTTTTTTACTCCGAATCTTTTATACAGTAGGCACACCTGGTGCGACCATGATTTCAAATCTAGTCATATTGGACCATTTCAGTCAGTCTTGAGCCATGATTATTTATTACTACTAGTACTTCTAATGTGCATTTGGCTATTCTTAGTTAGTTAGTTATTTTCTTTCAATTTTTACCTTCTAGTTAATCTGTGTACATTGTGTATATTCAGTGTTGTGCTCCCATTGGAGGTTTACTTTCTTGGATGACTCTGCCCAAGGGATCCATAAAATTCTATACAATCTAATCTATAATCTAATAGACTGAATGTCAATTAATTTAAGTGTCCACAGATTGTACTGTACTCCTCATAAGACACTGTAAGGTACAGTGTGGAATGTAGAGCTAAAGGTTTACAGTACAGTGGAGGACTGTGTTTTAAGCTAGTTTGTTATGTCATTTGGCGAGCTGGGCATGCTGCCATTGGAGCACACATTGGCATTTTGCTTCTTTTATACAGAACATTCTCCATAACATTTCACACACATTTATTGACTGTGCATAAGACTGTAGGCTGTGTGTCATCATTGAACCTATCTGACTGCCAAGCCACAATTTCTTCCAGCATTTCCAGTCTTTTCATTTTGGCTCTTTCTGTGCCTCCAGTCAATATCACAGTTTGTCTGTTTGATGCCCTCTTGCCACAATGCAGATCTCAGATTTTCATTTTTGTCCTTCTTTCCTTTGTTCTCCTCATGGTACACCATCAATAGCTCAGCTGTCAGATTCTTGCAGCTTTGCTTTTGAGATGGAGAAGGAGACGCACGGAGGACTAAATGGTTGCATAAAGCCGTCATAGAACAGGAACAAGGGAGTCACTTTGTGGATCTGTGAGGCATCCAAAGGCCAAATTATCATCAGGACTTTCTGAATTCCTAGTATGAAGGCAGACTGCCCTCCTAGTATTTCTGTTCTCATTTGCCAAAGGCTACTTGAATTATATTTAATAATTCATGGCTTTGCTGTTTAGCTGTACAGTACATTCCCTCATTTATGTCTTATATTTACTGTAGTGATTGACTGATATCGATTTTTTTGGGCCGATTTGTTTTACCTTGGCAGATGTCCTATCCAGGCTGCCAATATTTGAAGCAGATAAGGATTTTTTTTCTTTGTCAAATGAAAACAACTGTCAGAAAATGTTGTTTTATTGCATTTAGAAAATAAAAATTGTGACAGTTAAACTAATAAATATGACTAAAATGTACACCTAATTTTTTCCCTAATTTTTCTGTCCATTTTTTCCTTTTGTGCCCCCAACTATTTGGAAAAAAATATTTTCTCCCTTTTTTGTTACTTTCTGGATGTCTTTTCTTGCTTCTATCTCCATTTTGTTTCATTCTCTTTTTTTTTATTTATTTTTTTTAGCTTTTTCTTTTTCCCCTTTTCTTTTTCCTTTTTTCTCCCTTTTTCTCTATTTTTACCTCCCCCCATTTTCCTTTTAAATGTTTTCCCTCTATTTTCTCTACTTTTTTGTTCTCCCCTCCTTTTTTCTGTTATTTTTTGTTTTTTTTTTCCCCCTGTTACATTTATTTTTTTCCCTTTTTTACTCATTTTTTCCACTCCTTTTCCTTCACCTGTCAGTAAATCATGGCAGGGGAAAAAGAGCATATTGGCAACAGGCCCGTACCGGTCCACCCCCCCCCCCCCCCCCCCCCCCCGAATATCAGCTGGCCGATATATCGGTCTATCATTAATTTACTGCACATACTATATTATTACCCTGTGAGGTTTAATTTTTCCACAGGGCAAATATTTCAGACCTGCAGTCTCAGATCACGGCTGAGATGTATCTCTTTTTACAGTTTTTTTGTGTCCTATAAAACCAGCAGACGGTTAAGTGTTTGGCCATGTAGGGGAGAGAGAGGGCATGTCTACTCCATTTGAAGAGCCCTTTTTTTCCTTCGGAGAGGACTGCGCTGTTTGCCTTCTCAAATCTGCAATCTGACAGGTTCTGCTCCTCACCCTGCCTCAGGGGTTTTTTGGTTCATTTTTAGCAACAGCTTCCTTATGTTTCTTTTTCCAAGCTACAAGAACTACCAGCCCGATTTGCCACCAAAATTGTCTGTAAATAATGTACAGTGATCCCTCATTTATTGTGGGTGTTGTAAAAACAACCAGCAATAAGTGAAATCCATGAGGTAGTGTTTCTATTACAGGATATCCCTGACCTTACAGTACCTGGTCATCACAGTGATGTACTGCAGTGTTACTTCTGTGTCATCTGCTCAGGGAATTGTTGATAAACTCACTCAGTGTGTGTTGTCTCATCTGAACTTTTATCCGCCCCCAAAGACTGAATCTTCTGGACCAACCATAGTGTAGTATTATGGGCTGTCGTCATGTGGATTAATGTATAATTAATGTATATATTTATTGTCAACTTGCACATTTGTATTTTGTAGGGCTGTCAAATGATCCTTTTTTTTATCATATTAGGCACAGAGTTGCTTTGGATTAATTTAGATAAATTGTGATTAAATATGAATGTTTAATCTATATAAATTGTTTCATTTTGCATGAGCAAACGGACTCAAAAATTCTGCATTTAAGGTGTTTGTCTAACCCAGGCGATGCCTTAGCTGAAGTGCTAGCAGAATCCCCAACTAATGTATGCTTCATATTAATGTGCTATTTTAAACTGGATGTGCTTCATGGGGAGTATAATACTTTATGTTGGTCGACTGTACTGTCTGGTTTTTTTTCACTTACATTTCCCTCAAAATACACAAAAATACACTAAGAAACACAAAACATGCAGAGGGAAAAACACAAAACATGCTAAAATCCACTAAAATTCACAAAAATATAAACTAACAAACAATGAAAAATCCAAAACATAGTCAAAAACGCTTCTAAAATATAGAAAACATCACCAAAAGGTTTTGATAAAATATGCAAAACATATACAAAATATGAATAGTTCTGAAATTAACATGTTTATTCAACACCTTCAACTCTTTCATCAAAACGACTTGAAATGAAAATGAATATTTAATCATGAATATTAATGGGAGGTAATCCACAATCTGATTTTAAAAATGTGACTCTTTTCACAGCACTAGTTAAAACATGTAATGAAACTGAATTTGTTACTCTGGTCCTGGTAATCAATAAACGGTATGAAAATATAATAAAAAGTAGCTAGGTATAAAATAGAATATGCAAGCTAAGTAATAACAATATTGAAGTCGCACAGTATAAATTATAAACGCTTAATAGTATGAGTTAAACTGCTAAATTATATCCCAGCAACATCTTAAAGGTACTGTAACATTGAGGTTGTGTGTAGGTAGTCTTGTGGAGCTTCTGAAACCACGTTGCGGTTGTGTGTAGGTAGTCTTGTGGACCTTCTGCAACCACGTTGCGGTTGTGTGTAGGTAGTCTTGTGGACCTTCTGAAACCACAGAGGTAATGTGATAGAAGGAGGGATGGGAAATGGTTCAGGGACCAGTTGGCACTTGAGGGCAGCATGGCTTTGTAACTGGAGGTGGTGGGGCCATTGGTAGTCACATGACTGAAACCCACTGTCACCTCGGAAACCAGGAGCGCCTACCGCTCTTATCCAATCATGTCAGGAATGCTGGCCCTTACTCGGCTCAGGCTATTTCTGCTGTCTGTCTCCAGTGCTTAGTATTGCTAAGAGTCTGCTACCCCTCCTCACCCCTTTTTCTCTTTTGCCTTCACTCTGCTGCTCCTCTGAGTGTGTTTTGTAAATTTCTCAGCTCTCTTGCAGTGGATGTTTAGTTTTTGTGGTGTGACTTTCCTTCTGTACAGTTTACTGTGGAAAGGAAAGTTGTGGAAGAGCCTCTGAGGGGTTGTGGGAGGGGAGGGGAAATGAGGGGAGGGGAAGAAAGGGAGAGTAGATGAAAAAAGGGGATCAGTCATCTAACCAGCCAAAGAGTTGTAGTGGGCGACTCTAGAAGACGGAGAGAGGAGAGGAGGAGAAGAGGGAACCAAACCGTCAGAAGTCAGAAAGTAAGTGCGACTGAACAGAGCTGTGTGAAGTGAGGTGAACATGGCACAACGTCTACGTTTATACTTTGGCTCAGGCCGCAGTAACACGGCCCCGGAGATACTGGACGGAGCGTCTGACGAACAGCAAACACGCCGTGATCTGACCACGACACCCTACACACAGTCGCCTCCAGGATCGTGGCCTTTTCGGGAGCCAACTTCGCAGCACTTCCCACCCAGCACATTGGCGCAGCGCTCGGAACCTTCACTTAAGCGCAGCTCATCCATGTTCATACCCCAGCTTGCTGCCTACCCCGAACCACGACTCACTAAGAGCTCCTCTATGCACATCTCCCTACAGCGCTCCAATGGATCAAATAATGACGATAACAGTAATCGTGTTGATGATGTCCCACCACCTCGTTATACTCCTCCAAGCCCCGCGCCTGCATATTCAGAAGTAGGAGCAGATGTTCCTCAGCAGCCACCTCCTCCGTATTGCAGCACGGATTCTTTAAACTCAGCAGCTTTCCTTACAGAGCCACACTTGATGAAACGTAGGGTTTTCAGTATCGGTTCTAACGGTCAAACTGTGTATAATAGAGGTCAGCCTGGCATCAGTGTCGGTGGGATTTGTATCCAGAGGAAGTCTCCTGATGGTTGTGACATACAACATTTCCGAATCCTGCCTTATGGAGATACTGGTTGGTCCGTTAAGCAGCAGCATTTAGACCTGGGCTCTGGCGGTAATGGTGGAACACAGAGACTCGTGTTTCAGCTCCAGCAAAATCAGAACCAAGATCAGAGCCAGGGCAGGCAACAGTCTGCTTCATCCCAGGAAGAATGTACTGATGTTGGCTTTGCAAGTTCAAGGGGATGCCGTATGGTGCATTATCCCAGAATTAAGCTTGAAAGAAGCTCATCCCACCAGAGACTTTATCAACACCATGAAAATGACACAGATGCCAAAATTATAGGGGAACACCAAATGGACATGGGTACACAAAGGATGAACACAAGAAGCAGACCTAATGGTTGTACTTTGAAATTCAGTGGGGATACTCCCAGAAGACAGCCTCATTTTAAGATCTATTTTACCCCTGGTGGAAGTGAAGATCAAGATAAGATTGCTGGAAATGATGCAACAGGGAATACTCCTGAGGTAAATATTACTGTTGAAATCTTCTGAATTGTTACTGTCTCTATATAAAAAAAAAAGTCCTGAAAGAATTTTGTTTCCTCTTAATTGAGGATTTTGCGATTTATTTTTTTGTCAAGGCACGAGTAATTTGAGAAGTTACTGCTATTTTACTGACTTCTAGATTCCAGTTCAGATGAGGAGAGATTTGTGTGGTGCAGGAAGAAGGTGGTAACAGTGGAAAGTACAGACACTGTAGCTGAGCTAAATCATACACACTGGCTTTGTTTTACTTCACAACCACAGGCATTTGAGATTTGAACACACCATCAGCCAGTTCAGTGAGGAAAAGAAAACAGGAAAAGGCTTATGGATGAATGGATAATTTCTCCCCTGCACTTGTTGCCTTCTGTTTCACAGAAATGTGACACTAAAGTTTGGTAATACCCTTAACTGAAGCTAGTGCTCTTGGAGAGTCTGCTGTTTCTATCTTTAGGCCGTTTGGAGTGTGGTTGTTGATTTTGAGAGCGGCATGTCTTCTTTGGCTCCAGGCTGGTATGGATCTGAATCCCCGCAGCTGCTCCAAAAGTGATTAAGAACTAAAATGTCATTAGGTCCTATACGACCATCAACAAGTTGGACAAGCTATTACAATCAGCTTTTCCCCAATGTAATTTTATGATTAGTGATGGACTCGTTTGGATTTTTTTGAGCAGATACCAATTTTCTTTTACATCAGCCTAATGCCCTATGCACACGGGATAAGTATTACCTATGGACCACTGGTAATTATGGAGAATGTCTGAGTTCTTAGTCCCGTAATTCCGCTGCAAATTACCTACTGTGTTTCAGTGAAAAACAGACGTCCAGTGATAATTCAAGTCCTGTGTGAATGCGAATGTCTGTTTGTGATTTCAATTGTGCGCCTCTTGCCTTTTCCTGGAGTGAATAATGGAGGACGTGACCATCATTGTGTAGCAGCTTGTGGTAAGGAACATATGTCCCCCCCCAATTTTTTTGTTAAGAACCCCCTTTTTCTCTTTATTAATTTTACTCTTTTTTTCCCCCTTTTTGCTTCCCCCTTTTTTTCCCTCATTTTTCCTTTTGTGTTTCCTTTTATATCTTGCCCCCCCTTTCTCTTCGTTTTCTGCAAAAAAGAAAAAAAAAAAACAGTCCAGAAACACCAACCTCTATTTCTAGGAGGCGGGCATATTGGTACACTCATCTGCGCATCCTGGATGACTTCAAAATTCAAAACACCTCAGTCACTTACAATCACTTTGAAGCAGTCAGAGTAACAAATGAAGTTCTAGTTACAGACAGAAATGAGACAAACTACATTGGTTACCTTGTATTTTTACCTCCGCTAAGGAGGTTATGTTTTTGGTGGCGTTGGTTGGTTGGTTTTGTTTGTGTACAAGATAACTCCAAAACTTATGGATAGATTTTGATGAAATTTTCAGGGTAGGTTGGTAATGGGGAGATCTGGAAATGATTTAGATTCAGAATCACAGCAGATTATGATTAGATGTCAGAATCCACAACAGGAACTGTAACAGAAACTGCTCCCAATAAAAATTGTGCAATAAACTGTCCAATAACAGTGCAATAATGTTTAATTAGGTGTATATTTTGTATATATATTCATAAAATCTTATATTTTACATAGAGTTGGTTATTTATTTATAGAAGTGATAACTTATGTGGTGTAAACTTGGAATTTCCCCTAGTGGAACCAATAAAAGTATAATTATCTTATCTTTATTTATCGAGGAAGTACCCCTGTTCAGAGACAGGACACTGCACGAGTGTCGGTGCTGGCTTTACGACCATCACCAGACAGCTGTGCCATGCCATGCCAATGCTAGAGCTGTAGTGATACACTAGTCTCACAATACGATACACAATATTCACTTCACGATATGATGTATAATCACTTTATTTGGCCAATAATATGACGTGATACAATATGATGCCATTTCATACACTTACATTATTCCTGAAAGATTTTAAAGGGACAGAGTGATTTTGGTGACATCTTGACAACAGTCTTGGATTGACGGAATGGAACAAAAAAAAAATAAAAAATTAAGGCATCGATCAATTGCTCTGAGTCTACAGCTGCAAATGCTGGACAAAATGTATTAAAGATGTAATGAGAAAAGGAGTTTGATTTATTGAAGTGGTACAAACTGTGGCTTTCAAGAATGAATTAGAACATTAGAAATATTCATCAAACATTGATGAAGTTACGTGAAACACATGCCAAATATTACCTTAGTGATATGAAAGGAGATTTATTGTCCTTTTTTATTTTATATTTTCATTCTATATTAATATCACTCATCTTTCTTTTATATTGAATATTACACAAAGCTTGATATACTGTTCCAGAGAGAGAACATACCGTTCTCTCTCTGGATGTTTGAAAGAAAAAATCAGTTCTAATCCCTTAGAAAGTGGGAAAAGAGACAACCAGTAAAGTATCAACCTTATTAGCCACTGTGCCCTGTGTTTTTAAATATGTAACTGTTCTGAATAGGGATGGTGAAATTCATAAAAAATCTTGACCGATAGCTGAGCCACATTAACCGGCTGAAGTCGGCTCACGCCATTGTGCCCTTGAGTCACTTCACTTTTTAAACATGACTCACACTGCGAGGTCGAGCGATGTTATGTTAAAAGCTCATTTTAAACCGTCACTCATAGAGAAAACATTTGATGTTACAGGAAATTATGCTGTTGAATATCGTGGAAAAAATACTTAGCGATGTCCACCAACCTGATTAGGTACTGCACCAACTCCTTTTGCCGTAGCCCACCCGTCATGTCATTTTAAGTAGGTCTGTCAGATGGATAACAACTCGTCCACTACCAGTCTTTAGCTGCTAGCTCCAGAAGTTCTATTACCTTAAGTCAGCTTTGTGTTTTGTTTACGTTTTGAGCAAACGTTCTAAACTGGTGTGAAATGGTCATACTACATAGATTAATTAAGCTCTGCATTTGCTATTAATAAATTCTGTCTTGCATTGCTAATGCTGAAATTAATCATTTTTAAAGATATGCTATGGAGAGATCACAAAGTTTCCTCTTTATAACCTACACTACAATGCTAAAGAGTTTGTGCAGTGGACTGACAGATTTATGTTTTAACAGACGGCAGAAAATTATGACTGGACAGCGCCGTTGATGCGGTCAACCATCGATCGGTTAACGTCCCTAGTCCTGAATATTTTACAGATTGATGTGACTGGAACATGTGTCTCTTATGCTTCAATACAAATGGTTAATCGGGGGCAGGCAAGACTTGGTCGGTTTGTGGACAGTGCCACCTGCAGAGGTCAAAGCAACCACTAATGCTCATTGATGCGCTAATGTGACGGTGATGATTGGTTTATAAAAAATGTTCAGACTACTGGAAACAATTTTGCTGTGGTGTTGCGGCGCTTTCCTTCTTTTTAAAGCCGAAGTGCTCCCCATGTCTGCCTTTAGGTATGAAGGTGCTGAAATTATATTGGCCCTCATTCTCCTCAATCTCTCAGCTCTGTGTCAATGTGGGCGTCTTCCTACAGACCGATCTAGACAGTAACCTGTAGAAATACTCCACAGCAACACAAGTGGCTGGATGACATCATCGCTCTCCCTGCAAAACAAACTGAGGAAATGGGTGATGACGGATTTCAATGGGGGTTAATATAGTGATACTCGTGGCTGAAAAAGTTTACTTTTTGGGGAAACTAAATCTCGAGATATTGATATATATATGCCATGTCCTGCTTAAATCTCCTACTTCCCCATCTGAATAAGTTGTTACAGGCGAGCAGTCTTGATACATTTACCTTAAATGAGACTGAATGGAATTGGGTGTTGGGTGGGTGGTTGGGTTTGTGGGAAGTTTGTAGTGTGTGACAGATCCAGTTGGGTTATTGTTGTGAAAGGCTTTTCTCTGTCAGCTCCCATCTGTCAAGAGTTGCACGGCATTGTAATCTAGCAGTGTCAGCACTGAGACTGGTGAGGAGGTGAAACAACTCGCACACCAGTGCCAGCCTGGACCTGATCCAAATCACTCTATATCATTCCCATATACTAGTGCTAATATTCCAGGAAACTCCCATTCTATTAACTAAAGTGCATTACAATGACAGTCATCCAATGAGTCACCTTATTCCCCACACACTCTTTTTATCATTACAATGAATTAACCTCTTCCCAACCTTATGTCTTGGTCCTGGGATATAGTGACATTATTTTACTAACACCTATATATACAGCTACCACATTAATGCACCTCCACTTATGACACGTAAAATGAAAGTGAACACTCATCTTTCTGAATACAGTGATTCCATGTTCATCAATATTTGTATTTGAAGCATGCAACAGTTATTTTTTTTCTCCAAAAATTCCATATATAGCCATTTTCAAAAAATTTCTAATTCTCAAAATTTTCCTTCTGTAAATGCATACACATGAACATAGAAAAAATGCTCCAAAACTGACATATTTACAAATAATGTTTTCAAATTTGAACAGCAAAATCCTTGGACATTAGTCTGTTGGTAAATGGTGTGGTTAAGTTCATATCTACCAAATGCTGGTTTTCACACAAAAACTAAGTCAAAACCAGTTTTTACCTGTTAAATAAATTGCAAAAGTTAGTGTTTTAGTCCAAACTACAGGGTGTTACATTTAAAAAGAGTCTTTTTTTTGTAATCTGTACTCCAAATATTTGAAGAACTGGAGTTTTAATTTGGAGACACATTTTCAGGCGTTCATTGATTTTCATCAAAATCACTCCAGAATGGTAAGGGGTTAATTTATTCTCTGATATTTTTGTGCATGATTTTGTTCTGTGTTTGGTGTAGGCCCTCCTCAATTAGGACACCCTCCCTTTGCTGAGTGTAACCTGGCCCTGGGAGGCAGCTGCAGGCTCAACTGTGACCCTTTGATGACTCTGCAATTAAATCCTCCTGCATGCTCATACCCACAGCTTAAAATGCTTGTTACAGTTAATAACAGGAAAAAAATAAAACCTGCCACGTCTCCCCACAGTGGGTGTCTTAAAGTCAACCACCATCACAACCATCTGCTTCATCATTCATTAGGATTGAAGAAGCAAATGCAATGTCCAGGTCATTCAGTGAGCTTTTAGTGACTCATCAGTGCCTGGAGACCACACTAATTAATTTATCATTGACATAAACTGTTTTTGTAGACTTCTTAAAAACTTTTCTTTTACTACAGCAATAAGGTGAGGAGTTTAGATTACATATCACATTAAAAAAAATGTAAACCTATACTGATGATGTGGGTCACGTTGCTTTTGTTGCCTCTGAGTCACAGTTTAACCCTTTATCCTTCTGGAGTGATTTTGCTTAAAATGTTTGAAAAATCCAGCTATTCTTCAACTGTTTGGAGTACAGATAAAAGGATGAGCTCTTTGTAAAGGTAACACCCTGTAGTTTGGACTAAAACACTTTTACTGTTTATTTAACAGGTAAAAAGTTGTAGATTTAGAAACACTCATACATTTAGAAAACAAGGGTGTATTTGTTTTAATTTGGTAGCTATAAACAGACCAATGTCTCTGCACTTTGCAATTCAAAGTTGAGTTGAAATTTTTTACTTTATTTGTAAAAAATGTAAGTTTTAGAGCATTTTTTTACCCTATGGTTATGTTTTCTGTTTTACTGGGGAGATTTGGGGGAATTATATTTTTTTCCAAAGTGGCTACATTTGGAAACTTGGAAAACATGAATAACCGTTGAATGCTTCAAATCCATTTATTTTAACAAATATTCATGGGAAATAAATATTTTCTGTACCAAATGACCATTGTCCAAACTAGTATTGTGTTCCAAAAATCCCATTGTCCAGTATCCCAGATCCTAGTAAACTAGATAAACCTTCCCAGTGGACAAAATATTTTGCCTTGGTGTATTGGTCTAGACTCACTAAGCCTAGCATTAGCCACAGCAGGCCGACCAATCACAATGTGAGTTGTTTTTTTGTTCTTCCCTGTTTGAGACTTCGGGGCAGGCTTGGTAGGATGACGACATGGCCCTGCGACAGCTACTTCCACTACTCTATATCGTTCCTGTTCCTATTTGACATGTTTATCTCCACAGTACGCCACTTCCCACTGGTTTCCGTTGCTCTGAGAAAAAGTCAGTCACTGTTATACTGATTGGCCTATACCTGCACAGACAGTTTGAACGACAATGGTTTTGGTCCCACCGACAGCTCTTAGCAGCTGTTAGACTTCTGCCTGTACAGGTCAAGACTGGAGTTTGCAACTTATAGCCTGGCCTGTCAGGCTAATATTCTGGTTTTCAGCAGCTCATTTTCCATCCACCTGTCACCTCTTGATTATAAATGTCAACTAAAGTGTTGGAATATCAATAGATAATTGATCAGATAATGGCCTTCAAAAGTAAGAGGAGCCAAATTTGTCCTATTTGTATTTAATATAAACATCGTGTGTATGTGGTGTTGTGGTTGCATTTCAGAATTTTTTAGAAAGATGAGTTTGTGCACTTACATTTGATGTGTAACAAGTGGAGGTGCATTAATGTGGGAGCTGTAAATATAGGTGTTATTAAAATAATGTCATCAACGTACCAGGACATAAGCCTGGGAAGAGGTGAACTGAACACTTGTGTAATGACTAAATGAATAGCCATGTTTGCTTTGGGAAATGAAAGCCCCTACTTGCTTTAAAAACACAAAGTTGTGGCTCAATTGTTCAAATGCTGGGCATGTGTTTGTGTGTTTACGTGGGTGGATGTGTTTGTCAGAGTAAATATGTATTTGCAGGGGTCTGTTTACATGCCTGTGCATTAATAACTCAGTGTTTTTATGTGACTCATTTGTAACCTTTCAGTATTGAATTCCAGCTCTGTCCAGTGTAATGGAAGCCCAGCACACTGCATACTGATGATATAAACAATCAGACTAAACCAGTGTAGTACATAGTTTTTCCTTGGTCACTGTACAGTAGTTGGCTTTGTACCTTTTTTTTTTTGTCAGAAACCAACATAATTGAAATGGGCCATTTTCATGTGTTTCATATGTGTCCCAAATGTTGTCATATTGAAGGTGCTCTATTTTGCATACATTTAATGCATATTTACTTATTACTGTTATATCTATGAGTGACAGCAATGAAAATGTGTTTGTTTGTGCATTAAACCCTTGTACCCTCTTCAGTTTTTCTAACCTTGTGGCCGAAAATGTACTTGAATCACTGAAACAAGTTGACTTGCTCAAAACTACCAAATATTACGTAATGTACATGATTTTAACCCTTTAAATGGCAGTTTAATTAATTTAAATTTTAACTATTACAACCCCCCCCCCCCCCAATATTATTTTCCATATGATAAGTGGCAGGGGGATGTGGCTTCAGTGGTGATCTTGAATATGTCAAAGATTAGTCATGAAATGTATTACATAACATTGGTAATTGGTAATTATAGGATGCATTAATAGATTATAAAGGACACGTAACAGTAAAAACTATGGATTTAAACAATTTAATAGAATTAAACACAAGCTGTAATGCAATGAAAAGGACTAAATAATAATAATAAAAAGATTAAAGTGTACAAAAATGGCTGAGGAGGACACAAAGGTTAAGGTAAAGGAAATTGCAGGAGCTTCTTGGAGAGTGAGCTGTTAACATCCATTAAAGATCACTACTTCTCACTGGGTCAAAGCTCAGAATGACACAGACTACAGAGAAATGTGATGCCTCCCCCTTAACCCACCACTGCCTGTTAACGCCGTTTCCAGACTTACAGTGTTGTTGGTAATTACCTGCTGTCTAAATGAGTTGTGTCCTACACACAGGCTGTATCCAGGAATGGGCTTTTCCATCTCGGACAGGTAATCATTGCCCCCAGTGGGGAGGCAGCTCCATCATCTGTCAGTCCTCCCCTTTTCCTCTTACTCTGCATTAATTACAGCATATGGACGGACACATCTCCGAACGCCTTGGATTTGAAACAAACCTTCCCCACGTGGTTCCTGTCCTGTCCTCTATCCTTCTGTCCCTCTGTTTGACTGACATGGCTTTTATCTGGTGGCAGTGGATGTTTTTTTCCTTGCTGGGTCTCACAGATTCTTTTCCTAGATCAGAGGTCTATCCAAAATAATAAATAAACCCTTCACTCTGCCTTGGGTTTGGATACTTGTGGAAATCTGTGCTGGTTTAGTCAAGAACAGAAAACAACTAATTACTAGGTGCTTTTCCATTGACCCTCAAAGTGAGCAAATATAACTTATGTATATATATAAAAAAAAAAAAAATTACCTCCCGGAAAAGTTACAATTTCGACAACTTTTGTTTTTCAATTACAAGTTGTTGTGTTGTTTTTCTTGCATAGCACAAATTGTATATTACACAATTGCAATGGAAATGCCTTTTTTCAGATCTAAAGTCAAGTGCATAAAAAAAAAAAACCCAGACGATAAGTGTTATAACAGTTACAAGGGAAGAAGAGCTTTAACAGAAACATGGTGCATTATGTGTAGACACACCAGGAAACCACATCATTTTTAATTTAGGAGGAGATAGAGGAGGAATATTGAGGAGTAATGAATATATCTGATATTTGACTGATATTTACATTCATCACTATGTTTATGGAATGACTTCTCATGTCATCGCAATAATAAATAAATAAATCATCATATTTGTGATTTAATTTAAAAAAAGGACATTATGCAATTCTGTTTTTTCAACATTTAGTAAATATCTGTAAAGTTTTGCACAGAAGTCAAATGGAAAAGTGACTACTCTAAAATCATAATGAGAAAATATTGTTTAATTCAATGACATGTTTAATTAAAATAATAGATGATTGCATTATATTCAAAGTTTTCAAAGATGCCCAGATTTCACATAGGTATTCCAAAAATAAGGCTGGATGTTGATTTGTGGCGGGGCTCTGTTTAAAATGACAACCTGTGAATCTGTCTCTGTTCGTGATGGGCACAAAATGCTGGTTTATCTTCTAGTAATTCATTTCAACATTGTGGTTTTTCCTTCTCATTCCTTGGAAACTATGATATTCCCTAAATTGTCTGAAAATGTTGATGCTTTCTAGTCCAAATGCTGAAAGCCATCTCCTCTTTTCTTTCCTAGACCAGAGATGATTTCCTGGGACAAGTCGACGTTCCCCTCAGTCATTTGCCGGTGAGTTTTTTTTTTTTTTTTTTTTTTTGCACCTGTGTGCAACTGCATGGTCTAATGTTACACTGCTTTTTAATACTCAGCTGTTTCTTATCTTTTCTTTTGCTTTGCCTGATTAACCTTTGCAAAGGTGAAGCTAGGAGTGTGTTTGTGTGTGTTTTGTCTTTAGTGTGAGAAAGTGCAAACCTCACACGTAGCATCATGTTACGACAAACAGCTTAACACAAATGCACAGCAGGCTGTCTGCTCTGTAAACAGAAATGACTGTCCTGAGGGCAGATTAAAAGGAAAATGAAAAACTCACATGGAAATTCTCAACTGTTGTAAGATAACAGCCAAGATAACAGCACCCCCTCCAAAAATAAAAGTGGAGGCAAGGGGTATTGTTTTTTTTGTTTGTTTGTCCATTTATTTGTATGTCTATCAGCAAATTTACCCAAAAAGTACTAGACCAGTATCCATGACATTTTCAGGAAAGGTGCGAGGTGGAATAGATTTCATGAAATTTTGGTGGATTTAGGTCAAAGGTCAAGTGGGGCTGGGTGGTATGGCCGAAAAATAAAATATCAGACTTTTAACAAAAAAATCGATATACCAACTTTTAAAGAAAATGATAAGTACAAATGACAGTGACGCTCAAAAACATTTTGCTTCCATTATGTCAAAACATTAACAAAAATAATGCCAATTTCCCTCTTTGAATTAAAAGTGCAGTTTTTATAATAGTTTAAACACATACCTGGGGTCTATAGTAAGAAACTGTCTTTTCCAATGTTTATATGAAATGATTGAACAGTGATAGGTCTATCAAACTAAACTATCCTTTGTCCACTGTCCCTTCTGCATGTGCATCTCCTGCATGATTCATGTTTTCAGACCCTAAGCTCTAGTACAGGAAAGTAAGCTAAAGCTAAGCTAGTTATATTAGCAATATTAGGATGGAAAGTTCACCAGAAAAGTGTTTAGTCACTAACGTAAATTACAACATTAGTATCATTAGTGCGATAGGTATATGTGTAGGCTGGAGTTGGGGTACATCCCCGAGTCGGTATCGGATCCCGTGCCTGAACCGGACCAGAGCTTGAGACGGCGACAACCGAACTGTTGCTGTACAGTGCACGCGAATCCTCGGTCAGTATTCTAGAAGCGTGAAGAGGGAAGATCATTGCAAAAAATGTTTTTGTACCACTTGTTTATAAAATTACTTCATCTTATTTAACTAGATAAAAATCTCATTGAGATCAAGATGTCGTTTAAAAGGGTGACCTGGCCAAGAGGTCAAATGTCACACACCATACCGTAATAACAGGTTCAAAGATCAGTGACAACAATAAATGATAACAGGAAACAGTTTGACAAGATGTGTGCAATGAGGTTTATGCCACTAGCATTTTTTTTTAAGTGCAAGGTTTCGACTAGATCAGGAAATGGTTTAAAATCATGGGCACCGTCCAAAGGATTCTCACTGTCTAGTCAGTAAAACGGCCAATGAAGCTAGTAATGAGATGAGTTCTGGTATTTTCAGCTCTGATTGAAGAGTATTCCAGGCAGAGGAAGCTCACTTCCTCAATTCACTTTAAACATTCAGATAATAAAGATCACGTGTCTGTAGGGCATGAGGGCTATTTGTTTTCAGAAGAGAAGATAAATGAGAAGGAACCAATCCAAGAAGAGCCAAGTAGATCAGGGACAATCAATGGGTGAAATAGACTCAATGAAGGCTGCTCATCTTTTCTTTCTTTCTTTTCTCTGAATAAACACACATTGCAGTGTCTGTTACCAACAAATATTTCTTATTTTATTGATTTCTTCCAAATACAGAATGCAGCATGCTTTCTGACTGCCAACAGTTGACCTCGCTGCACAACACAATATTGAAATGAGAATTTAAGGAAGCAAACGATGATAATACACAAATAATATTTTTTTTTAAAGTAATATTCGAAAATAAATGAGAAGTAAAGCTTCTTAGCTATTACCCCTTTATCTAAAGGAGCAACGCAAACACACACGCATATATAGATGCATACATCCACAAATGCATATACTGTCCACTGATACATACAGTAAGCATATAAAAAATATAGTTTAACATCTAAAATTTTCTTAACCTTCTGTGTAATTTCAGACTGAGCTGCTGAAGAGTGTGCAGGACTTTCTGCTGCTCTGCTGAACTTGTGTACTGTTAAAGCAAGTCAGTAAAAGGTGTTTGGGTTAATTATTAATGTCCTATTAGGCTCCCACTGGTCCGGGAATTAGAAGATAAAAGCTACAGCTGAGTCACGTTGAGATGGGATGTGTACAGCAACGAGGACCTTTGGTCTGATGAAGAAACACTTGTTTCATACATTAAATAACATGTCGTAGTACTGTCTTATGGGGATGATTTAGCACGGTAAGAATTAGTGATAGACCAATATATCATGTTCATATTCTATTAGTTGTGGAAAGAACACATAGTGAACAGTCGCTGAATCATCCAACATCATTACATTATTTTAATGCAGGGAACTAACCCCCCCCCCCCCCCCCACACACACACACACACACAGTTAAAAGTGCTGTTAAAACGATTGAAGTAACTATTATTTAACAAAACCCTGTTATTAAACAGAAGAAAATACCCATGTGAATATAGAAAAGCTCCAAAACAACTGAACCACCACCATATCTCCATTTGAATAAATGCACAAAAATATTGATACAGTACTTTTTAATATCTGTACAATATTGTGAAATGATATATTGCGGAAGCAATATTTACTTACACCCCTAATCAGCCAGCTGATATATGGAGCTGATATTTCAGTTTTTTCTTGTATCGGTATCAGCCTGTTGCATTGGCTGATATGCTCTTTTTTTCCCTGCCATCATTTACTTATGGGTGAGGGGAAAAAGAAGGAACAGAAGAAGAGAAAATGCAGGGATAAAACAAAAAAGAGGAAAAAGAAATAGAAAAAAGGAAACTAAGAAGAGAAAAATGGGGGGGGGGGGGGGGGACAAAAAGGTAGGGGAGGAGAGAAAAATAAAAGGAAATAAAGGAAAAAAGACAAAAAAAAGGAAAATAAATAAAACGGGAAAAGGAAAAAAAAGGAAGGAACAAGGAAGTAACAAAAAAGGGGGAAAGTATTAAAAAAGGGGACAGAAAAGAAGAAAAAGAAAAAGTAAAGAAAAAACATAAGGTGGACATTTATTTATTAGTTTAACGGTCATAATTCATATTTTCTCATTTTAAGTAAAGAATATTTTCTGGCATTTTTCATTTGACAGAAAAAAAAAATCAGTATATGTGTCAAATATTGACAGCCTTCGACTGAAAAATCAGTATCGGCCTCAAAAAAATCCCCATGGGTCAATCACTTGTAAGAATCTTATCCTAACTCAGTACTGGCCTCTGTGTGGTTTAGTTTATAGATTCCCTTTGTTTTTCATGAAGCATTCCTGCTCCTGCTGAATCATGTGAAGCAGCCTGGTATCCACGTTCACTGTGTGAGCTACTTCAACAGTTTTTTTCCAGCACACAGCACGACACCCTGTCCCACTCATGTCCTAGTTTGTATGAATCACACTGAAGATGTGGCTCATATGTCCTCAACTACGAACAAGGCTTGAAAAGCAGTGTTTTCATACTCATGGAGTGGGAATGTCCTGTCCTTTTTGCCTAACCATCATGGTTCGTAATGGACCATTTTCACAACTTCCGCATTTCGCACCGGACATACGTCAGAGGAGCGTACTCCTACTTCCGCACCGGCAAAACGTAAACGGCAAATATGACAGCAACGACCAAAAGTTATTGTAACATACCAGGATGTTCATGTAATGTCCAGAAGCAGTCTTATATTTCCTTCCACTCTTCCCCTGTTAACGGCAAAGCTAGACGAAAACGGCTCCCAGCTATTTAGCGTTATGAAGGGCCGAGTTTTATAATTTAAAAAAGAGCACTTACATCTGCAGCAGACACATCACATCAGAACACTACATCCTGGGAAAGACCAGTCTGTCTGTAGCATTTTTCTTGGGATGATTATATTCCTACAGGAAACAGGGGCCAGTATATGAACAGTGTCGAAAATGGCAGTTGTTAACATTGGTATGAGTTGATATAAAACAAATCGCCATGGTTTTGAATGTTTTAGTGAACACAAATAAGTAATATTCGACTTAAACTGTAGTTAGGATCTTTAGCCTTTAGATGCCAGTACATCACTGTCAGCAATAAACAACAGTAGCATTGGAAGGAAAGAATTGAAATAGGCATAGAACTGTAACTGCAGCCAGTGAACAGTAGTAAGTCACAGTAAACGTATGCACACTGATCAAACCTGGAGTTTGTGAGGCTCCTCTCTTTTTCCTTGCAATGGGTAGCATCTAGCCCTCACAAAAACCTGCCTGTCTACTACATTTGATATTATTACAAACAAACACCAACATAAACACACACTGCCAGAGAAAAATGTGAATGGATTATGATAGCATTCGGCTAACGTGAACATTATGCTAACGAGACGTTGACTTGAACCATAGACAGAACAAATTGAAAATAGTGAAATAGTCCATGTCCTCTATACTATCCATACATAACCCTATAACCCTAGTCCTAGGTATAAGTGAATATAGTAATGATTTGTGGACGTAGTTATCAGTTCAGTAGCACTTAGCCCCAGGGCTCTCTCTCCTTACATTTATATCTTTTCCTCACTGAAAAAATCGTAGCCTTTATCAAGTTACTTTTTCGTTAGTGAATTTTCCTCCAGGATTCTCCCAATATCTACAAATGTTAAAAGTGGCAAATTTCTTCAGGAACTTGAAAAGATATTATTATTTATTATTACCAATATTACCGGCTTTCTGTCGTCTTGACATTTAACAGGAAGTTCGGTCGTGCTCCTGTGACGTATGTCCTCTTTTTGTGCAAAAGGTCCATTCACAAAAAATATCTATTGTAGACGGCAGTGAGAGGAACCATTTTTTTGACCCCATATGACATACATCAGTTACAGATACATTTCATAGTATAATTTCTTGTAAAATTTACAGTGTTGGATTATAACATTAAATACGGTTTATAGTAAATTAAGAAAATAGTTAATTATGCAAATATGATTGAGTGAGGTGACTTAAGTGTAGGTGAATCATTTGTTGATGTTTTGGAAAATACACAGGAATAGGTATATTAAGCATAGGAACTGGAATTGATTTGACTCTAAGTTTATTTATAAAAACAGGGGTGGAGCCTATAAGTTATAATTCTTTCCGCTCCTTTTTAAGTGCTGAAAAATGTTGTTGACTATTTTCGATGGTGCTTAGTTTGGTGATTGTATGTGGTACTAACCATTACAAAAGCAAATGAATTGCAAGGGACAGGCTTTGTTGTTCCTGGCACCACTTGTTATTTCTGTGACAAATGATGGATTTGCAAATGTATCTTTGATAACAATACCCAGCTCTGGGGAAAAAAAAGAGACTACTATAAAAGTAGCACTTTCTTGAATTTTTATGACTTATAGTTATGTGTTGGAGTAAAATGAATATTGGTCAGAATACCAAAAAAATGCAGGTGTTTTCAGACACTGCAAAGAAAGCCATTTCATTCTGATTTGTAAACAATGCAATACTAATTTTGAAACTTGGGCAAAATTAATCAATATTTGGTGGAGTAATCCTGATTTTCAGTGGCGACTTTCACGTCTCTTGTCTTTCCTCCATTGCTGTTGGATGACTTTATCAGCTCCTGGCAGAGAAATTCAAAAAGCTCAGTAATGTTGGATGGTTTGTGACTTTCTAGGTTCCTGCAGAAGTGTTGAAAGTGGGTTCAGGTCTGCAGATTGGGCTGGACATGACAGGTTCTGCATGTGGGGGTCTGTCATTGACACCTTTATGGATCTAGCTGAGGCCAGGAGCATTGACCTGATAGAAAAACCAGTCACACTCACAGTTTGGGAACATAGTCAGAGCACAAGTCCAGTAGTTTTCCATAGGTATTTTTGGATTCACATTACTTTTACTGTACTAATAGCACTGTTTTTGACTATTATAAGAAGATGGTGATGGACACTATAGTGGTGTTTATACTTCTGCTTCTTAAATAAAGAATGGATCAAATGATTATTCAGTAGAATAAGGTGTGTTTGTGTTGGAATTCAACAGATATAGGAATGGAATGGCTGTCATACATGCACACTTGATGAATTCAGAGGAATTTGCAGTGGTCTCTTAATTTTTTCCAGAGTTGTAATGCAAACCAGTTCAGGTTCTGGAACCACAGTGGGAGGGGTCCAACTCTATAATGAGCAGATGCGTAAAAACAATAAAAATCAAAACTGTCAGATATTTTCTGTACAGTTTTGTTCCTAACAACTTTATGTCAAAACTGTTTAACGAGACCCATACATGAGATTGGTTTAGAGATATGGAAAAGTAATTGGCAGGTTCAGTGGTATGTAAGAACACGGTGAACTGCCAGCAGTAACTGGTTTGGACTAGTCAAGGCCAGTGGGTGATTTCTCTGAATTACTGAAGGTCTTTTATGCTGTTCATTTTGAAATGGGAGAAGCTTGACATTACATAATGATGTTTGATATTTCCATACTGTCAGATTTGTATCTGCTTATATGTCCAATTGACTGATGTCAACAACCTTCTTTTAATTTGCAGACAGAGGACCCTGCCATGGAGCGTCCCTACACGTTTAAAGACTTCCTCTTGCGGCCCAGGAGGTGGGTTTCTTTGGATTCTCATGAACAAACTGTATTATATAATTTGGTTTAAATAGCTTTTAACCATTAAATGCATAAATGGGATCAAAAATAACCCCAGTGCTTGTTTGTTTTTTGTTTTTTTAAATGTCTTTGCAATTCGAAATTGTTTGCATTTTATATTCCATCTTTTCCTGACATAGGTTGTGTTTGACACAAGGCCATTTGGCTTTTGTATGCATTGGAAAAAATTTAAATCTTACCAAGTGTATTTTTCTCATTTCGAGTGTATAGTATAATCTATCTATTATATAGTATATGTAGTAGATATAAGAACTTATTATTATACAATAGATCTCAAAAATTAGATTTCAAGAAATCTTACAAAGATAATTACTCCACCAGGGATTGGTGGACTAATGTTTTTGACAGTGGTTATTTGTTACTTGACCAAATCCAGATTTGGGGGATTGAATTTTCCTGAGTTTTTGCACTCTTAATGTTGCAAATTCTGGATGGATGGTTCTGAAATATGGTGTGTACAAGGAGACGGACACAGTTTGGTCAAGTATCATGCTATGCACAGCATTTTGTTTGTTTGTTTGTTTGTTGGCAAGATAACTCAAAAAGTTATGGATGGATTTGGCGAAATGTTGATACTGGCACAAGGAACAAATGATGAACGTTTGATAGTGATCAGTGAAGGGGAGGAAGGTGCATGTGTGCCTTTCATTCAGGAGCTTGGGGTGGACCAACTTTAATGAAAGTGAAACCTTGTGCTCACTTTCGTAATTTGGGGGGTAGGTGGATCAGTTACAGTTACTTACACTTTTCTGCAAAAAATGTAGGTAATCTTAATGCTTCCTTAAATAAGGAGTTGGCCTAAGTTACTAATAATTGATAGATATATCTGCCAGCTGATATATTGGACTGTGTGTGTGTGTTGGTATCTGCCTGTTGGGGAAAAAATACTCAGAAGTATATAACAACTGTAATGTGCAGACACGAATGGTCAGATTGGTCGACACACACTTTACAACATTTTTGTATCATCCTTCTTGTAACCGAAATAATTCTAGGTAACCAATATTGCTTTTCTTTCTGGCACCAAGCCTTAGTTTTTGGTGATTTTCTTTTGTTCGTTGCAAATTTTTCAGTCTTGTTATCAACGACTCACTCGAAACTGGTTCAGAGTGATTGTGATTTGCACAGTGTGTGTGTCTGGTTGCCTTGAAATTAGATCAGAAAATGTTGAGCTCATTTGTCTCCTACATTGCAGGACCTGTGTTGTGACTATTTAGCGTACACGTGCATTGCATTGTCAATGCTCAAACAAAATATTGTGCAGCTCTAATGGGGATCTTAATAAATGAAATTAAATAGGGATCAAAATAAAGCAAAAATGAATAAAAATAGTCAGGTTTGTTGCCAAGCAAGTTGTAGCACAAGGTTTTAAAGCACCGCTCAGTGTCGTGGCAATTTCAAAAAGGTATTAAGTTCACGTGCAGGTCAGTAGCTCACTGAAGGTAAAAGACCATCTGGTGTTCTCAGAGACACTTTGGAAAGTCTCCCACATTTCTGAGCATCGGCCTGCGAGGGGCTTTTTGGATTTTGGAAGACACCTGGTTCTAATGTGCTATTTTCAAACAAGTGCATTTTTGCTGATTTTATCTTTCCAGTCACAAGTCCAGGGTGAAGGGTTACCTGCGGCTGAAGATGGCCTATCTTCCCAAACAAGGTGGACATGAAGAGGAGGCAGGAGAGATGAGGGAGGAGGCTGAGGTAAGGCTCTGGCTGCCGCCGCTCTTGACTTGGCTTTAACCAAAGATTTGACCATCATGTCCATAAAGGCACAAAGCCACATCAGACTCCGCTTATATTCCTTCCTTCCTTCCCTCCAAAAAGTCAGACTTCTAAGCTTAAAGATGAAAGAAAGCAGACTAACTTCAGCGCTTTAGAAAAGTGTGTGCCCGAAAGTGAGATCAGAAAAGACGTTTGTTTTATTCTTGTCTCTAAGAATCCAGTCAGTAAGTAGCTGCCAGAATATGGTGAAAGCCTTATCCAGGTCAGAGCCTGGAAAAGTCATTTACAACACTGCCCCTCATTCAGAGAGAGAAAATAAATCTAAGCTTCTCTCTTTTTTTAATGCATGGTAATGCTTGTGTGTGTGTGTGTGTGTGCATGCAGCTGTGCTTCAGTGTGTGTGTGTCAGATACAGTTTCAGGAAGTTTAAAGTTTTTACTTAAATTCTTAATTGTCTTTTAAATGTTTTTATGTCTCTTATTCGAATTGTCTTTTAATGCATTTTAATTTAATTTTCTTATATATTTTATGTAAAGCATCTTGAATTGTCCTGTACACAAAATGTATTGTACAAATAGATTTGCCTTGCCTTCAAAAAACACTATAAATAGCAAATTACAAAAAATGAAAAAAAATGTCATTCTGCCAACGACCTTTTCATGTCTATTTCTACCAGTGCACTGACCTGCAGGAAACAATCTATTAAACCAGTCTTCTGAGTGTGAAAAAGCAAATTTTAACAAAAGCGTTAAAACAGCATGGAACTTGACCTTTAATGAGCGCCATGTAATTCCTGCAAACACCAGTGTTTGTCCATGTTGGGAGTCCCTTCATTCACATCTATTTTTGTGAGATGATAAGAAAGGCTTTATCATGTTCAATATTTCTTTGGTGTAAATGGAAGTCCTCATAAAAGCAAATGAAAGGTAAGAAAAGTTTAGTTTTATGAACAACCCCCAGAGCAGCGTCCTCTGTACCTTAAAGAGAAGGGGTTTCAAACTCCTCTTCTTTCAGGGTCCACATTCAGCCTTATTTGATCTCCACTGGGCTGGATCAGTAAAGTAATAGATCAATAATATATATATAATGATAACTCCAAATCTTTATATTTGTTTTAGTGTAAAGCCCCTCATTAAATTGTTAAATTACTTACTTTTATAAACTATTCAAAAAAAAAAAAGATGTGAATATACAAAAAAAACCCCATTAATTTCATAAGAAAATTAACTGTAATTTGGACAGTATTCTGTCTCAAGTTATCATTTGTTCATGTGCATTATGGATCAGATCTACAAAATATTAAACACTAACACTAATAGAAGCAGAAAATGGTTCAAATTGTGCTTAATTTTCTTTAGACATTTCAGGTTGTTTGTATTTGTTCAGGTTATTCACATTTTATTGTTACAAGATAGTTTAGTAATGTAAACATTTTCCTAATTTTAATGGTATTTGTTGCACTAAAACAGACCAAAAAATCTAAGTTGTCATTATTTATAGGCATAGTGTAACTTTTTTTTAATAAACTGAAGAGAAATGTGGAGTCATATTTTGTAGTTTGTTCTGTTGCCCTTGTATTTGATTTTACATATTGGTATGTTTGTGGAACCTGAACTAAATTGAGTTCTATAGCCTTGACCGTGGAATTCTTGATTTATACGAGTTCATGTCACAGACTGGATTGGAACCATTGGCAGGCTGCATTTGGCCCCAGGGCTGCATGTTTGAGACCCTGTTATAGAGTGTATGCACCCCCCCCCCCCCCCCCCCCCCCCCCAGTTGTGAATTTTTCATGCATATTACTAACGTTCATGTGTAAGTCTTTATACCAGTATTTGTCATGTGATTTTAGATAATGTTTAATCTTGCTTTCAGGGTTGGGATGAGTCTGCAGACTCAGGCTCCCAGCGACCACAGCAGATGCTGCCACCGTTACCTCCAGGTTGGGAAGAGAAGGTGGACAACTTGGGACGCACCTACTATGTCAATCATAACAACCGCAGTACACAGTGGAAGCGTCCCTCCAACATGTACGCCACACCTGCAGTAACATTTTTAGCGGCGAAGACAAATAATAAAATAACGGAACAAAAACAATAGGGTTCCACAGCACTGCTGGAACTGTGGTATGCAAATGCAAAATGCAAACATTTGCATTCCACAGTCCTGTGGGCTTGGCCCCCAAATAAAATTAATCTATAATGAAAATTCCCAAACTATTAGACCCTCGTTTGACACCCCTATTTTAAATGAATGATGTCACTTCCTGTCTTTTAGGGATGTGATTTCTGAAACCGAGAGTGACAATCAACAGCGGCAGATCCATCAAGAAGCCCACCGTGTCTTCCGCTCAAGACGCCACATCAGTGAGGATCTAGAGAACGAGCACTTGGAGCCCAGAGACATGGACAATGTAAAAGAGGAAACCCACATAATATCCTCATCAACCAATTGAGAACCGTTCAGTCATTCTGCTTTTGTACTTTGTGTCCACCTCACAGTCCTGGGAGCTCATCACAGAAGAGGACCCCAACGACAGCTTGTCCCAGTCTCTGCCCGGCCCCTCCTCCGTCATGACACCACAGCACCCACAAACACCCGTCACCCAGGAGTTCTCGGAGGATCTGAATCTGAGGCTGTCTCTCACCCCTGATACCAACGGAGAAGTGCCAGGACCCAGCTCTGCTCTGGTGAGAAACTTAAAGGGGCAATTTAAGTCACTCCCCATCCAGGCTGTGAGAAAGTATAGGTTCTGCAATATGTCACCATATTTAATTTCACAAAACTCTATCTATATTTTCAGGTATTTATTCAAATGCAGATATGACAGGATCATTTTTGATTTTTCTTAATATTTTATTTCTTCTCCGTTCTCGTCTACCACTTCTTGATCATCTTCTCCTTCTTCTTGTCCTTTTTCTCCTTCTTCCTCCTCCTCTTCTTATTCTCCTTTTACTTTTTTCCTCCATCTCCTCCTCCTTCTTGTACCCGTTTTTCCCATTCTTTTTCTTCTTCACCTCCTTTTTTTTCATTCTTACTCCTCCTTCATGTTCTACTTATTTTCCTCCAACTACTTCTTCTTCCTCCTCTTCTCTTCCTTCCTCTTTTTCTTCTCCTCCTACGTCATCTTCCTCCTCTTCTCCATCATTAACCTTTTATTTTCTGAGAGGCAGATGTTATTTCCTTTTGTTGGGATTGTGCGACTATAAAGTTAGAATCGGAGCACTCTCAATCAGTATTTTTTTTTGCCTCAAAGTAGATTTTGAGTGATTGTCCAATACTGAGTCTTGATATAATACATTTGTTTGCTTTTGTGAAGAGTTGAGAACAATGACAGGATGGCTGAAACAGTCTCAGTCTGTACCAGAACACTGTAACACTGTTATTGTTCCCATTTGTTTTAAAATATTATAGATCTTATTTTCGATCACTGATCAGGACATAACAATTGATTCCAATTGAGTCTGAAATCACGTGATTGGCCCCGATTTCTGATCATGTGATCAGATCTAGACATCTATAGTTACAATGTTAGTTATGAACTAAAATAATATGAACATTTGGGCAGGGTCTTCCAACTGTATTGTCTGTAAAACATAACTTAAGCTTTTATAGAGGAACATAGCATTAGATTCTTGTCTCGTCATCTGAACCTGCTTTATCCTCACTAGGGTCACTTGGGTCACTGGGGGCCTAATCCAGCTACAATGGGCGAAGGCGGGGTACACTCTGTATGAGTTGCTAGTTCATCACAGGGCAGAACAGATATAGACAATCACTCTCACATTAGCATTAGATCTTAGATGTTTAGAATTTCTGCATATTGATGGTGTAATTAAATTCTTCCAGGAAAAAGAATATTAAAAAAAAGAACAAAAACAATCTTGTTAATATTATCATGATATATCGTATTGTGATATGTGTTGTGATTTGTATCGTATCAGCAGATTTTTGCCAGTGTACTCCCCTATTCCCCATGTGACTGATTTCCCAGCTTGCTATTGATTCTATGTTCCTCTTTTATTGTGGTTTTTTTTCTTTTCCAACAGAGCCAGTTGTCAAATAGACTCCGTTCGTCGAGTATGACAGATGGTGTCAGTGACCAGGCCCAAGCACCTCCTCTTATGGTACAGATTTCATTTTCTGTCTGTCTGTCTCTCTTGTTCCTCATTTTCCTTGTTCATTTAGCATATTGAACATCCTCCTCTTTATTCTCTGATTGCATTACCCTGGCTGTTATTGTTGTGTGGTGGATCTCCTCCTTCCATGCTGATCAGTGCTGTGGGTGTACCACACATCCAATCATCATCTCCTTATTTTTGCCTTCTCTTTAAAAATGCCCACTTGTCTTTACTCAGCAGGTGTTGCTACTACCCCCTCACTTTTCCTTCCCGCTGTCCACATTTCCTCCGTTGTATGACTCATTCCTCTCTACGTTTTTCAGTAAAATTACCACTAGTGATCGACCGATATGCATTTTTTGGGCATGATGTGTGTTTGATTTTATTTATTTATTTATTTTAACTTCAGCCTTAGCCGATGGCTGATGCAGGCCACCGATATTTGGAGCAATACGGATATTTTTTCTCTGTTGAATGAAAACAAATGTCAGAAAATCATCTTTACTTCCAATTATAAAATATCAATAGTGACAGTTAAACTAATAAATATGAATAAATGTACACCTTCTCAATTTTACTTTGTCCCCTTTTTTATTTACTTTTTTCACTACTTTTTTGTCTTCTTTTTTTGTATTTTTTCCTTCTTTCTTCTGCTGCTTTTTTAAAAAATCTTTTCTCTCCTTTCTTCTTTCCTGTTCTTTTTCTCGTTTTTCTTTTCACCTTTTTACTTTTCCCCTTTTCCTTTTCCTTTTTCCTTTTCTCTGCCCTCCCCCTTTTTCTTTTTTCTGCTTTTATACTCATTTTTTTTCCTGAAATTTTCTCTCATTTTTTGTTTTCTTAAGCTTATTCCTGTTACAGTTTTCCTCCTTTTCATTCACTTGTTACTAAATCATGACAGCAAAAAAAGAGCATATCAAACAACACAACAGACCGATAAACCCCCCCCCCCCATAAATATCGACCCAATATATCAGTTTATTATTACTCCTTAGCTTCTCCTTCTCTTTAAAAATGTTAACTAGTCTTTATATTAGCAGGTGTTGCTACCCCCTCACTTTTCCTTCCTGCTGTCCATGTTTCCTCCTCATTCGTCTGGTCTCACTCCAGTAGAATTACCACACCTCTTCCTCCCCCTCACTTTCACTTGCAGCTGTGTTTGATGTATCACAAAGAAAGCTGGCTCCAACTACATGCCAGGCTGCAACGTGTGACCACTCCAGTAGTAACTGTTGGCAGGGGTATAAGATTAAGGAGAGCACCACATTAGTGTTAATGTGCCCCGCAGAGCATGGAGTCACAGCATCAAGCTGTCACACGATCTGAATCAGATGTTTGTCACCGCTGAGTCACAGCAGCGAGTGTGGCATTTTCAAGCTGAGGAATAATACAGGTGCTGGTCTGAACAGTTCATTTTAACACTTCAAGAAGGCTTCACACAGAGAATAATACCAGAAGGATTTTCCTCAGCTCGACAGTCCTTAACCCATAAAGCCCCAAACAACCCCAGGCAACCAAAATTATCTACCAATATAAAATGTTTAATAACCTCTGATCCATTACATGTATAAATACATGTCAATAGTTGATAAAAAATTGTTTGTTCTCTTTTCATGGTCATCAGATATGACCCATTTGGATGTTCAGAGGCTTTGTAGTAAATATAGACACACTGTTTTCTTCTACAAGATTGATTCACCAGTAAAACAAATGGAGTTGGATCAATGGCAGTGGATGGAAATGCATGGTTAATGTTCAGTTAAGGATAGATTTTTCTTCATTTTGCTCCGTTTATGATATTATGACATTAATCTGAGCTATTACATACAATTATTTTGCCACACACATCCTGCAGGGGGGGGGGGGTGCTTCCCCATTGGTCGGGCATGTTTGAGTGTCAGTGACAGGTGTCCACACCAATGACGAATCTCTCTCCAGAAGAAGAAGCTTTTCAGACAAAAAAAAAAAAAAATCAGTATTGGCTCCAAATATCGGTTTACATTTATCAACGGCCTGTATTGGTCACCAACTAACACCGATGTAAAAGAACATATATATCGCCTCAAAAAAATCCATATTGGTCAATCACTAGTCTTTAATCAAAGAATGCTTGCAGTTTTTGAGGCAGAATATTTTCTTTGCAACAATGACTCTTCAATTTATTTTATTTCATAAACCACCGCTCTGAAGAACAATTGACACCACTCCAAAATGATCACTTTCTCTCATTTTTACCACATATACTGTAAGCATGTGTTGGAGTAAAATTAACATTTTTGTTTTATTCTCTAGACTGCCAACAACATTTTTCCCAAATTACAAATAAAAATTGTATTATGTTGAGCATGTATTTTCAGACTTGAATAATGCAAAGAATACCAGTTCATTATGATTTCTAAACAATATAATACTAATGTTGTAACTTGGAGAAAGTTAATAAATCAATATTTGGTGGAGTAGTCCTGATTTTCATTGACAACTTTCATGTATCTTGTCTTTCCTCCATTGGTGTTGGATGATTTTATGCAGATCCTGGTAGAGAAATTCAAAAAACTCAGTAATGTTGGATGGGTTGTGATCATCTATGTTCTAGCAGAGGTTTCCAAAGTGGGTTCAGGTCTGCAGATTGGGCTGAACCTGACAGATTCTGCATCTGGTGGTCTTTCATCCACACCCTCATGGATCTAGCTCAGTCCAGGAGTGTTGGCCTGATACCAGTCGCACTCACAGTTTGGGAACATTGTGAGGGCAGAAGTCCAGTAGTTTTCAATGGGTATTTTTGGATTCACATGGCTGTTACTGTTGTAATAGCACTGTTTTTGCCTGTTGTAAGAAGATGATGATGGCCACTATAGAGGTGTTTATACTTCTTAAATAAAATATGGATAATAAGTTTATTTGGTAGAATAAGGTGTGTTTGTGTTGGAAATCAACAGAATAGAAGAATGGAATGGCTTTTATACATGCACACATGCTGAATTCAGAGGGACATAGCAGTGGTCTCTTATTTATAGAGCTGTATGCGCCTTTGTACCAGAATATTCTTGGTTATTTCTCAGTGTTAGTCCAGTATAGCTCTTTTCTAGTCTATTTTCAATGAGTATCTGTGTCCCATGCCACTGTGAATGTGTGGTTGAGTACATTCACACCTTCATCCACTCAAAATGCATGTTAGTGCCAGGTCTGATCGGAGTTATCTTTGTTCATATGTGTGAAATTCTGGCTAATTTTGTGGCGTTTGGATACATGTTGATTTAAAATGATACCCAAAAAAAGGCCTGTACTTTATTGTCCTGGGAAAATTGAAGGAAGGGGAGGAGCTATGTGTTTAGGATGTGGGTGAAAACGGGTGTCACACTCGGAAAGGCAGTAATTGGTTATTGCTTAAAGACTGTTAAGGATTTTATCATACATTTGCAGCAATGGTAGACTAATATATCAGGTCAATATTTCCTTTTTTTTTCTCTTGGTAATTGGCCTGTTACATCGGCCATTATGTTCTTTTTACCTTGCTGTGATTATACTGACAAATGAAGAAAAAAGAAGAAAAAGAAAAAACATTGACAGTTCAATTTCTCTTTAGATCTACATACAAAATATTATTAAATAAAAAGGGATCAAAGATGCCTGTTTGTTTCAAAAGGTCTACGTGAAAACAACTAACTATGCTTATAATATTGTGTATGACAAGTATTGTATGTGCACATGTTTATAGGGACCTTCCTACTGTACAGCCACAGTATGGTTCGCACACCGTCAGCAAGGAAACTTAATCATAATAACCTCTTCTTCTCACACTTTCTTAATGCTTCTTTTAATTTAAAAAATGTTTGTCTGTCTAAATCTCAATGATGACATCTTCTTTAACCCGAATCCAACCCAATCAGTCACAACCACCGTTCACACGCCACTTTACTCTTGCTGCTTCTGGTCACGCCCACTTTCATTGCCTCACTTTCCTGCCATGGCCCATGATCACTGTAATGGCCTCTACTAAGACACACTTCACCTGCTTTGATGATAAATTCCTCCCTTGTCCATTCAGTCTTTGCTCCCACTTTGCCCCATTCCTCACACACTGACAATTAGCTTATTTCACATGTGATGCCATCTTGGATTCCAAATGAGTCTTGTGTGGGTAGCGTTGGTTTCTGTCAGTACAGACTTCTTTAGTCATGTCATTGTACTGCTGTGTGCTAGGGTGTAAGTCCTATAAAAGTAAGGAGCCCTGTCTAGATTTTGAATGAAAAAATTAAATAAAAATGTTTGGAACCACATCCTCTAGCTAGCATTATTTTCAGTGTTTTGTTCACCTGCAAGTGCAACACATGCAGTGTGAATTGGGTTGTGCTAAAAAGATAACCTGTAGCAACCTAATTTTTACCATGTAGAAAGTTTACTAGTGATTGACACTAAATCAGGAATCGCCTAGTATGAACACAGATTGTTGGTTTACAGGAAAATTTGTTTAATTTATACCGTAGTTTAAAAGTTGCACTAGCACAATCAAGTAACTGTTAGTTAGCATCACTTAGCTCAAGCTGCTATTAGCCTTTTTGCTGCAAGATGTGTGTCCACATCTGTGAGGTAAATGTCAAATGATGCAGACACACCTCCTCTTGTGTTTACAACCTTCTCTGTTTGCCCACTCAAGCCTTGTTTTCTTTCAAGATGGCCGCCACATGATAAAGGCTAATTGAATCCTAACAAACTGTGAACTAAAGACCATCTTCCCCTGTTGTCTACACCAGCAGACTTCCCAGACCAGAAGAGCCAGAGCACAAACAGTCACAGGTGGTGAGGAGCCCATGGTAATGACCCAGTTTATGTACAGTATAAACCCTGTCAGTCGTACACCCTCACTTCCCTATGACAGACAGAAGCTTTTACAAAACTTCTCCAACAATAAAACACCATTTTATGAAATGCTACGCTTTAAAATATCATTCACTGTTTATTAAGTATAGCTGATGGATCCATCCAGAACCAAATGAAGCTTTCTTTCTTCAACAGATCAACAGTTTTTGTGAATGTTGTAAATTAGGGGTTTTCAAAATGGGAGGTGGGTCTCCCCTGGGGGTGCCAGAGGACTTCAGGGGAGGCACGGGATGAGAAAAACTAAACCTGAATTAAATCTGAATTTAAAAAAAATAATAATAAAAAACAAGGCAGAAATGGCAGACCTCTGCCAAGGCTTGATATGGTGTCATATGACATCAAAACATGACATGATCGAGCCATAGGTGTTGACCCATCTGATGTCCAAAGGTGAGATGATGTGAATGGGGAAAAAAAAAGCCTGAGATTCTGTCTTGTCTGAATCTTGAGATATTACCACATATGTGTTTTAGCTGTTGACCTTGAGGGTGAGGGTTAGGGTTAGGGTTGACCCATTATCTGTCATTCCTGAAAGTTTAATCAAAATCTATTCAGAACTTATTGCATAATCCTGCTGACAGACAGACGGAGAGACAAACTGACCTGAATTTAATGCCTCCTTGGCGGAGGTAAAAAGTGTAAATGTGGTTAGCTAACTACAATACATGATTAAAAATGTACACTGATGTGAAAATGTATTAACCACATTTAGAGATGAAGATACATATGTTTAAAATGTACTAAAACAAACAAACATATGTTTAAGAAACAATAAAATTAATAATAACATAAAAATAAAGATGTTTCTAAAATATATTGTTGGGAGGGGTAACTCCTTTTGAGTTATTTTAGGGGAGGCTCGCTATCCCACAATTTGAAAACCCCTGTTGTAAATAATAGTTTTTTTGTCTTTGCCTTTCCAAATGTGTTTAGTTTGGTAGCAGCACTTACTTGTTCATGTATAAACTTAAAAGTGCATGTTTTTTTCCTCTGTAGTTATTTGGTCAACTCCAAATGGTTCATATGTGATATATCTAAGTCTGCCATGTGGTGTTTGTGTTAGTTCCTCTTTGTTTTCTATTGTTTTTGTCATTTAACTTGATGACATTTTGCATTAAAGGTCCAGTCTGTAAGAATTAGGATGATTTTAGACATTCTAATGCTGCCTTTCCACTACATGGGACCAGCTCGCTTCCACTTGGCTCGGTATTCCTGGAGAGCATTTCCATTGCAGGGTAGTACTGACTTTACAGTACCTGGTTGTCATAGCGATGTGGCGCGTTTCATCTGTATCGTGTGCTCAGAGTTGTTGATAGAGTCGTTTTGCGTTGTCTCGTCTGAATTTTTACGTTGACCACCAAAGACTGAATCTCCTGGACCAACCATGGTATAGTATTATGGGCTGTCATCATGTGGATTAATGGACCGTTATATTTAATGTCAACTTCCACAACTGTACTTTTAAAGGGGTGGAGTCTCGGATACAACTACTAACTGCAGGGTTTATACGCGACCTTTTAGTATTACTTGGAACCTCAGTGGAGGCAGGACTCAAGACTGTGACCGAAATGGTTGCATCTACGCCTGGAATTTTGGACGAGCAACCAGATTTGAAATAATGGTAGCACTGGTGCGCTTATAAAAAAAAATAAAAATCAAGCAAAAATAAAGGCCGGTAGTTTGATAATGGGCTGTAAAATAAAGAGATAGGCTGACATGAATGCTGGAAAAACAAGCTCCAAGACCCTGTTGGTTGATTCAAGTGACAAAAAAAGCTGTTGGCTAACACCGGTGCTAACATAATACTTGGCTTGGCAGGTCACTGTATTCGTGATGCAATGAGTGCTGGGAGTCAGCTAATTATAATTCACAAATCAATTGGTTAACGATCAGCTGACCCTAATAGACGAATCACAGAACAGATATGAATAAACATCACCACCAATTAGCAAGCGTGTGTACAACTGGCTAGAAGTTACTAGAATTCTGAGAAGCACTGACCTAGTTCATGTTCAGGCAAAATGAAGTGTTCAGTAGCAAGGCTTCTCTTCTATTCATTCAAATATACCTTAATCCCAGGTTGTTAATGCCATTAAATGTCTATCAATTATAATATCGAAGTATTACTTGATATTTCCAAGAGTTTTACTTATGCTCCCAACTTTTTGTTGATTTTTGCTGGTTGGGAAAACCAGTATTCTGAAGACAAAAAGTTATTTTTGAGCCCTCCTTTATGGTTGTTGAAAAATGCATATTAGTAGCTTTAAAGTTGAATTCACTGTCTGTTCACTTCCACCAACAGTCGTGTTTACCCATCCTCCTTTTCTGTGGTGCTTACACAAACGTTGAACTGTTTGAAGACTCCCTCCTCATGTCTCCCAGTGTATCAACCTGTACTGATGAGTTGTCTTTGCTTTGCTTTCTCTCCACACTCGGCCAGTCTCCTACCGCGTACTCCCTGACCACTCCTGGCCTGCCCCCTGGATGGGAGGAGAGGAAGGACGCCAAGGGAAGAACTTATTACGTCAACCATAACAACCGCACCACTACCTGGACTAGGCCAATTCTGCAGGTACAGCAGGCCTGAAGGCTGCCTGGACTCTTAAGCATGGGCCTGGACTTTGCCTTGCCCCCCCACCCACCCACCACCACCACCCCCCCCAGTCACAGTCTGCGTCTATGTGCTGGACCTCCTCCTCTATTTCCCTCCTGTCTTTCTTCTCTGAATAATGGAAAAGACACAACTTTACAAAATGTTTCCTTTTCTGTCTTTCCCCTTTTTCCAGTTTCTTCTCTGTTCCTTCTCCAGTAGTTGTTCTCTGTCTTTATTTCTGCGAATCAAGCAGTTTTAAGTCGTTGCAAGACAAAGAGCGTGTTCTCCATAGGACTGGGTATATGTTTACTACTCATGTCGCTTCTCTTTTTCCAAATCCACCCATCCGTATCTACTTTTATGTGAAGAATGCAGATTTTACCTGGTGACCTGTCATCAGTCATCACATCACACAGTGGCTTATTTCATCCATTTTCCCATCTGTTTTCATTATTACTCAGAAGATGCTGCTAAACAAATGCCATTAATCACAATTTTTCTCTACATTAGGTGCATTTATTATACCTGGTTGTATGTACTGACTCATTCTAGAGATGCAACGGTACTTGGGGAACTAACCGAAACTCTCCGTGGTACAATCCGTGGTATTTTGGTTCTCTAATTGATTTTGCGTCGGTGGTGAATGGTTTTCTTTCTTCTGGTCTTCCGGTCAGCAGGCTTCGTGTACACTTTGCACTTGGTCATGATTCATATCAGTTATTGATGGAAAATTTTAAATGCTGGCATAACGTCACTGTTTTCAACAACGACAGCACTTTATTTCAGCTGGTGACACTCGCAAGAGTTCACTAGCATGACACCAAAGAGTTGGAAAAACGGCAAGGAGGCGCTGCACCCTTATGCTACTGTCTGGGGAGAGCCCTACAAACCTGCATCTGCTCGTACCCACACACTTTTGATCCACAACTCAACTTCCAATTAAACACCTCATTGCACCTTTACTTACATTTAAGTATGCATGGTTTCCCAACTGGGTCCAGGACTGTAACACACATACAATACCATGACACACAACTATGAGGAAATGTGATAATAGACAACCGTGGCGATTTTATACCGCTGTTTTCTTTTCCATCCCTATGCAAAACAGGAATTAATTTATTTTAAAAGAGCCCACTTTGGTCCTTATGTGTGCATGGCCCTGTTTACATGAGTTTTTATTCCTGTTTAATTCAGAATAAAGAGTTCATTCTTTTTTAAGATGACAATGTAAACACGTAATTTCAGTTGAAAATAACAATTCCATTTGTTGAGTACAGTCATAGAATTAGTTCCTGCTGTGAAATTCAGATTTTGTTGAAAAGCAAAGTAAAAATAGAATTTTGGGAGGATAAAATCAGTTCTCTTTACGCACGAAACGGGAACTGAAATTCAACCGTGGCATACCTGTACCGTTGCACCCCTAATTTGCTCATCATGAATATTGGATGTAAAGCCATGACTCTAACTTTATTCTTCGCCTTACTTAATGTCTGATGCATAACTGTAGCCTTCAATATCTTCAATTCTCAATGATTTCTTTTTTTGTTAATCCCCGCTACATATGCTTTTGACACTGTAGGATCTAATGTCTCTATGGGAAGAGTTTGCATCCAGACTTTCCCCCCTACTGCAGATAGGCATATGTGACAGCATGGCTTGAGTTGAGACAGGTTTTTTCCCCCCTAACAGTGTATCATAACTTTGTCAAAAACCCCCCACCTTAACCATAAAAGTGCTATTCTCACTAACAGCTAACCGAAGATGGAGCCAGCACCTCAGCGGCAGCTTCAGGAGGAGCCTCGGCATCCATATCCACCCCCTCCTCCTCTTCCAATGCTTCCAACAACCACCTCCATGAGCCCCAAGTCCGACGACCTCGTAGCCTCAGCTCCCCCACTGTCACCCTTTCCACCCCCTTGGAGGTGAGAATTACCCACCTTTACCCACCTCTTCCATCATTTCTTATCCTTCAGTCTCCTCCGTTCTCTACCCCAGGGGTTTTCAAATTGTGATATAATGAGCCTCCCCTAAAAGAACTCAAAAGGAGCCCCCCTATACTAAATTCTATATATATGGTATTTATAATTTCTTAAATGTATACTGTATATATATATATATATATATATATATATATATATTTTTTTTTTTTACATTTTAATCATATTTATCTTCATCTCTATATGTAGTTAAATATGTAATGTGTGCGTTTTCCTTTTTTGTTTTTTTCCTTTTACACATTTTTGTGTTTTTAACATATTTTTTAATACAGTAAATTTTTACATCTTTGTATAGTTTTAAACATTTTCCCCCAATATTTGAATATATTTGTGTGTTTTAAGACATTCTCATGTCACTAAGTCTCTTATCAAAAAACACATATACTGTTATGTATCACTTCTGTACTGTGGGTGCGGAGCATGTACGTACTTTACCTATCACATGCGCTGTAATTGGCTAAACGCATGTACTGTTATTAGCTAAACGCATATACTGTAGTTGGTTAACTGCATGTAATATAGTTGGTTAACCGCATGTACTGGAGTCAGCTAATCCCATGTTTCCATTTTTTTAAAAAAATATTTTAAATTGAAGTTTATTTTTTTTCTCACACCTCCCGAGGAAAGGCCCGTTTCATACTTTGAAACCCCCTGCTCTACCCTGTTTCTTCCTTTTCTTTTCTTGCAAACCCTCATTCCAGCATCATCTCCAGCTTTTTCTGCCAGATGATTGACCTCAGTTGGATCAAACTTATTCACTGAGCTACATCAGTTGATTCCCTTTTGTTAATATTTGAGACTTTTTCTTCTGTTTGTTTAAATCTTTCAGGGTAACTCATCCTTGCTGCTGCTTTCTTACTTCCCACCCCTCTCAAAATCCCATGGATATGCTAATCTAATAATTTTAACTAAATTTTTTCCCTCTCATTTTCAACAAAGACAGTTGTTTTTCCTCATGATATTCTTTCTTTTGTCTCGAGCTTGGCTAGAGTTGACAGAGTACTAAAGCAGACCAATCATTTAAACCCAGAAGTCCATTTTGGCTTCATTCCAGCTTAGATCTTTTTTGGACAATTTGTATTCTGTGTACAGTTCAGTCTCATTAGTTAGTTATCCTTTTAATCCCTGATGTGTCAGCGGCGGTGCATTCTAAATGGGTGGTTTTAAATATTCAATAAAATCGAACTGTTTGCTCAATATTTAAAATTTCCTGTCATGCTGATAGAATTGTGTGTATGTGTATATATGTACAGTATGTATATATGTACTGTACTGTATGTATACACAATTCTATCAGCATGACAGGAAATTTTAAATACTGAGCAAACAGTTCCATTTCATTGAATATTTAAAACCATCCATTTAGAATTAGTTATCCCTAACTAACTGAGGCTGAACTGTACACAGAATGCAAATTGTCTATAGATATAGATATATAGACATAGATAGATATAGAGATATCGAGGCCAGCCAATATATTAGTCTATCGATACTGTGGAGTCATCTTTTTCAGTGTATTCATTTCAATAATGAATAAAACAGCTGTAGTGTGTTTTATTTGGTATAGTTTGCTGACAGTGGAAGGCTTTTGCTCTAGTATGTCACTTATTTATTGGACAGGGGGATTTACTGCCCACACTGTGTGCGCTTTCATTCAGACTTGAATAGAAAAGTGTTTTTCGTTTGTTCCTGGCAAGTTGTATTCTGTTATATTCACCCTTATTTTCTGTGGAGCCAGATTATAGGGTTGAACCTATTAAACCACAGGATGATTTACAAACTATTGGGAGGGTTCCAGTGCTGTCTAATGGTTAAGATTAGGCTTCTCTGCTGTGGAATTATTGACTTTAAAGGAAAGCAGAAGATCAGATGGCATATCCAGATTTTTTTTCAGCTTGTTTGAAGTTTACTTCCAGATTTTTTTTTGATATATTACTCCATGGTCAATGTTCACTTTGACACTTACCCAAGTCAGACATATTTGTTTGTATAGCATTCAGAATTTTTGAGGGGAGGTGGAAGAAGGGTTTGTATCATCTGTCATTGTGACATTCGGCTTTAAAATCCATCATCAGTCAACTTATTTGGGCAATATATTTAATCAGTTTTATTAGTCACTTTTTGTCTATTAAAGGATGAAAATTATTTGTAATTATCTGACATTACAATGTTTTCTAGTGACTTTAGTTAAGTTAAAAATTCAACATATTTTTTGTAATATAATGGTAGTGAATTTGATTCATTAATCATGACCTGCTAGTGATACTTGATTAGATTTATTTTTTAACAAATATCTGTAAACTGTTTGTTAGACAAGACATTCTTAATGGATCCACAGAAAAAAACACAAGATTAGGCCTATACCAATCCAACTTTTTCACTTCCAATGTTGCAGCCTTGAGCATTGGCTGATACCGATATTGACATGAATCATACATACATTTATTACTTATTTTGAAGTGTGAAATGTTAGAAAAAGCTTGATCAAGTGATGCTACTGAAATAGAGAACAATAGTCAACAGTAGGTCTGAGAAAAACTGACACATTTATTATTAACAGACTGGTTACACACATGTTAACCTTCAATGTAATATCTACAGTTTTCTACAAATGAATAAAATAAATACAAAAATAAATTGTAAGACTGAAAAATCTGAATAAAAATAATAAAAAATACTCTAAATAAATCCAATAAAATCACAGTGAAGTGCAAACAATTAAAGTTGAGTTATTATTTTCTACTGTCAGGGAACAACTGAGGGGGTGGGGCCCAAATCAACAACAATGCAATATTATCCAACAGTTCAAAGGTCAGAGTTCATAGTTCTAGTTTTACTAAATGTGCCCAAAACAATGAGTATGTTTACATGCACTTAGAAGTTTGAAGTATTGCCTTACTCAGATTACAGACTTGACTGCAGTTTCCCAGAAATCCAAATTTATATGCCAGCAAGAGAAATTCAAATTACTGTTTGACTCCCAGACACTAGGTGGTGCCACACACGCCGTAGAAGAACAACAATAACTAAAAAAAAAGCAGCCAATTTGAAGCAGATGTAGTAGGACAACAACATCCAGAGAAGATAAGGATGATGATGCAACAGCTCAGTATATTTCGTACGAACTCTGATTTATTGCACGTAATGTACGTGTTGTAATGGTGTATCTCTGGTCACTTCTGGAAGGGGGCGTGTCCAGCTCAGTCTTAGTTGAACTAAGGTTGGGTGGTGTTTTCATGCACAGAGAAATTCAATTACAATCACATTATCTGACTTGCCCACTCTGACTTTTCAAACTCCAGTTCAATTCAATTCCACTTCAATTAAGGTGTTTACATAGCTTTTAAAACTTGGATTTTGATCGGAGTAAGGCAATAATTTGAATTTCTCAAAGTACCTACTGTGATTATTGCTCTTAGTCTTTACAAAAAATAGTGTTAGACAACAAGAGCAGAAAATAAACAATAATCAGTCAGTCAATTAAACTGCTAGAACAGAAAATAGACTGTTTATTGGGGTGCTTATCTGAGAATTTAGATGCAGTCCAATGAAATCCAATACTCATTTTTTGGCTTTCAGACCGATTTCTAATATCAATTTCAGATCAGCACACCCATATTAAAAATCTCAATACAGTATTGTGAAATTAAATTCGAAAATTAATGGAATAGAATGCTTCTAGGACCAAAAAAGGGAGTTTATTTGAGGTGCTCTTTGGAAAAAGGGTTATGTAATGTAGAAAAACAAACAGGAAGAAAAACCCTCCAATGTGCTCAATTAAAATTTTAAAATGCTTTTATTATCATGGCATGGACATATCTATGTCTACATACTGAAGTATTTTTCCAATCTGTTTTTGTCTTGTGAAATGAAATCTCGTGATATTGAATAGAATACTTTGTTGTCATCATACAAATGTACAATGATATTAAAAAGACAACTCTGAAGTGTGGAATAGGTTAGAAGTTAAAGAGAAAAAGGCATATACATATATAGATATATACACTCACAATATATAAAAACAAACTTGCCAACCAACAAAACAGTAGAGATAAATAAATAAATATATATATATAAATATATTGCGCTCTGCCCTGACTTGATTTTTGCCAACATATAGTCTTGCCTGTTTGTGTTTAGTACCCATATTGGGGAATATTGGGATATTGTCCAACTCCTTGTTTTATAGCTCAACACAGAAGATGTTTTTCCCACCACTAAGGGAGGATAACTGAAGGTTAACTTAATGGGATTGAGGATGTGCATTTATGTGATAACAAGACTTCACGAGTTACAGGAAGTGAAACACTCACTGGTGGGTGTTGTAATTACAACATCTGGAGGAGGTGGAAGGTCTGCAGATTAATTAACAGTATTTTTCTGCTGAACGTCACATTGGTCTGTCATAATTAAAGTATAATGGAGAGTGAGGAACTGTCAGTAGTCCAGTAGCCAGTACTTTATAGTTCATGAAATGACTGTTACAAAAGTGGACACGGGGTAAAATGCTTTGATACTTTTTTTAGATTGATGTCGGTGCATTGGTTTAAGAGTGTTGTTTGGCATTTATTGAGCTTTTTGATTACCCAGTGAACCATGAAAGGAGAAAAAACAATTTTTGTGTTGAAAAATTGGGGAAGAGTTGGTTTGAGCTGTCATCTGTAACATGTGATGGGTATTCACTAATGATAGACTAATATATTGGGCCAACAGGGTGACCAGATGTCGCGAAAAATTTGGGACTCTCCCGAATTCTAAGCTGCCGAATCTGGCTATACGTGTCCCAAAAATTAAACTTACACCAAATGACTTGTTATCCACAGGTAATCATTTTAAACAATTTCCCTGCTACCTGACCGATCTTACGCAGCCCCAAATGTTTCAAATGTCTGCTTGCAGCCCCAGCTACAATGGCTCTATTTTGCATCTTTGTCACGTTCTAGTTCTATTCAATTGCTACAGTGACCAGCACGAATATTCATTGACAATAGTGACATGGCAAATGAAGAGCTCCATCATGCTGAGAGAGTGCAACATTGATTAAGAGACTATTAAATAGTATAGAGACTATATATAGAGACTTTTAAATATACCCCACCAAACCTCCATCCCGAATTTCATCCAACCTTATTTGGTCACCATACTGATATTTCTGGTATTGTATTAGCCTGTTGCATTGGCTGCCATGCTGTTTTTTTCCCTGCCATGATTTCCTGACAGGTGAAGGAAAAAGAGGAACAGAGAAAAGGGGGGTAGAGGAAACAAAATAGGTGAGATAAAAGTAGAAAAAAGGATGGGAAAACTGAAAAGAAGGAAAAAAGGAGGGAAAAGAGGTGTATATTAAGTCATATTTATTATTGTAACTGTCACTATTCATCCACAGCAATCTTTTTGATTAATCTGATTAAAAAATTGACAGCACTAATATACTGTATGTGCATATAAATACTAAGAGTCAGTTTGGTTCTAGTATAGCTATGGTTTGGTGAAACTATGGGGTGTGTGAGGAAGGAAGATGTTATTTTGAGTTCACACCGCAAAAATCGAAATCCTACCAAGAGTATTTTTCTCATTTCTAGTCCAAATATCTCATCACACTAAAGAGGAATGTTTCAGACGATAGAGCTGGAAAATCTGATTTGAGAAATCTGACATGGATTATTTCATTTCTTCCATTGGTTGATTTATTTTTTTTGCTTAATTCAAGCAAAAATATCTTGTATTATTTGTTTATTACTTCTTTTTAAAGGGGCATTTTTCCAGTGAGAAGACCACCAGGAGTTTTTTTTGTTTTCCAGTCCAGTACTTATTTCATTATCAGTCTGTCCTTGTCTTTCCCATTTAATTTCACCAGGGGGATAGGTTTACACTTTACTAATTTTTCCATTTTCATTTCAGGGAGCCAACAACATCCAGGTGCGGCGGGCCGTGAAGGACACGTTCTCCAACCCACAGTCTCCTCAGCCGTCCCCCTACAGCTCACCCAAGTCCCAACATAAGGCTCAGCAGAGCTTCCTGCCCCCAGGCTGGGAGATGAGGATAGCCCCAAACGGACGGCCTTTCTTCATTGACCACAACAGCAGAACCACCACCTGGGTGAGTTGGCACACTTCATACACTACATTTACTGAAGGGTGTTTTTACACTTTTGTATTATCACTTCTGCCTGGACATAGTTTTTCTGCATTTCCATGAGGTTACAGGCTGTCTTGTCTGTGCTGACATTGAAACACACACACACACACACACACCCACACACCTCTGTTAATAAATGAAACTGTTCCTATGAGTCATCTTAAAAATTATTTGATGAAACCTGCAGAAACCCTTTGCAGTTGCTTTAATGACCCTGTTCAGATGAGTTATTCCTATTTAATTCAGAATAAAGGTTCTTTCTGCTTCAGTATGACCATGTAAACACCTAATTCCAGTTGAAAATGATTATTCTGAATTGAACTTAATTCTGAATAAAGTCACTGGTTTAATATTTAGTTATTATTTAATATTTATTTAATAATTTGATAATGCTTTTGCCATGTAAACAGTTCACTCAGCTTTAACTTATACCTGTCATTCTATGCATGTTCCTGGTCTTGTTGCGATGACGTACATATTCCACACTGCCAACATTAGCTTATTAATTCCTATGGTTGATTCAGTTGAGCTGCAGCTTCATAATTATCACAAAAATAAATGCAAATGCAAACATCACATGTAGTATCTGGTCTAACAGGTTGATAGTTGAAGTGAATGCAAAACAGGAAGTGGACGCAATTGTTTCCTTCCGGTAGACATCCATAGGTTAAGCGGCCTTTCTGTCCCATCAGAACCCTCTGTACCTCCAGCTTTTAAAGCCAAATTAACGAGAGCGGAATACACCCGTTTCCATGGAAACTTTTATTATCTCGCGGTGGTTACCTAATCATTGGGTTTGTCTGTCTATTAACAACATAACTTGAAAAGTTATTGATGGATCTCAACAAATTTTTCATTGAATTTTGAATTTTCATCATCGAGGAATGACAAAAGGAAGAAGTGTTTAGATTTTGGGGGTGATCCGGATCACTGCCTGGATCCAGGATTTTTTTTGAAGGAATCTTTGGGTTTTAGAGAAATGGTTGTAATTCAATATATAATACAGGCAGAATTATTTTATTCTGAATAAATGGGAATTAAAAACATCATATAAATGTAGCAACTGTTATCTGTAATAAAGAGTAATACGACTCCATTATTAAAAATGGTGAAAACATAAACTCTGATCATTGCTCCTGATAAAAACATTCCCCTTTTCAAAATAAACACTTTGGTGCTCTGGGTTAATCTGGTTAAAACCAGCCTCAGAAACCTTGGCGTTGAGTTCAATCAGGCTGTCTCTGGATGGTCACTCCTGACCAAAAACCGCTTTTATCACTAAATTAAGGAGAACGTTGTGAAAAGACAAAGTGGAAATGATCGTTCATGCTTTTAATGTTTGTTTTATTGTTTTGGTTTAAGAAGATGACTCTCAACAGACTTCAGATGGTTGAAAATTCTGGTGCTTGTTTTTTAGCAGATTCCCCTAGAACAGACCACATCACCCCCGTTCTATCAACTCTTCATTGGCGTCCTGTCAAATTTCAGATCGACTTTATAACTTTAGTCTTGACTTTCCGGGTGTTGCATGGTCAGGTCCCCCAATGTATTACTGAACTAGAGAAGTACTTTGGGAGCGTAGACTCGACCAAGGTGGATCAGTCCCCCGTCTCCTAAATAACTGAAATGAGGGTGAGGTTTCACTTTCACTTCCACAACTGCTGGTCTGCCCCAACCACCCGAATGAAAGACACACATGTGCCCCCCAACCCCCTTCACTGGTCATCACCAAAATGTAATCATTTGTTCCTTGTACCAGCATCAACATTTCCTGAATATTTTAGCCATATCCGACCATAACTTTTTGAGTTATTTGCTATGAAACACACACATGCCCCCCCTCCTCCTCCCCCCATACCTCCACTGATAACCACTGAACTCTAATCATTTGTTCCTTGTGCTAGTATCAACATTTCAAGAACATTTCAGCCAAATCAGTCCATGGCTTTTTGAGTTATCTTGCTAACAGACAGACAAACAAACAGATAAAAACTCAACTTGACCGTTCCTTGACAGAGTAATTATTGTACTCCTCTGGGTGCACCCTTAGGTCTTCATGCCAGGGCCTCCTGAATGCCCCAAAGACTCATTTTAAAACTTGGGTAGACTTGACCTTTCAGACTGTAGCCCCCAGACTTTGGGATGACGTGCACCTGTCCCTGCATCTAGCTTCCTCTGTGGACTCTTTTCAGCAGCTCAAGACCTTTTTATTCAGGAAAGCTTTTAGTTGATGGATTTGTCCTTTTTATTTATTTTATGGAATATTCTTAGATTATTTTATTGTCCCCATTTTTTGTACAGCAATTTGTGATTTTTTTTTTCTGTGAAAAGTGCTTTATAAATACATTTTACAAATAATTATAATAATATTTAAAAAATATGTTTGATGTTTATACATGTAATGACCAATTCTCGAGTCTAAAATCATGTGATTGGATCGGGACATCCCTAATTACACGTATATATATATTCTTTATATTTACATTATTAGCAATCTACCAACCTGATGGTAATTATATATGCTGAAAAAGCTGTAAAACTATATATCTACATACGTCTTTTTGATTTTCCACACTACATGGTAAAAATCTAGGGCAGTGGTAAGTGATCAACTCATGGGGTCTTTTAGTGACATCTGGTGGTGAGAAAGTAAATCTAAAGTTGGCTTTAGCCTGATTAAGGATTATGCTTCTTCAAAGTCTTAAAGGGCTCATATTGATCTAAACCCACTTTTATTAGTTTGTGGTTCATGTATTTGACTGTTTGGACCCTAATAGACAAAGAAAGGATTGTTTTGGCAATAATTTCCTTGTTCTAAGCAAACAAGACTAACCTCCATTTAAGAATGACATAAAAAGGATAATGAGCAAAAAAAAAATAAAACTAATTTCTAAGAGATCAATATATATTTTATATAACTGTGCCTTATTTTCTAAATGTGAAGTGTGTAATGTGCGTTCTTCCATTCAATCCAAAACCACTGATTACTTTGTATATTGGGATCCTAATTGTTCATACAGGTGCACACAAATCAAGTAGATTTATACAACCTGTTTTAATTCTTGCATAATATGTTACGTTTTACAACTAGTTACGTCACAACATTTGCACATATAAGGTCCAGACAAACATTTCTATGAGTTTGACATAATTGTCAGCGGCAGCAGTGGTTGGAATAAAAATTGAAAATATATCCAAACTTGGTTCAGATTACCGAAAATATTGAGTTGCTGTTTGGATTATAAATGGGACAGAGTAATGTCGTCAACAATCTGAAGGGGGCGGGGGCATTTGCCTTTAAAGGGCCAGTGGTCAAAGCGAGTCATTATTAGAGAAATATAGATGAATACAGACCTGCTGAATTGAATTAAGGAAGAATTCAGACTCAGGCAGAGCATTTACTGTTTATTTAGACCACAGGGAAATGTTTAAAATGAAAATAATTCCATTAAAAAAAGCACATTATCCATTCCTTTAAACTCTGAGGATGTTTGCTTTGATTGTAAACAAGAACAATCTAGAAATATATACAATTATGTCTTCTTTGCATCCTTTCCTTTCTTCATATCGGTTTTATTTTTTGTATCACTAGGAGGATCCCAGGTTAAAATATCCGGTCCATATGAGGAACAAAAATTCAATGGAGCCTGGTGACCTTGGCCCACTTCCCGTAAGTACCATTGTCATTAGAATGAAGAGATAATTATTTGACAACCAAGTTAATATTGCAGTAAACAGCTGAATCTAGTATTCAACTATTTCTGCTACTACCAGTTTATTTGTACTTGTGAATAACCTTACAGTAGTGGCAATAGGATTTGGACAATTTTAAAATGTCACACAATCTCAAATATTATATATATTATTATTATAATATATTAAATGTTTGTGAACAAATATTTTTTGTGAGTTTAAAAAGGTGTAACTGTATCAGATAGTGACAAAAGGATTTCTCTTTTTCTTGTTTGCATAAAAAACAGAATTCTTGACAGTAGTGATAGACCGATATATCAGCTGGCTGATATATCGAGCTGATAATTGTATTTTATTTCTTGTATCAGCACTGGCCTGTTGTGTTAGCAGATATGCTCTTTTTTTTCTTGCCATGATTTATTGACAGGTGAAGAAGAAAGGGGGGTGGGGGGAATGGGAGGAAAAAACAAAAAAGGTGAAACAAAAAGAAGTAAATGAGAGAAAAAACAGAAGGTGTACATTTGGTAATTATTAGTTTAACCATCATGATTTGTATTTTTAACTGCAAGTAAAGAAAATTTTGTAACATTCGTTTTCATTTGACAGAGGAAAAAAAAATCTGTATTGGTGCCAAATATTGTCTTAGAAATATCAGCAACCTGTATTGGTCATCAGCTTAGACTGCTGTGAAAAAAATTGTTATCAGCTCCAAAAAATCCATATCGGTCAATCACTACTTGACAGTTTCAACATGTCATGCCTTGGATGTGTTTCATTATCTCAGTTGCTATTGTTGACAGATGGGAAACTACATGTAGGCTTCACAAAGAAGGTAGAAAGGTCAAACACATAGTCTCATGTTTTCAGATGGATATGTCCATTAAGAGCTAGAATGTGGGGCAGGGTTTGTTGTGCCTGGCACCACTTGTTGGGAAATTATTTTAATTTTATTTTTAGAATTCTGTTTCCTTTTCTTTCTTTTTTTTCACTGTAAATGGATCTCTGTATATATTGTAATATGGAGGACTCCAAGAAGACTAGTCTTGGTTAATGCGGATCCTTAATAAAGAATCAACAAAATATAGGCCAATGGGTTCAAAGCATTCTGTTTGAAATAGAAGGAATATACCCTCAAAGGATTTTGTATTTTGTTGCAAATCTATTCTATTTGATGAAATTATAAAGAAACAAGTGTCTCTTCATACATGCTCATAACAGACACATTAGGGGTTAAAGGGTTAAAGCTTAACACACCTATTAACCAGTACTAGTTCTGTTTTTGTTTGACTTAACTCGGTAAACATCACTTACTGTTGGGTTTGATCTGATTCACTTGGGTGTGTGTTTCGCAGTAAAAGATGAGATGTGAGCATGTGACTAGACTGTGTCAGACATTTCCTTTTTTGTCCTTAGAGTGTGTGGAGGAAGAGGTGTGAGGATAAGGAATTAGATTCTGTCGGGGTTGGGGGTGTGAGGGAGTGTGGGGGGAGTTCACAATCCCTAATTTGGTTGTGGTGAATGTCTATCAACCATGTTATTATTTTTTTGATGCAGAAGAACTCCCACCAAGTGTCAAACATGACTGTTGCTAAATGATAAATGCTCCAATGTTAATGCGCTTGTACATCTCACAGGCTTGTTGTGTGGAGTGTGTGCATGGGCGTGGGTTTTCTCTCCCGATCTTTCTCTCTTCTCTCTTTCCATTCTGATGGATCTAATGTATGCTTCTTCTTCTGCACCTGGCCATGTCTGTTTGGCAGAACCTACCAGAGGAGGTTGGTTGGTGCCTCCCTCCATCTGCCTGCCTACCTACCTGTCTGGTCGGTTTTAGTCAAATGCCTGCAGACAGCCTTGCGCTTTATTATTTTTGTTGATTTTCCCCTTTCTTTCTCTCATCTTTCTTTCTCTCTCATGACCGGCATGGATGGACTGTACCTACCCCCCACCCTGCCCCGTCCATCTCCCCCCTTTTTCCATCAATATTTGATCCCTCTTCCTCTCTCTGCACCATCACCACCATCCTCTTTTGTAATGGATTTAACATTTCGGAGTGCTCTACCACTCTCCTGGGACCCCTCAGACTGCACCTTGTCTGTTTACCTGTACCAGTCACTACGTTTACATGCGCATCTAAGCCCAGCTACGTATTGGCAATAACTGAAAAGAACTGTGAAAAGTGGAACTGGTGGTTCTATATTACCAGTGAAAACCCAATGCAGGGTGTCTGGTTAGAACACAGATGAGCAACTCAGGAGATATGAGGACGGTCAAATGAAAAGGCTTTTATTGCTCTTCACAATCCCAACATACGGGTATAAGGACTTTAGTTCGATAAAATATGCATGAAATGTTCAGTTTCCTTTTAGAACTGATTATATACTTGGGATGTGTGGCGGGTCTACAAATGAGGAAAAAAACATAATTAGCTGAGGCTTTCAAAGATTAAATGTTGCAGTGTTTATCTTACAGTGTGCAGGGAACAAAGGGATTAGCAAGTTGACCTCTACCTGCGAAGTAAAGTTTTACTTCTACAAGAGTAGTAGTAGAGTACTACTACTACTGCAATATGCAAACATGGGCTTATGCCCACTAAACCAACTAGCTCACCTCTAGATTCATGTACACACAGAGTACATGATGAAAAGAACAGAGAGATAAGATGTGCTTTATTGTCCCCTGAGGGAAATTTGTTGTAGACAATAGTGCATGGGGCTACACCGCCATTCATAGGACATCATACAAACAAAAAGACATCCCAGTGTAAGCACAAATAATAATAATAATAATAATAATAATAATAATAATAATAATAATAATAATAATTAACAGCAGACATGTGACAAAAATAGGATGGCGTGGCATGCTAAGACAAAGTACAGGATACAGCACCAATAGATGGTAAGTAAAATAAAGCTAATGCACCCCCTTAACCTATACTAAAAATGCAATGGCATCATGCAATTAAAATCAAGTAATTCATTGATTGATCTACAAGTGTCCAGGAGATCAACAAAAGATGGGACTAATTACTTTCATGCCAGTTCATTCAGATGGACATGGTTGGGGTTGTACATAGTCCGTGCACCGTCGCCGAGTATGTTCTAATAATTATAACCCTAGACTATTACGGTAGCACATAATATGTGCTGCCACTAGGTGGGTCTAGGGCAGCTAGGCTGACTTTCTATGTCTTGAATCTATAAAAATGTGTTGGTTTCTCCTTTTATGTTGAGTTACCTGAATAAAACCCAATATTCTAATTTTCAGAGCAGTACCTGTACATAATTTTCATCTTGTTGTAGCTTTTATCATATCCTGAGTTTTGCTTCATCTGTTGATGTGTGTTTTGTGCAGTGTTTTGCCATGTTGCTCCTTGTGGCGTCTTACATTGTATATTACATTTCCATCTTGTAATATCTTTCATGTCACCTACATCTTTTGTCATCGTGGGCGCATGACATTTTTTATCTTATCTTTTCATTGTTACCCCTGCCCCCGAAGGACAGAAGGGGTATTATTTTTGTTTTGTCTGTTTGTTTTTTTGTTTGTTTGTTTACCAGCAGCTTTACACAAAAAATACTGGACCCATTTCCAGGAATTTTACAGGAAAGGTAGAAGGTGGTCCAGATTAGATCCTATGAAATTCTAGTTAGTGTAGGTTAAAGGTCAGAGTTTTTACTTGCAACAGCACAAACTAATATTTATAAATATTGACTGGTGAAACTTTTTGGAACCATGATACCATTTGTGGCTGTATTGCACAGCCCTAGCTCGACAAATGTTCGACCCTCCGTCCCTTTTCCTCTGCTCTCGCCCCAGTGGGATGTTATGTTTTAATTGCCTGACTGCTGGTGCCACATGACTGTGTGTTAATGATATATTGCCCAGTATACCGGGCCGATATTTCTGGGGTTTTGTTTTTTGTTTTGTTTTTTGCATTGGCCCGATATGCTCTTTTTTCCCATGCCAGGATTTACTGACAGGTAAAGGAAAAAGAGCAACAAAGAAGTGAAAAGAGGGGGAGAAAACTAAAAGGAGAGAAAGAAAAGAAAAGAAAAGAGGGAGAGGAAACAAAGGAGAGAAAAATTAAAGAAAAAAAATACAAAAAGGGGGAAAGAAAACAAAAAAAGGGAAATAGGAGAAAAAGAGGGTGACGAAAACAACAATGAGCTGCGGGGGGGGGGTGACAAAAATGGAAAAAGAAAAGAAGGAAAAAGGGGAAAAAGAGGTAATGACAAAAACGTGAAGGTGGATATTTGGTTGTATTTATTAGGTTAACTTGGTATATTTTCTATTTTTATATTTAAAGAGGAAAAAAGAAGAGAAAAGTGGGAAAAATAAAGTAGGAAAACAAAGAGACAAGGTCAGAATAAAAAAGGGAAGAAAAAAGAGTAAAGAGAATGGAGGAAAAAAAGTTGTACGCTTCTTCATATTTATTATTATTTATTATTGTAATTAAAGATTTTTGGACATTTTTTGCCATTTGACAGATAAAAAAATGAATCTGTATCAGCTCTAAATATCAGCTTACAAATATCAGCAGCCTGTATCGATCATCAGCTAAAGGCTGATGTAAAAAAGAGGAAAAAAAAAAAAAAAAAGAGCCCCCAAACCCCCCTGTGGGTGGTTCAGTGGTGCGTGTGGCCTGTGTGGTCACCGTGTCAGTGGTGGTGTACTGGTTTGATCTCTCTCTCTCTCTCTCTCTCTCTCTCCTCTCTCTCTCTCTCTCTCCTCTCTCTCTCACTCTCTCTCTCTCTCTCTCTCTCTCTCTCTCTCTCTCTCTCTCTCTCTCTCTCTCTCTCTCTCTCTCTCTCTCTCTCTCTCTCTCTCTCTCTCTCTCTCTCTCTCTCTTTCTCTTTCTCTCTTTCTTTCTCTCTTCCTTTCTCTCTTTCTCTCTCTCTTTCTCTCTCTTTCTCTCTCTTTCTCTCTCTCTCTTTCTCTCTCTCACACTCTGTCTTTCTCTGTCTGTCTCTCTCTCTGTCTGTCTGTTGTGGTCATTCCCCTGCCTGGCAAACATTTGCAGACCTCACTCAAATAGGAGACAAAATCCCTTCAGTTCCTTTTTGGTGTTTGATTGAGCTGGCCCTAACCGCCGGTACAGGGCTCTACCGATGCTTGAACCTGAAAAGGTCACTCTAGTTCAATCAAGCATACCAATTTAAAAAAGGACAAACATAAAAGGATTTAATGACTATTTGAGGATGGCCTGTTTAATTGTGTCATTTAATGGTGACTTGGTACTTTGTTCTAACTCGTATATATTTTTTTATTCTTTTTTTTTTTAGCCTGGATGGAGAAAGAGTTCACACAGATGACGCACCTTCTACAATTGACCACAGTAAGCTGAATTCAATGTGTTTTCCCTCTATAAAACAGATTAATCTATCATCATGATTAATCTGATTAAAAACTCTTAATGCACTTAAATGGAACAGTTGTTTTGTTACCCCAAAGGTCAAGGTCACCAAAAATGTGTTATCCCAATGATAGAGATAGAGAAAATCAGGAATTTCCTTGTCATTCCTGTATACTCAGTTTTACATAGAGCTTCTTTTTGCTCTTACTGCATTCACATTAGTACCTTGAAGGACAAATTTGAAGACTCTGGCTTAAGGTCAAAATTCAATTTGGAAAATAACTTTTGAGTTATTCATTTTATTCATCTTCAAGGCGTCCAATGTGCACCAAAATGCTGGTGTTTCAATTCTGCATCTTGTGTGTATAGATGTTGACCTATTGTTGACTCAAGAAGTTGGGGGTCACTTGATCAATACCTAAAAAACTATTCAGAAAAATGAGTAGAGATAGACACTTAGTTCCTATTGTTGACAGATGGAAACCTGGCATTGGCTTCAAAATGACATCATGACCTTTGACCTTGAAAGGTCAAACCCATAGTCTCAATTTTTGAGAAAAAGGACCTGGTACCTGGTAATAGTTTTTGGTATCATTCCATACTAAAAGGTGTCAATGCGGACACTAATTGGTCACACGGTTGTCTTTGACTCCATCCCTTCATAAAATTCAATTGCAGAAGTTGGCAGTAAATATATTTCTACATTTGTCCACATGATGACAGCCCATAATACTACAAAATAGTCAGTCCACGAGATTCCATCTTTGGTGGCAGATATAAAAATTCAGACAAGATGAATTTCTCAGTAAGTCTAAGCAGACAACAGGAAATAATGTGCCACATCACTATGGCGACCAGGTACTGTAAAGTGTATTATCCTGCAATGGGAATGCTCTCCAGGAATACTGAGTTGAGCTGAATCGAGCCAAACTAGTACCACTGGAATCACGGCATAAGTGCATGTAAACGTACCAAATGATTGAGGAATGCTAATCTTTATTAAATAACAAACCTAAGGTACACAGCGGCTCTTTCCTTAAACATTTTTGTCTTTTTTTTCTTCAGATACAAAGAACACTCAGTGGGAGGACCCTCGCCTGCAGAGTCCAGCCATCACAGGACCTGTGAGTACTTTGCTTTGAGTGGCTCTTTACTTTAGACACTCACAACAATGTTGGACATGGAAACAGAAAGGCTTTGTTTTAACACTGTTGTACAAAGTGTATGTCATTTGTTACAAAGTGATTTATCGGTGGTGCAGAGGTCACTTAACATGCCGGCACCCTACTGTTACTTTGGGCAGCGTTCCAGATATATGGTTAGTCGTGTAAATCATCCGCATCCTCGTTTTGCTCATTGTAATTCTGAGAGCAGACAATGTCAGACGATGCAATTCTATAATCATAAAAGACACGCCAATTTAGGAGTTTTAACATTGTATTAGTAGACTGATATTGTGGTTTCAGTTTTGTTTTTTTTGTTCTTCCACTTCCTTGTCAGCAACATTCATGCAAAAACTACTGGACCAATATTCCTGAAATTTTCAGACTGCAGGCACACAGACACAGACTAGTTTTGTTCTCACCCTCCACTTTGATTCCAAGACACTGATTAGAGAAGTTGTGAGCATCATTCTGTCATCAATATGCAACTCGCCACTGAAAAAAATACCTAGATTTGAGAGTTACAGTAAACGGAGTGATGAGTTAATTCACTCCACAACGCAATGATGACAGTCGACTGTGGTCTACCATGGTGGTTGAGACATTTCTGTCTTTGGTGACTGATGAAACAATTCATCCTGAGCTTGATGGCACCTCACATTGATGTCCAGGAATTATAGTGTCTGTAATAGAAACACTCTCAAAGAATAGTACCTGGTAACCGCGTTGAGTAGAAAATTGATCTTATTATTCTCTGATTTCTTTGTGTGTTTGTGTTCAGGCTGTTCCCTACTCCAGAGAGTTCAAGCAGAAATATGACTATTTCAGGAAGAAATTGAAGAAACCGGTAAGACTTAATTTATTCCCTGATAAACTTGTCTGTAAACCTTTCCAGTCCAATGCTAGGGCAGGTAATCCTCCTCTTTCAGACCCTCCTACATATTAAATATTCATTGTCGTCATACTACACTTATTTCTAATTAGCACTTGTCAGGTGATGTGGCGCTATCACAACTATCTATTTCTCACCTGTCAAGAATATAATCAGTGTGAGCAGCTAATGTGAACTTCAGTTCTACACTGGTCTACAAGTAAAATGCTTCTGAAATAAAACTAATGAAATGTTACACAAGCTTTAGTATGTCTGTATTATTAGGTTAAAAATATTCAGTAAATCTAACTTTAAATGTACCTTTAGTTGCACCAGGCATTAAAATGAATAAGAAACTGAGTAAAACAAAGGTCTGATCCATTTTTCCAAGACTGTATAAAGTGGACTTAATACCTCGCCAGGTCAAACATTTCAGCACAGTTGAAAGTGTCTAAATAATCCTATTGTATTGACACATTTTACCTCAAGCCTGTTTTTTTTTTTTTTACCACTTCAGGCTGACATCCCCAACCGCTTTGAGATGAAGCTCCACAGAAACAACATATTTGAGGAATCGTACCGTCGGATCATGTCTCTGAAAAGGCCGGATGTTCTGAAAGCACGGCTGTGGATCGAGTTTGAGTCAGAGAAAGGACTAGACTACGGCGGAGTGGCTAGAGAGTGGTTTTTCCTCTTATCAAAAGAGATGTTTAACCCTTACTATGGCCTGTTCGAATACTCTGCTACGTAAGTGTGTGGTTTTTAGTGCTTTATGTCGCATTTCCACTACACAGAACCAGGTTGACTCCACTTGACTCAGTATTCCCGCAGAGCGTTTCCATTACAGAGTAGTACTGACAGTACTTGGTTAGCAATGTGACACGTTACTTCTGTGTTGTCTATTAAGGGAATTGTTGATGAACTTGTTCATTTTGCATTGTCTCGTCTGAGTTTTTACGTCTGGCCACCAAGGACTGAATCTCCTGGAGTGACCATAGTGTAGTATTATTGGCTGACATGTGGATAAATGTACCCATAGATGTACGGTCGACTTCCACATCTGTATTTTGAGAAACGGCGGGTCACAGGGACAACTGTCGGACCAATCGTTTTCGTATGACTTGCAGGGCACCAATGTCAACTTGCCAAACATGTATTTATTCAAAATGAACAGATTTCATCCTGCAATAGATTATAAACAGGAAATACATGTTAAATACTGAAAATGTAATATTTGTTGAAAGTTACTTGAATGTGTTCAAAATGTTAACATCCTTTAACGTTGCATTTAAGTATACAGGTGATGAAATAATGATGTCTGTAAATACTTATTCTATTATTATTAGTGAAAAATGTCTGTATATTCTTCTCCTATTATACATTTATCTACTGAATTCTCATGAACAACTTGCATTACAATCATTTGAAGTGTATACAGCCTTTCTATGAAGGCACAGAAACTTGCTTAGAAAAGAAATTAGCAAAGAGAAAAGCACATATTAATAGTGCAATTACTATTTTTAACAAATGGAGCTCAAATGTGACCTTGCGACTTTGTGCTGCCAGACAGTTGAGACCCCGTCTATCAAACTTCTGAGCAAATCATGATCGATTTTGTGATCCAAGTGGAGTTCTACACCGAGCTGAATGTGAGCTTGGTGCAGACATATGCGGCACAGACAGTGTTGTCAAAACTCTAAGTTGTTGTCTGTACTCGGGACACACTTGCACCCACTTCATCGCTTTATTTCCCTAATAACGGTAATGGCGATACAGTTATGGATAAAGTAATTATGTAATTACTTCGTTATTCGAAATGTGGCTGCATTAACAACGCCATTATACTCTAACGCCGTTATTCCCAGCATTGGCTGTAGAGTTAGCATGGATCAGTGTTTAATTGCAGTGCATTATTATCATCTACTGGAACATGGTTACAAACACAGGAATGTTGCATCCTACGTCCATACGACCAGCATACAGGTGTTCCAATCTCATGAAGTACGCTGGTCTGACAGAACACCAGAACCACATAGTGGAAATGCAGCATTAGAGGCTAAGCTAAGGACAGGCTGATTGTTCAGAGCTGTGGAAAAGTCCTCCTCCACTTGTACTTGTACTGTTTTTTTCCACAGTGTTTGGAGGCACTGGTTTGCCTTTGTGCTCTCCTATGAGACTTGTTGGCGTTTCCTGTAGACTTTGATTAACTTTTCCTGTCATTCACAAACCCATCCTGAAACAAATATTTCCCACATACAGGCCACGTCAAGTGTCATGTGTTTTGCTCATGATCATGCTTTTCTTGGCACCGTCAATCGATGATAAATCCTTTGGCTGTTTTCCCAAGGATAGTTTAGAAATAACTTATTTGATCTGTATTTTCTTCAGGGACACATGCATTAGAATGTGAATAATACTGTCACTGACTTCCTGAAAAGACTTAACATTTCAACAAACGGTACTGGATGTACTTTTAAAAATCATACGATCATCAAATGGTTCTGATGTTACAGACCAGTAACAGTTATGTATACTGACCAGTCTTATGTTAATCTAGAAATGTCTTTTTGTTTCCAGGGACAACTACACTCTCCAAATCAACCCTAACTCTGGCCTGTGCAATGAGGATCATCTGTCTTACTTTAAATTCATTGGACGTGTGGCAGGGATGGCCGTGTTTCATGGAAAACTACTGGATGGTAAGACCTCATTCTGTCCTTTCACCTGTAGAGTTAGAACCAACTAATGATGATAACGGTTATATTCCAAAAATAAATAGTAACTTTCAACCACATATCTCTACTTATATAATATTTTTGTAATGGTGTTGTTTGGTTATTTTTGGTTTATTTTATTTTCATTGTGCAGAGGTCATTGTTAAACATTTACACAAAAACTCCTGGACCAATTTTCAGGTGTGCTGCGAAGGTCCAGAATAGATCCCATTAAATTTTGGTGAATGAAGGTCAAAGATCAAGGTCACTAAAATATGTTTTTGCAATGATCAGAGAGTGGGAAAATCATGAATTTCCTTTACATTCCTGTATACTCACTTTTGCATATAGCTTTTTTTTGCTCTCACTGTTGATGTGCATTGACATCAGAACATTGAAGGACAAATTTGAAGAATATGTCAAAGGTCAAATTTGAATTTTGGATATAATTTTTAAACTTTTCATCTTATAGGTTTCCAGTGAGAACCAGGATGATCATCTTTCAATTTTAGCTTTCATGTGTATAGATTCTGACCAATTGTCGACCCAACAGGTCAGGGGTCACTGGGTCAATACCTAAAAAAAAACTATAATGGAAAAGCCAATGGAGATTGAGCCCTAGTTAATATTATTGACAGATAGGAAACCTGGCATGGGCTTGAAAATGGTGTCATGACATTTCACCTTGAGTGACCTTGAACGATCAAAATCAAGGTCACATGATTTTAAATGGTCATAACTCTGAAAAAGTATTCAGTTACAGTTTTACAGATAGAAAGCTACATGTAGGCTCTAGAATGGCATCATGACTTTTATCCTTGAGCGGCCTTGAAAGGTCAAACCCATAGTCTCACATTTTGATAGGGAGATGTCCATTAACAAATACAATATTTGCAAGGGTTTGTTAATTGTTTGTATCTGATGCAGGTAGATGCTCTTTAGTTTGGAAACAAACATTTCAAATCTACAAATACCATTTATGTGCCCGTCTGTTTATGTTGACAGGATTTTTTATTCGGCCGTTTTACAAGATGATGCTGGGAAAACAGATTTCTCTTAAGGACATGGAGTCTGTGGTAAGATCGACTGTGCAACTACAATAATTTAATTCTTCTGTGATTAAGTAAGTCAATGCCGGGGGGGAAAAAAAACAGTGATGATCTAAATCATTTAATTTGGCTTAATATTGTTGGTCTGCATCCCTGCAGGACAGTGAATACTACAACTCCCTAAAGTGGATTCTAGAAAATGATCCCACTGAGCTGGATCTGAGATTCTGTATCGACGAGGACAACTTTGGACAGGTGGGTAGATGTCCCTGAAATCACACTAAAACTGATATTTCTCTGAGAAGTGTTCCTGTTTTAGTCTTCTCTTCCTCTGGATAGCTTTGACCGTTGCTTCTTGTGTGTTTTCTGTCTCAGACGTACCAGGTGGATCTGAAGCCCAGTGGCTCAGACATGGTGGTGACGAACGACAACAAGAAGGAATACATCGAGTAAGAACCATTTCTGTCATGTTCTCCTTCGTTTTCTTCTAGTGATCGTTTGTTTCCAAAACTACACTATCAGACATATGCATGCGTTTGTGGTAAATACCATGGATCTTGTCTCCAACAGCCTGGTTATCCAGTGGAGGTTTGTCAATCGGGTGCAGAAACAGATGAACGCTTTCCTGGAGGTATTTATTACGTACACCTGCACTGTTGCCACTTGGGGGCGATATCACAACAGGTTTCTGGTTGATGTAACAAGTGTATTGAGTTAAATGTGTTGAATTTGAACCTACTTTTTTAAAAGTTTGATTAAATTTGACATTATTGAATTACCCATTTACATAAACATGTAAAGAACAAACACAAACAGAATACTAAAATACTAATTATACAACAAATCTACAGATAAAAACAAAAACAAAGCACATAAACAATGAATAAAACACACGAAAACACCCAAAAAAGAGTAAAGACAAATTGATCATGCTTATTTTGCTGGTGGCAGTGTTGTTTATTTAATGTTTATGTGTGTGTGTTTTTTTGTTTTTCTTTACTAAACCAACTTGCACACTTTTTTGCAAGTTCTGAATACTTTCAATACAAAAAACATCATACAACAAACCTACAAATGTGTTAAACTGAAGAAAAAAACAAAACACGCACATAAATAATTAAAGATAAAAAAACAACACACCCAAAAATAAGCGGAAGGAGTTGCCGCTGTTTATTTTGCTGGTGGTTTGTTTTAATTGAATGTCAACCTACTTGCACACTTTTTTTGCAACTTCTGAATACTTTCAATACAAAAAAACCTACAGACCTATTAAACAGGAAAAAAAACACATCATGCACGGAAAAAAATAGTTGATATTTATTTTACTGGTGGTGTTATTTTTATATATATATATATATATATATATATATATTATTTATTTTTTATGTAACTTAAACCTACTTGCACACCTTTTTGCAACTTCTGAAGACTTTTGTGGCTTTGTGCTTATGTTAAAGGAATTAACTTATTAATATGAATAGTTTTTAACTCCATTGTATTAAATTTTCAGGGTTTCACTGAACTTATACTCATAGATCTGATCAAGATCTTTGATGAAAATGAGCTGGAGGTAGGAATTCTTTTATTTATGTTCCTTATTTTGTGTTTGTTGTATTACTTCTTATTTACAATGGCATGTTACACAATATTTATTAGAAGCGTGCTGTCTTTGTGTCTGTGCAGCTGCTCATGTGCGGTCTGGGTGACGTCGACGTCAACGATTGGAGACAACACACTGTTTACAAGAACGGCTACTGTCCCAACCACCCAGTGATCCAGTGGTTCTGGAAGGTAAAGACACACTCCAACCTGCAGCAAAACACACACCCTCACACCATTTCTGCAAAAATGCTCTGTTGTAGTGATCGACCGATATGGAGTTTTTGGGGCTGATACCATTTTTTGAGGAGTTTGGTTTTTTTACATTAGCCTTAGCTGGTGACTAGTGATGTTAACTGATGAGTTGACCGCATCAATGTTGTCCAGTCAAAAAAAAAAAAAAGCCATCCTACATCAGTCATTCCACTGCACAAACTCTTTTGCCTTAACCCTTGTGCGGTCCTTCGTAAAAGGCACACTGGCTGTGTCCTACAATCGGGTCTTAAAAACCCAGATTCCAAAGTTCAGTTCCATAGACTCATCACCCCACCCCCCAAGGATATATTACTGTTTTCAGTAGTAAGCAATGGCATCCTACAGTACGTATAAAAAGGTACATTTGTGAGCCACCGGGTCTCTTTGACCTGAAGGACCGCACAAGGGTTAAAGAGGAAGCTTTGTGATCTCTCCATAGCATATCTTTAACAATTATAAATTTGAGCATTAACAATACAAGACGGAATTTTTTAATGGCAAACGCAGAGCTCAATTAACCTATGTGGTACGACCATTTCACGCCAGTTTAAAACGTTTGCTCAAAACCTAAACAAAACGCAAAGCTGACGTGAGGTAATAGAAGTTGACAGCGCGGTGGATGAGTTGTGTTATCCACCTGACAGACCTACTTTTAAAATGAAATGACAGCTGGACTATGGCAAAAGGAGTTTGTGCAGTACTGACGCAGGCTGGTGGACATTAGGCTTTTTCCCCCGACAGTATTTAGCAGCATAATTTCCTGTAACAGGTAATGTTTTCTTTATGAGCGACAGTTTTAAAATCAGCTTTTAGCATAATATCGCTCGACCTCGCAGTGTGACTCATGTTTAAAAAGCAAAGTGAGCGTGCTATGGTACGTAAATGGCTGTGTGTGTGTGTGTGTGAGCCGACAAAGCAAGTGTTTTATTTTCTCATCGACCGACTGAGGCTCAGTGATCGGCCAAGATTTTTTTATTTTTTTATTTTTCCATCCTTACTGGTGACCGACACAGGCTGCCAGTATCTGTAAGCCAATATTTTGAGCTGATTTCTATCAAATGAAAACAAATCTTTTTTTAAATGGAACATTTATTGAGCTAAAAATAAGTCACATGACTCAGTGACACTCCAAACTACGTTAGTCACATGATTAGACTGAAACTTCTTTGGTATTTTAGGTTCATGAGCAATGACAATGAAACCTTTGAATATTACGTCAACGTACAGAATAGTGATCTACCAATATGTTTTTTTTTGTTTTTGTTTTTTTAGGGCCGATACCAATACTTTTTACATTAGCCTTAGCCAATGACACCCATATTTTTAAGATGATATTTGGAGCGAATATTGTTATTTTTTTTCTCTGTCAAATCATAACAAATGTCAGACTAGAAAAGCACTCAGAGTGTGCAGACTCCACCAAGGCAGATACCCTCCCCCTCAAAAAAAAAAAAAAAGCGCACAAGGTTTCACTTTCACTTCCACAATTCCTGGTCCACCCCCATCGACCCACCACCACCTCCACTGATCACCACCAAACGCGTATCACTTGTTCCTTGTGCCAGTATCAACATTTCCTGAAATTTTCAGCCAGATCTGTCCATCACTTTTGAAGTTCTCTTGCTACAAATCACATGCCCCCCCCCCCCACAACACACACACACACACACACACACACACACCACCGCCACTGATCACCACCAATATGTTATCGTTTGTTCCTTGTGCCAGTGTCAATATTTCCTAAAAATTTCAGCCAAATCAGTGCATAACCTTTTAAGTTACGTTGCACACAGATAAACAAACGGATAAACACCAGCAAAAACATAACTCCTCCATTCCTTAGTGGAGTAGAAATTTTCTTTAATTACAATTTCAAATCCAAAAAATATAACAGGTAACCTAATAAATATCACTACTCCAAAAAAAAAAGTGTGGACAGTAGTATATCACCTGTCACCTGTCAATAAATCATGACGGGGGGAAAAAAGAACATAATGACCAACAACAGGCTGATACCAGTAGAAGAAATAAATGTAATATTGGGTCTATTATTACTCAACTGAAGTAAAACCTCAAATGTTCCCGCATGTGTCAGTTAATATTTTCTGGGTTTGGGAGTTTTTTTGTGCCTCTGTCGTGTCTGTCACAGGTTTACTGGCCTTGCTTTTGAAGATCAAAGTCTGTTTGGAAGAACAAGCTTGTTTGCTCTGATGAAAGAGCTGAAGTAGGGACTGCCCTGCTTATCATTTGTCACGACTTGCACTTTATACAATAAAAACAACTGGTCCTCGGAAGGTAGACTGGGTCGTCCAATAACTAAAGGGTCAGCGGTCTGAATCCCTCGTTGTGTTGAGTCTGTGGGCAAATCACTTTAAGACCCTTCACCTCAGTGCTGCTCCACCACTCTGGTGTTGTAGTTTACCACCACCATGTGAGAATGTGACAGAATGAAAAATGAGTCCACTGAATGCTGCTTTGAGTATGCATTCATAGAAAAGCACAAATATAAATGTAATACATTATTATTAGGCAAGGCAGGTTTATTTCTATAACACATGCCATGTTCAATTCAAAGTGCTTTACATAAAATATTAAAAACATTAGAGCACAGAGCAATAAAAAGCATAGGCACGAAAAAAAAAACCATAAATGGATAAAACAGATAAAAAATTTTATAGACGATGCTAAACTGATCTAAACTGAAAGTTATTCAAATGCAGCTGAGAACAGGCGAGTCTTTAACCTGGGTTTAAATAAACACTGTTTCAGCTGAACTGTGTCTGTGAGTTTGGTCCAGACCTGTGGAGCATAGAAGCTGAACGCAGCTTATCTCTGTCTGGGTTCTGACTGGAGACAAAAGACCAGTTTCAGATGGACTGAGGGGTCTGCTGGGTTCAGACCAGATCCAGATGGACTCAGTGGTCTGCTGGGTTCATCCTGCGTCATGTACTTTGGTCCTAAACTGTTCAGAGCTTTAAGGAGCAGCAGCAGAACATTAAACTCAGCCAATGGAAGAACGTCAGAGTTGGCCCGCTTTTAAGGTCTTAATGTGGACCCTATACTGCTAAAATATAAACCTTATCAAATGTAGTTTTCTCATTTCTGGGCAACATATCTCATCACACTTAAATTAGACAATCACCTAAAGAGGAACTTTTCACTGAGATATAAGAACTGATAGATCTAGAACTATAGATCTGGAAAATCTGATTTAAGAAATCTGACTAAGATCATTTTCACTTGGTCCATTGGCAGATTGAATTATGGCGTGGGCTTCAAAATGGCATCATGACCTTTGACCTCGGGTGACCTCAAAAGCTCAAAATCAAGGTCACATGATTTTAAGTAGTTGTTACTAAAATAAGTGGTGATAAGTACTCAGTTACTATTATTGACAGATGGGGAAACTACATGAAGGCTCCAAAATGGCATCGTGACCTTTGATCTTGAGCGACCCTGAAAGATCAAACCCATATTCTCATGTTGTAAGAGGGAGACGTTCACATTAAGAGCTAAAATGTTTGCGAGGGGCGGGGTTTGTTGTGCCTGGATCCAATTATGTTTTCATTTATGCATTGATTGTTTAACGTGAAATGATTTATACCAAGGCATTACTTTTTTACACCCACTCTGGATGTAAATAGTGTGTGTATTTTTCAATCTTGAACTTCTTTCAATAAAAAGTAGGACTGCACAATTAATGGAAATTTAACTGTGATTTTTGCCTCCAGAAAATCTCAAAATTCATATGAACAATTAATTAGTGTTTCCCTTCTGACGCACATACACGTCTCAACTGCTACGTCCCCACGCCTGCATGAGTCCAGATCTAGATCTTTTTTAAAAATTATTATTTATTTTTTTTTACCCTTTACTTTGTGTAATGTGCAGTGCATTCAAATCTGAGCAATTTTATTTTGGACCAATTTATCAAAGTATTTATTTTTGGACTAATTTATATTGCATTTTATTTTTCTGTTTTCAAAAGGTTGAGTGCAATTAAACAGTTTTTTACTACTAAATTGTGTATATATATTTGACAAATGTGCCAAATTCAAAGACATAATGATGTAAATCTATGGAACCTCTGAATTTTCAACATTGGCTTAGAAAAATGGTCTTCACAATACAAATGGAAAAAATCCGCTTGGACAATATCGACACACAGCAGTATGGGACCCTTTTTGGCTCAATTTCAAATTTCTGCATCTTGATAAACTTTGCAGTCTGATATGGTCAGTTGGTTTTTTTGGTTTTTTAGTCTGGCCGTTTCTTTTGTTGTATTGTTTTGTGTATTTTAAGTTAAAATAATTGAAAAACTTAATAAATATAATGAAAAAAAAAATCATGTAAATAATTGTGATTTCAATATTGACCAAAAATAATCATGATTATGATTTTTTCCATAATCGAGCAGCCCTGAAGAAAAGAGAATTTTAAAAAACTACAAAGAGACTGTTGTAGCATAATGTCAATAACTACATTTACATGATGTTTTTTTATTCTAAATTATTTATTCAGAGTAAAATCATTCGAAGTTAAAACTATTTCCTTCATGTTTATATTGACATGTTAATTCCGTATAAAGGTTTCCATGGAAACGGGTGTATTCCACTCTAGTTAATTGGGCTTTAAGAGCTGGAGGTACAGAGGGTTCTGATTGGACGGAACGGCTGGTTCACATCTGGATGTCTACTGGAAGAAAACGATCGTGTCCACTTCCTGTTTTGTGTTCGTTTCAACTGTCAACATGTTAGACCAGATACTACATGTGATTTTAGCATTTATTTTGTGATAATTATGAAGCAGCAGCTCGACTGAATCACTCACAGGAATCAACAAACTATTGCTGATATATTGTACGTCATCACGTCGAGACCAGGAGCAGGTGCAGAACGATGCAGAATTAACTGTTTACATGGCAGATCAATTCAGAATTTAGATCGGAATAAACCAGTGACTTTATTCGGAATTAAGTTGAATCATTTTCACCTGAAATTAGGTGTTTACATGGTTCATCTTAAAACAGAATTTGTCCTTATTCTGAATTAAACAGGAATAAAAGCTGTCATGTAAACAGGGCCGTTAAGTAGTTAAATATCGTACACATACAGTAGCTTTCCTGCTGTTTTACCTCTCTCTGTCTCTCTCTCTGTCTCTCTCTCTGTCTCTCTCTCTCTCTTTCTCTCTCTCTTACCTAACTTAATTAGTTTTGGGGGGGTTTTTCATTTCACTTATGGTTGTGTTTTTCTTCATCAGGTCGTCCTGTTGATGGATGCAGAGAAGAGAATCCGACTGCTCCAGTTTGTTACAGGAACATCACGTGTGCCCATGAATGGCTTTGCTGAGCTTTATGGTACGTGACCTCACAAGACAATGTCAGTTCAGTTACTGCAGAGCCTGAACTTTATGCAACTGTGGAATAAAAATAGTTTACACAGAAACTGAATCAACAGTGTCTGGTTTCCTAGAATTGATGGATGTTCCCTGTATTAATGTGGACAAGGGGTAGAAATTACACCTGGGTGATTAATCATACATTATTATCATTGTTTAGTGGATTTAAAAAAAAAACAAATGTAGCACTCATTTAGAAAGACAAATGACAAAAAAATATGTTGTCTAATGATTAGAATTCTTAATCTGATTAATCACAGGGTTCCTGTGGATTAATTTAAATTCGTCAACAATGTTATAATAATTTGGGATTTTTCATTATAGTATAGTTTTATTTAGTTTTGAGGGTTTTTCTCTAATTCAGTTAGTTTTAATTAGTTTTTAGAGCAGGTTTGCTAGTTTTTTTGTATTTTTATTAGTTTTGCTTTTTTTTCTAAATGCTTAGTTATAATATTTAATATAAAAAAAATCTTTTATTTTCCTCACCATTATATTGAAATAAGTCTCACACAGGTGTTAGTTACATCGACATAAACAAAACCGAAGGCTCTTTCTCATCATTTTTATACGTTTTATCAGCACACGATACAGTTACTGTTATCATTTTTATATTAATTATAGTTTTTATTTATTTCAGCCAACAAAAAATATTGTTAAATTATAGTTTTTATTAATTTCATTTAATGTATCCTCTTCACAGCCTTATGTCCTGGTCTTGGCACATAGATGACATGATTTTAATAACACACACACACACACACACACATATATATATATATATATATATATATATATATATATATACACAGTTCCTACATTAATGCACCAGCACTTGTCACACATCAATGAAAGTCTACAAACGCATCTTTATTAAAATATATATCATTCTGAAGTGCAACAGAAACACCACAAGTACTTTAAACCCAAATGGACTCAAGGCTGCTACAAACTGACTGCACTGAATGTACTTTTAACTGTATTTTAATTGTATTTCAAACTGAATTGTAATAGTTTTGAACTGTAAAGTACTTTGTGAGTCTTTGTTTGTGAAAAGTGCTCTATAAATAAAAATTACTTACTCACTTACTGAGGTACTGAACTAAAATGACATTAATGCCCCTCTGCTCTAAAGCTTTTGGACTAATAGAAGAATTAGCAGTTGATCAGCACAGTATCATCCTCATTATCATTTTGTGTTCAGGTTCCAACGGCCCTCAGCTGTTCACTATCGAGCAATGGGGAACGCCAGACAAACTGCCAAGAGCTCACACATGGTATGTGGCTACACACACACACACACACACACACACACACACACTCTCTCAGTATGTTTACATGCACACAGAGAAATGTAAGTTATTTCCTTAGTTCAGATAATATCTTTAGTTTTCAAAGTCATATTTACACCTTTGTCAGACTGTAGTTAAATCCAACTGAAGTTTTTGCTATCAGACGATTGGTGCCAGATAATGTAGTTGTAAGTCCAGTTTTTCCAGCATGTATATACAAACCACACCTCGCCTGACTATTGACTGGCCTGTACACGCCCACTTCAGGAAGCAATTAGTCATGGCATGAAAACAACAGGATGAGGACGAGGAATAACGATGACTGCGTGCAGTTTACGTATAACCCCAGCCCCAGCCATGGTTAGCCTCCATATCTGGGTGGGGGGTTTTGTTAGTTTTTTGTGAGGGGAGGGGGTGCTTAATTCAAGGTTGATTGATTTACTTATTTATTTATTTTTTGTTTTGTTTTATTTCAGAATTTTCTGCGTGTGCTTTGTTCCCGTTTTTTTTTTGCTTCAATATTTTTTGTTTTAATTGAAGGTTTAGATTTTTTTTCTTTGTTTATTCCGGAGTTTTTATTTAAATGTGATTCTCTTGCCATGCTATGTACACTGTGGTTTCTGGGGAAAAGTCCAGTTAATTCCTTCATTAGCTTCTTACCATCAGACGTACTCGCATGTAAACGTACTGACTAATAAAACAAGACAACATAAAACACCCAAATGACCTTGTTCTTATCAAATATTTCCCTCTCAGTTTTAACCGGCTGGATCTGCCAACCTACGAATCCTTCGAAGACCTGAGAGAGAAGCTCCTGATGGCCGTGGAGAATGCGCAGGGCTTTGAGGGCGTCGACTAAAGAGATGGGGAAAGAAAAACACGCACAAAACAGCAGCCACGGACTGCGACTGAAGAACCAACAATAACAACTAAAAAACCCACAAAACAAAAAGCTAACAGGGATGTCCAACTACAGCTGCCGCTGCAGCTCTGTGCGAGCATGTTGTACCGTAACGCCTGAAGCGAGCGCCACCGGCACCAGTGTGGCGCTTCCACCGACTGTACAGCCACCGTCGCCCATGTCTCTCTATCTTTTTAGCGTGGGTAGGCGACTCCTTAAAGGTGCTGGGGCCAGGGGGAGAAACAAACACCAAGTCCGATCCACTCACAAGGCACAAGCGATAAGTGACAAGCCCCGCCCCCTCCCTCCTGACTCCCTATGCGACTTTTCTGTCCCCTTTTACCCCCTCCCCCTGTTGTTCTGTGAAAATCTACAGTGCTGGAAAACACCAATGCATTTCAATAGCTCCTGTACACTATAGCACAGTATTCCAGTCCCTTCAGTGGGAGGGGCTTAGCATTCAAGTCCCTTGAGTGGGAGGGGCTTAGCATGGCCTTAATCTGGCTCCTACATGCACTATTTCTGCAACGGCACTAATGATCACAACACTCCTAAAAATCCTTTGACCAACACCAGATTAACCTTAGGAATGCTAGCCAATCACCTTTCAGGAAATCGGCCACACCCCCTCCCCCTCCTTCTCCATAGAGCCTTGTCTACGTCAGATGTGTGATCAGAAATCGCCGCTGCAGCCTTTTTGTACAGTAACACCTTTTGTTTAGCTAGTGATTGACCGTTATGGGTTTTTTTGGGGCCGATGCTACAGATTTTTTTGTTTTTACATCAGCCTTAGTTGATGACCGATACAGGCCGCCAATATTTACAGACCACACCGATTTTCTTTCCTTTGTCACATGATACAAAATGTCAGAAAATCGTCTTTAATTACAGGTAGAAAATAAAAATAGTAAATAAAATATGAATAATATGACCAAATGTACACCTTCTTTTTCTCCTTTTTTCTTCTTTTCATCTTTTTTCCTTCACTTTATTCTTCTTTTTCTCCTTTTTACTTTTTCACGTTTTTCGTCCTTGTTCTCTTTTCTTCCATTTATTTTTTTCCTCTTTCTTTTTTCTTCCTTTTTCTTTTTTACTTTCTCTTCTTTTTCTCTTCTTTGTACCTTTTTGTTGGCCTTTCTCCTTTGTTCTTTTATATATATATTTTTTTATTTTTACCTTCTTTTTTATTTTCCTTTTCTCTTACTTTTTTTTCTTGTCTTTTCTTCCATTTTCTCCAGTTTTTCTGCTTTCTTCTCTCTTTTTTTGTCCTTTTCTCCTCTTCTTTTTTCAGTCTTTGTCCTTCAACTGTCAGTAAATCATGGCCAAAAAAAATATAACCGCTACAACACAACAGACCGATATAAGAAAAAAAACAAAAAAACAACCACTTAATAAATATTGGCTCAATATATCGGTCTATCATTCAGAGGGAGTCAAGAAAAGGGGGATGTAAAAATTTAAAAAAGAAAAATCCTCACAGAGTCACCATGGAACAGGATTGTTATTTTCTTTAAAAACCATTGGTATGATATAATTCCTGCAGGAAGATACTCTCGACGTATTTGTACTGATGAACAATGTTGTTTACTATTTTGACAATTCTATATGAAATGGTGTGTGAAGTGTAAATCTGACTAGTGTGGGGGGAAAAAAAAGATGATTAATCCATATCATTTGTTATTATTACAGTGATAGCAAATGTGTTGAATAAACAGTTTTTTTTTTTATCGTAGTTCTATGGAAGCAGCATGAAACTGTATCTTGTGTTTGCTTTGACTACATAGTAATTGGACGTGTAATCGGTCTGGAGGGTGGGATGGGTTCAGCTATAAAAGCGGGGTAGTTTTGCATCATTATTATATTAATATTCTCATGCCTGTTGCTGTTCATAATGCTGTAAATTGTTCTGGGGTGGGGGGGCTTTTAAAGTTCTTTCATGATATATAAATATATGTATGTATTTACATTTAACAGAAGTATTACTGATCAACAACCCTAAAATGAAGCTGTGTATGCGCGGGTGTCTGAGAGAAAAGCTGTGATTTGACACTAAATATAAAAAAAAAAAAAAACAGCACGTTTTCTTACAAAGAAAAAAAAAGTTTCCTTTTTTATGTTTTGTTTCTCTCTCCTTTTTCTAACACCATTGAACCTAAAGGGCACTTTATAGATCACTCTGAGGTCATGTCGCCTGTTGTATGTCTTTTGTCATTAACTTGAATGTGATTCTTTTTTTCTTTTTTTTTTTTTTTTTTTTTTTGGAAGCACTTCCCTGGTGCAATATAAATAGTCTGTAAATCTGGGCTGCTGCTAACGTAAAGAAAGTTGACAGAAGTGAAGAAGAGACTTCACACCCTTTAGTATTCTCTGATTCTTTTGTACCTTTGACTGGTTCCTTCCTGCTGTGATCCCAACACTCAAACTGACTCTGGAAAAAAACAAAACAAAAAAAACAACAACAAAAAAAATGTTTTCCAAGAGGAGTTTCTTTTTTTATTGAATTACCGGAGATAAATCACTTTTGTCAAAACATTTCACCACTCTGCTCGACTCTTTGTGGTTTGTTTTCATTTCAGTCAAATAAAAATGAAACTTCTCCGTCTGTGTCGACTGATTTTATTGAATCAACTTGAACTGATCAGATTTTTAAAGGGTTCATACTCATGTAGTGTGTCCATTTGGGCTGCATTTAACCTGTTCTCTGCCGGCCTGGAGAGCAACAAATCTACAGAATCATGTCATGTTTTATGAATTTACTAATGATGCATATGCTAATGCTAATGATGCATATGCTAATGCTAATGATGCATATGCTAATGCTAATGATGCGTATACACAGAAAGGTCAGAAACTCTGGTTAAATGTCATATAAACCATTCTTATGATCACCAAACGGTTAAAACAAACCATTAAATCAGTTTTTGCTGAAAATGTAGAAATATATTTAAATGACAGGATTGTCAGCTGATCACTGTAAACAAAGCTAACACACGTTAGTTGCACAGCAGAGACCCCACAGCGTCCAACAGAACCATTTTCACTTTTTAACCAACATTCACTGAACTAACAAAACTAGAGCAAAATAACTCACTTTCACATTGGTGTAACACAAGTACTTGCCCCCCCCCCATCACATACTCACATTTTAAAGTAATACAATCAAACTTAAAACATCTGAATAAATTGTAATTTATTTTGTAATTCCATATAAAATCCAGGCAGGTGGTATCTTACCTGTTAGAGGGTCCACAACCACAGCTGGAGGATTAAAGGGGCTTCCACAGTGATGGGTAAACCCATGTATGTGCTATGACAAGTACATGTTCATCATGTTTGTGCTTGGAACTGGTTGCTTAGCACTTGTGCCTTGGTGTGAGCCAGTGCTGGGTATTAGTTGCGCCGTACCCAGCACAGTGCACCTCTCTTACTGTGGTTAGTGTGGAAGCACCTTGACTCTTCCAAACACAGATGACATGTTGGTGTTGGTGTTGAAGTCAATTGTTCTATTTTCTTTTTGCTTTGTTGCTTTAGGAGACCACTTTTTTTTCTCTACTACGCTTCATATTTGTGTTGTGTGTACCTTTTTGTTCATTGTGTCATGCATGGATCAGACAACGGGGCCCCCCCTAGCGACAGGAAGGGGGGGGGGGGGGGGGGGGGGGGGGGGGCTGTAGAGGTGAACTTTATGGCGGTATGCTTTTGAAAAAAAAATGCAGCGAGATATATACAGTATATATATATATATATATATATAGATATAGATATAGATATAGATATAGATATATAGATATATACTCTGGCGTTGTCATGGTTGAGTTTCCTTATAGTGACGCTCCATGGTCTGTTCCACCTTTAAGAAGATGACAGAGGGAAGTTGTCCAGTACTGACTAGAAGTGAGTATGGAGTGAAAATGACAACACAGCGCTGCAGCTTCTGTCTAAACTAATGTGACTTAGACCTGAAAACACCACTGTGTTGATATAATGAACACATTTAAATGATCACAGTGAACGCTGAGAAAACTAATGAAGGAAAAAAAAAAAGAATGTAAAATAGATAAATATACGATTAAATATTGCAATACTTCGTCTTACACTATCAAAGTATATGACAATCCTGAACTGAATGGATTTTTTCCACCACCACATGTATCTGAACTGTGACACTGATAAGGATGTTTCCAATGTTCCTGTTCTTTTTTACATCGTTTACATCCATTTATATTTAAGCTGGATTTCTGGAATGTGTGTGTGTGTGTGTGTTCTTGTATTCCTATCTTTATAAGGACATTGATATGTTTACACAGTAACACCATGGGGACCAAAATTCAGGTCCCCACAAGGGTTAAATATAAATAATAATGTGGCCCTATAAATATAGTAGTTTGAATTTTTGAGGAAGTCCTCAAAGCATGAGGGAAACAGGTGCAATGTGAAACATATATATATTTTTTTATTTTTCAGAGGTTTGAAGATGTGTATAGATTTATCTTTATGTATTTAAAAAATAGATTTAAAAATGTATTGAACAATTATTCTTTTATTTTAATTTCTTTATATATATAATTTATTGTATTCTTTACATGATTATTATGTGGTATGTATTAATTTCTTTTTATTTATTTATGTATTTATTTTACTTAAGTTAAAGATTTTCATCATTAGTTTAAAAAATTATATATATATATATATATATATATATATATATATATATATATATATAATTTATTTATTTAAATGTGCTTACACTGACTACCTAATGGATACTTGATTACAAATTTGGTCCTCATGAGACATGAAAATGTGTGTGTGTGTGTGTGTGTGATGGTGAAGGGACCTCAGTTCATTCACACGTACTATCTAGGTCTTTATCAGCTCCAAGGACGAGTAAATAAAAGCCACGCTGCCAGTCCAGGGACATTTTATCAAGACCTCCTCCCCTGGATCTGCTCTCAGATAAACCAGGAGCCAAAACCTCTGCTGGTTCACCTTTCAGACACCACTCCACTATCACTGCATCCACAATGTCACTGTGTGCACTTATGTCCCATCACACAAATGTAAATATGAAGGAGAATTTAACCCATAAAGACACAGTCATACATTTGCTGCAGTTCTATTGACCCTTCCTCAAATGATTCATCATCTGTCATATTAATAATATTAATAATATTAATAATATTAATAATATTAATAATACTTTTCCATGGCTAAAGTGTTGAACCAGACATGGACAGAAGGTGCCTCCATTTCTTTCCATAAGATGTCTATACCGTGCTTGGCTTGTAATGAGGAACAAACGCCACCACCCACAAAAACAAAGGGGTGATAATGAGTTCACACAAGTAGCTGTACTTCTACTTAAGTACAGAATGTGAGTACTTTTATCACCTCTGCACTAATTGATCTGTTGTTGAATAACAAGGGACCAAATTCAGAAGGATTAAAAAGCAAGTGTTAAATTCTGAGTGACAGAAGTTGCAGTTCACAGATTCCTCCACTAGGAGCTGGATCCAAACAGAAGTCATTCCCATAGACCCTCATGTTAAAAAGGTCAAAGTTCACAGTAGAAATAAACCTATTTATATATTCTATTAATATTAAAATATTATCATTACCTTCACCAAGGAGGTATTAAATTTGTGTCCGTTTGTCTGTCTGTCTGTCTGTCTGTCTGTCTGTCTGTCTGTCTGTCTATCTGTCTGCCTGTCTGTTTGTCTATCTGTCTATCTGTCTGCCTGTCTGCCTGTCTGTTTGTCTGTTTGTCTGCCTGTCTGTCTATCTGTCTGTCTGCCTGTCTGTCTGTTTGTTTGTTTGTCTGTCTATCTGTCTGTTTGTTTGTCTGTCTGTTTGTCTGCCTGCCTGTCTGTTTGTCTGTTTGTCTGCCTGTCTGTCTATCTGTCTGTCTGCCTGTCTGTCTGTTTGTTTGTTTGTCTGTCTGTCTATCTGTCTGTCTGTCTGTTTGTTTGTCTGTCTGTTTGTCTGCCTGCCTGTCTGCTTGTCTGTCTATCTGTCAGTCTGTCTGCCTGTCTGTCTGTCTGTCTGGTTGTTTGTCTGTCTGTCTATCTGTCTGTCTATCTGTCTGCCTGTCTGCCTGTCTGTTTGTCTATCTGTCTATCTGTCTGCCTGTCTGTTTGTCTGCCTGTCTGTCTATCTGTCTGTCTGCCTGCCTGTCTGTTTGTTTGTTTGTCTGTCTGTCTATCTGTCTGTCTGTCTGTTTGTTTGTCTGTCTGTCTGTTTGTCTGCCTGCCTGTCTGTTTGTCTGTCTATCTGTCAGTCTGTCTGCCTGTCTGTCTGTCTGTCTGTCTGTTTGTTTGTTTGTCTGTCTGTTTGTCTGCCTGCCTGTCTGTTTGTCTGTCTATCTGTCAGTCTGTCTGTCTGTCTGCCTGTCTGTCTGTCTGTTTGTTTGTCTGTCTGTTTGTTTGTCTGTCTGTCAGCAGGATTACGCAAAACGTTCTTTACAGATTTTGCTGAAACTTTCAGGAATGATAGATAATGGGTCAAGGAAGAACACATTAGATTTTGAGAAATGAAGGTCAAAGGTCAAGGTCCCACTAAAGGTCAACAGCTAAAACACATCAATGGTAATATCAGGATTCAGACAAGATAGAATCTGGTGTTTTTTTTTCATTCACACAGTCTCACCTTCAGACATCAGATGGGTCAACACGTATGGCTCCATCATGTCACATGACACCATATCAAACCTGCTGTCTCTGACTGCCTGGTTTTACTTTATAACTTTTGTTGGTGAATTTTTTTGTATATTTGTCGTAAATGATAAAATTGAATAAAAAAATAAGTGAGAAAAAAAATAAATAAACATATTTACAGCCTGGTTGAAAACTAATTTTACCTTTAACACCTCAAGTTTACCTTCATGACAACTGTGAGGAGGACAATTTCATTTATAACTCATGTGTTTAGATGTTATTTAATCTTAAATTTACACATCTTTTAGGCTGATACTTTTCAGCTACTGGTTAGCTCAAGAGGCCTCACATTAAACCAATAGCCTTTGACCTGTTGGTTGTGTTTGTGACCAGCAGTATTAATGAGATATTTTTATTTATTTATTGGATTATTATGGGATATTTTACTGTACTTATTGGACAAATATTTACTAATGAGAGTGTAAATAGATTGTCCAAGATGTTTAATTTTTTTTTTAGTAAGTCAAATAATAAACATCAACTCAGTTTGGCCGCATTAAAAAAAAACAGTTATTACTCTCCTATAGTTTAAATCAGTAAGGGGGAGCCTTTTTTGTTCATTTTAACCTTTTTTTTTTTTTTTTTTTTTTTTACAGTGCTGTTCGTTTTGCAGGCCCTATTGCCACACAAGCCTTCCCCCCCCATCTGTGGTCAGGGTCGATCAATACTTCCCCTGTAGCTTATCACTCATGTGGAACTGGCTGTTTGTCCAAACCTTGCTCTGTCTACATAAAGTCTTGGACAACACGGCAGCGGACCCTGAACGCACCACGGACCTCCTCATCATCCTTCACTACTGGACTTTTAACCATTTGGAGACAGAAAAAAAAAGCAGGAGCAGAGAGAGAAGAGGAGCAGAGAGAAGAAGGGAAGGATAGGATGAAGGAGGGAAGTGGACGAGATCACACAGGTAAGAAAAAAATACCAAAAAAATATCAAAATCTGACCAAGTGTATTTTTAAGCACTTTCCCAATTGTGGGATCAATAAATTATTCTATTCTATTCTATTCTATTCTATTCTATTCTATTCTATTCTATTCTATTCTATTCTATTCTATTCTATTCTATTCTATTCTATATCTAGTCTAAATATCTCATCAGTCTTAAAATCAGACAGAATCACCTAAAGAGGAACTTTTCAGTCAGATATAAGAACTGATTTATAGACAATAGATCTGGAAAATCTGATTTAACAAATCTGTTTCACTTGTTCCATTCATATATTTTGATTTAGATTTTTTTTTTTGTTGCTTAATTGGATATTTTTCATTTATTTTAATTCAAGCTAAATAAAAATAAAAATCTTCCAATGGAACAAGTGAAACTGATTTTAATCAGATTTGTTAAATCATATTTTCCAGATCTATTGTCTATTAATCAGTTCTTATATCTCACTGTAAAGTTCCTCTTTATGAGATTCTGTCTGATTTTAAGTGTGATGAGATATTTGGACTAAAAATAAGACAAACACACATGATAGTTCCCTAGTTTCTAGGACATTGTACAAGCCTGGGCTTCTTTCCTCCTCCTACACTCTTGTTGTTTTTTCTTTGTATTACATATTTGTTATTTAATTTACTTCTTTACTTCTATTTAATTTACTAATTTTACTTCTTCTGAAATTAAATAAATGATATAATATATATCTTTGCAGTACAGCGGCATAGTTTATATCAGTTCACTTTGATGTTCTGAAAAGGAAAATATCTTGTGTGTACATTAACAGAAAAAAAGCACATGATTTAACTGAAACCACACACACACACACACACACACACACACACACACACACACACACACACACACACACACACACACACAGGTGCACTCATCCCCACGAGCAGCAGGAAAACACAACCAACATAGCAGACTGTGAACATGATAAGCTGCTCTATCTCTGTCCTCACACTTTTCTGGTACTTTTAACTTTTAATATATATATATATATATATATATATATATATATATATATATATATATATATATATATATATATATATATATATATATATATATATATATATATATATATATATATATATATATATATATATATATATATATACAGAGACAAGATTACATTAAGCAAAAATAAAAAAATAAAAATAATCTGTCAATGGAACAAATGAAAATTATTCCCAAAATAAGATTTAAATATTAATTGTCCATTGGCAATTTTTTTTGCTTGAATTAGGCAAAGAAATCTTGAATTATGCCAACAAATAAATAAATAAATACATTTTAAAAATCTGCCAGTAGAATAGACATACTTCATTGAACCCATAACGGCAGCAGAATTCACATCACAAATGAGGTCCAATGACGTAACAATGTGTAAAGACAGATCACTATAAAGTGCAAAGTAGAGTAAACAAAGGATGTAATGTGTAAAAAAATGTAAAAAAAAAAAAAAAAAAGAAATGGAACAAATAAAAATGATCTTAGTAAGATTTCTTGAAACAAGATTTTGAAGATCTATTGTCCATTGGTAGATTTAAAATTTTCAAGTCCAAATATCTCATCAGACTGAAAATCAGACAGAATCACATAAAGAGGAACTTTTCAGTGAGATATAAGAACTGATTTATAGACAATACATCTGGAAAATATAATTTAACAAATCTGACCAAGATCATTTTTACTGATTCCATTGGCAGATTTTTATTTAGAATAGAATAGAAGTACTTTATTGATCCCACATTTGAGAAATTTGTATACACTTTATATTTTTTTTGTTTGAATTTAAATAAATAAATAATCTCCAATTAAGAAAAAATAATAATAATAATAAAAAATCTAAAATCTAAAAATGGAACCAATGAAAATATCTATATATATACACACACAAGATATTATTGTGAAACTGATCTTGTTCATATTTTTTAAATCATATTTTCCAGATCTATTGTCTATAAATCAGTTCTTATATCTCACTGAAAAGTTCCTCTTTAGGTGATTCTGTCTGATTTTAAGTGTGATGAGATATTTGGACTAGAAATTGCACTTGCTCAGATTTAGATTTTTTTTCCAGTGTATTAAACCACATTGAATCATATGTGATATCTCCATTTCTACATAAAAAAACCTTATAAAGTATTGTATTTTCTTGGTTGTTTTCTTCCACAGGTTTTCACCCAGGACACCTGTTGGTACTTTTTATCCTCCAGAGCTTTGGAGTGTGACAATGGTGTTTGTGTCCTGAGTATCAAACGCCATTATCACACTAAATAGCTACAGTGAGAAAAGGACCTCGAAGTACAGAACTGTACTAATGACAGTAGAATTAACATCAAAAAGGTGGAAAATTTCAACAATAAAAATAAACTGAGTGAAAATACAATTGCAAGTTGTTTGTTTTACTGTTCTTTTTTAAATGTTTTAAATTATTTGTATTTAATTTCACTTTTTTTTTTAAATTGATTTATTTTGTTAAACTGCAACATAAAAAAACTGTAAGTGAAAATATGATAGAAAGTTTTTTATTTGACTGTCCTTTTGTATTTGTTAAATGTATTATTTATTTCATTTTATTTATTTATTTAGTAAAACTGCACTGTAGAAAATTACTGCAGAATTTGTACATTTTTAATAGTAATAAACCCAAGTGAAAATACTATACAAAGTTTTCTGTTTGACTGTTCTTTTTTTAACTTTTTTTTTTTTTATTGATTTATTTCCTTTATTAATGTTTTCCATGTATTTATTTTGTCAAAATGCACTGTAAAATAAACAGCAAAAAGTTGTGAAACTAAAATACAAAGTTGTTTATTTGAAAAGATTTTGTGTTAGCGATGAAATCAAATGTAGCATTTGTAGTTTTTTACGTGAACAAATGCAGATGTGTATGACAAGATGTATTCAGTGTTAGTTAAGTTAATAATAGCTTAAGAGCAATTCGTAATAGTAATACATTTTGAGCAATGAAGGTCAAAGGTCAAAGTCACACTAAAGCTCATCAGCTAATGACTGCCTTGTTTATTCTATGTCATTCTGTGTTTTTGTCACTGTTGAAGTCTTGGGATTTTTATTTTTTTATATGGGTTCATGTTCATGTTTTCCACCTTTGCTTCCTGTCATTGGTGTTTTGTCTCCACCCCGTTAATCAGTATCCCTATTTGTGTCACCTGTTGTTTTCCCTATAAATACCTTTAGTTTCTCACAGAAGGGTCCATGTGTGTTACTTGCCTTGGTGTGTTAACTTATGAGTGTTTCTTCTTGTCTTGGTCTGTTTGTTTTGGTGTTTTGGTTTCTTTATCTGGTTTTGCACATACCCTGTTTTGACCTTTTGCCTACTTCCTGGACTTCGTCTCTTCATCGGACATTGTCTCACCTGGATTTGGACCCTTTCTGTCTGTGTTTGTGTGTGTGTGTGTGTGTGTGTGTGTGTGTGTGTGTGTGTGTGTGTGCTATATAAGTGCAGACATAGTATCAATTCTATTATTGATTGCACAAACAGACTGACTTGTGCTTCAGTTTTTTTCGGTAAATGACATTCTGTTAACGTACATTAACCAGCTCTGCTCTCTCGTCTTTTGGGATCCGGATATGGCCACAAAACATTTAAAATCAGTAACACAGCAAGTCCTGAACCTGAGTCTGGCCTCAGTTCTTTATCTCTGACTAATTGAATATGTTCTGCAGTGATGTCCAGGGGCAAGGAAGAGGAGAGTAACAGCTGTGGTGTTTAGCCAGTTTAGCTTTAGCGTGTCTACCTCCATTAGCTCCAGGTTATCTCTTAGCTACAGGCAGTTTGATATGTGTCAACTTTACCCCTGAATCCATTTTTGGAATTTCCAGGAGCGACAAATGTGTGACGCTGCTAAGATGGTGACAGTGGGAACCAGCCGCTAAGCTTCACCTCAGCTTCAGAAACAAACAGGTTAATTTTACGAAACAATCTTTCTTGCATAATTGGTTCAATTCCCAACATGCACCTGTGAAAGAATAGAGATATTAAAAGAGTGTCATTTTGGTGTGCGTTTGACCATGTTATATGTTAATTTGTTTTAAATATAATTTGAAAAATAGTTTCTCTTTTATCTCACTATTTCTTTTTCAAATAGAAACATAACATCTGGTTTGAATTTTTAGTTCCACGTCCTGTTTTTAGGAACTGTTTCAAGACTTAAAAATTAACCTTGTGGTATTGAGTCCATGCAGGAATGATCAGGGATGAAAATAGACCCATACAGTGCACTGATCCATTGTAGGTTAGACGTGATCTGGAACTGCAGGATGTGACCCACTTTGGTTTTAGAGGTGCTAATTTGTTGCAGGAGAGCCTGACCCCAAAAGACGAAGACCAAAATAGTCGCCTCATTTGTTTTGTGATGTTCTGCTTCACTGTGTAAATACATGCACTAGGAATGTGTGTCATGTAATTCAATCAATTTATTTTTATATTTGCCATTGAAATAAATAAAACTGGTCTTGTTCAGATTTTCCAAATCTATTGTCAATAAATCACTTTCTTATATCTGACTGAAAAGTTCCTCTTTAGGTGATTCGGTCTAATTTTAAGTGTGAGATATTTGGACTAGAAATGAGAGGGAAAAAAAACACTTGGTCAGATTAAAAATTTTTTCCAGTGTGTTCACATCTTGTGTAAAAACATGAAAATGACATCAGAAGAATTCAGAGAACATGTTCAACCAGTAACATCACTTTAATAACAAAGCACTGTTAAAAGTGTTTCCAGATAATAGCCATAGCCCAAACCTGAGAGCCATGGAGGTGATTTTTTATTTTTTTTGAGTCAGGGTTTAAAATCAGCAGGACAGACAGACTTACACTAACTATATATGACCTTAACTATGTGATCTAAATCTCTAAAATGATGCCACACAGTTCCTGATGACAGGAGCAGAAACGGCCGTTATAAATGACCAATAAATTTAATAAAGAAATATTCACATTTTCCATGAAGCATCATTTATCTGCCTTCAGCTACATGTATATAAAATATGATGCTTCCAGCACATGAAGAGGTGCACATCACCAGACAAACTATTTATATATAATAAAACTTTTAAGTCAATCTCAGTTAATTAAAAGACATTTGTTGCATTGCAACCAAAAAACAATAAAGACTTACCCACACTATCTCCAAAAACGTACACTGGAAAAATGCCCCTCTAAAAATAAGTTTTAAAAAACTAATTCATGATTTAGATTTTTTTGCAGTAGTGTATGGGTTCAAATGTGAGGTAATTCACATTTTAAATATGTAATATTACTGTGAATTATTTATAGTTTCTTGTGCTATTATAAAAAATAAAAATAAAATCTTGAATTAAGGCCAGGCACTACATGTGTGACAATACATTTAGATTTTTATCCAGTCTATGACTAATAAGTAAGATCATTTACACTTGTCCCATTGGCAGAATTAGTTTTGCTTGGATTAAGAAAATTAAAAAAAATTAGTAAAGCAAAAGAACTATTGAATAAAGCAAAAACTATTGAATTAAGAAAAAAAAAATCAGAATTAAACAAATAATCTTGAATTAGACAAAAACACATTGAATAAAGTGGGCGACGAAAGTTGAATTAAGCAAAAAAAAAAATCTTGAATTAGGCAAAAAAAATCTGCCAATGGAAATTATTACTAATATTGAAATTATCTATTTATCCTATAAATATATTTAATTATTTTTCCTGTGTTTTCATCATACAAGCTAAACTACTTCATAGATATTTCCTCCAATCAATGAATAAATGTTCATTAATTTAATGAACTAATATCTGAAATCAACAGAAGTAGAAAAACAAGAAAAACTCTGCAAAAGAAAAATGATCACTCCTCATCAGTCGAGCAATCTAAGACATCACAGTTTGACGCCACAGACCAACTTTACCCTTTTCAAGTGTTCCTTAAATTAATCACAGTTGTTTTCCCATCAACACAGATTAATAATACAACTCACATCACTCATACAGACACACTCTATCATTAAATCTTCTAAAGCACAGGTGTCAAACATGCGGCCTGGGGCCCAAAACTGGACCAACAAGGGGTCCTGTCCGGCCCCTGGGATTCAAAATTTACACTAAAATATTAACAATACTTTTAGTTCAGGTTCCACATTCAGACCAATTCAGTCTCATAATAATCTAGAAAAATACTCACAAGTCCATTTTTTTCTCTTTGTAAATGTTTTGATGTATTTACACTAAAAATATAATTTTATCAAACATCTGACCCTGAACTAATATGAAAAACTTGAAATGTCTTAAGAGAAGTCAGTTCAATTTTAGTAATAATCCACCTTTTATTAAATGTTTTATATCTGTACATTATAATGTGCATGTGTAAATGGTCAACTAAAGCCTAATATTGTTAAAATAACACTATTTTTTATATTTGTTTATGTTATTCACATTGTTTGAAATGATAGTTTGTCAATGTAAACGGTGTCAGAATGTAATTTTACTTTTTGATGCCAAAACATAAAAGAAAGCTCTATTACTTATATATTCTAACTATTACTATTGGGCCAATTTCCATGAAGTTCTCAGAAAAGGTGTGAGATGATTCAGAATAGATCCCATTACATTTTGGTGAATGTAGGTCAAAGGTCAAGGTCAGTAAAATGTGTTTTCACAATGATCATAGATAGGGCAAATGATCAACTACAGCCTATTATTGTTCAAATTAGACTGTTTTCAGTTGATGTTATTTGTCCATGTAAACAGTTTCAGAATATAATTGTACGTTTTTCATGCCAAAACAGAAAGGAAATTTTGGAGTTAATATTGCTTGTATATTATTATTATTATTATTATTATTATTATTATTATTATTATTATTATTATTATTATTATTATTATTATTATTATTATTGCTATTATTGGACTGGTCTGAGCCACTTCAGATCAAATTCAGCTGAATGTTGCCCCTGAACTAAAATGAGTTTGACACCCCTGTTCTAAAACGGAGCTGGGTCTCCTCCATCCTGTGGCTGAGAGCAGCCCAGATGCACCCAGTTAGGACTTGCCCTTCACCGTGGGTCCAAACAGTTTGTTTTTGGCTGCAGCAGAAGGCTGGGCTTTGGGCTTGGGTGCAGGTTTTTTGGGTTTTGGCTGCAGAGATTTAAGGCCCAGGATCTCACAGTACATGTTGCACTGATGTAAAGCTTTGAACTGGTCGATGAAGGAAGTGGCACAGTTTCCTCTGAAGCCCTTATATCTAGAAAAAACATAAATAAAAACATTTTATTAGTCTCAGAGTATAAATAATTATAAATATCTGATGAAAAATAATGCATACACTAAAAAAATCCAAATATTACCAAGTGTATGTTTCTCATTTCTATTCTAAATATCTCATCACACTTAAAATCAGACAGATTCACCTAAAGAGGAACTTTTAAGTGAGATATAAGAACTGATTTAAGCACAACAGATTATGAAAATGTTATTTCAAGAAACCTTATTAACATAATTTTCCCTCGTTCCATTGGCAGGTTTTTCTGCTTTGTTTATAAGTAGCTTTACACAAAAACTACTGGATCAATTTCTATTACATTTTTAGTAAAGGTGTGAGGTGGTCAAGAATATATCCCATTCAATTTTAGTGAATGTAGGTCAAAGGTCACAGTTGTAATCACCAAAAATGTGTTGGGGGTGTGTGTGGGGTGTTGTTGTGCCTGGAAACACTTGTTTTGCTTGAATTCAGCAAAAAAAAAAAAAAAAAAATCTGCTGATGGAACAAGTACAAATGTCACAATTAAGCCACAATATGACTAATATGACTAATGCTAACGATATATGTGTCATAGAAGACTTAGCACTCACCCTTTCTTACAGGTGGCTATTCCCACATCAGTCAGCTTCATCCCCACACCTGAACATGACAGAACACACTAGGATTTTTAATCTGCACCATAACTGTGATCAGACTAAAAATGTACAAACACAGTGGGATGAGCCATGCACTTTAGAAAGTCTGCATTAATGATCGACTGATAGGGATGTTTTTGGGCCAGTACAGATGTTCTTTTACATCAGCTGATAACTGATACTGCTGATAATTCTGAGCCAATGCTGATGATTTTTTCTCTGTCAAATGAAAACAAATGTCAGAAAAGTACAAAACGTCCATTTTCAGGTTCTTTTTCTTTTTTCCTTTTTCCCTGTTTTCCCCTTTTTAATTACTTCATTACTTAAACGAGACACAGAGGTTGCTGGCACACCCAAAAAAGTTGCGTTACCTGCACCTAGCAACCCGACTGTACCCCCCACCCAGCAAGCATTGCAGGATCAGTAAATAGACAACTGGTTATAGTTATAAAATGAAACAAAGTTCCCTGAAATATAATTTTAAAAAAAAAAGTCGACTTGAAAGGTCAAAGGTCAAGGTCAGAATAAAAGTCCAAATTAAAATTTTGCATATAACATTTTAATTATTCATCTTACAGACTTCTAATGAGCACCAACATGTTAGTCTTTCATTTATACATCTTATTATGACCTATTATTGACCCAAGATATTCGGGGGTCCCTGGGTCACTACCTAAAAAAACCTTGAAAGGTCAAAGGTTTTGAGATGGACATGTGCATTAGGAGTTTTAAGGGTTTGTTGTGTCTGGCATCACTTGTTAGACCTGTTTTAGTAGCAGGTGCTGCAGGAGTTCTGCTTTTTCTTTTTTCCTCTTCAGACCAACATGGAAAATGCTGCTGTTGTCCCACACCCTTCTCTTTTATCTCTCCTGTCATTTCCCAGTTTTCCCAGTTTTCCCAGTGTTGGTGCTAAAGTGCACGTGGTGTGTCTTCAAACCTTGCATGTCAGTCACCAGCAGGTTCCCCTCGGTCTGGTGGTAAACCCAGTGTTGGAAGGCGCAGCACTTCTGTCCTGCCTCAGAGTCTCGTCTCATCAGGTTGATCTCTTTACCGTCTTTGACTGAATACTTGACGAAGTCTCCGATCAGCTCCTCCTCCAGGGTGGCGTAGGGGATGTCACTGGACGGGCGGTGGACCAGGTAGATGGGAATGATGCTGTTAGAAACAAGAAACAGAAGGACACAAAAGGTAGAGAGGTCAGAGATGGACTGTAGAGATGAAGAGGAGTGAATAGAACCAAATAAAATAGAACAAAACTGAATGACTAAAACTAACCCTAACAATAGAACAGAATCTAATAGAAGAAAATCAAGTCGAACAGAATAGAATAAAATCAAATAGAACACTATAGAACAAAACATAATAGAATAGAACAAACCAAATAGAACAAAATTGAAAAAAATAGAATTAAATCAAATAGAACACTATCGAACAAAATAGAATAGACTAGAATAGAACACAATAGAACAAAATTGGATAGAACACAATAGAATCCAATACAATCAAATAGAACACTATAAAACAAAAGAGAGTAGAATAGAAAATAATAGAGCAAAATGAAATTGAACAGAACACAATAGAATATATATATATATATATATTTTTTTTTTACAACTAAAACTACTGAAATAGACACAAAGTTAATAATATTATGCTGTACAAGATTTATACAAGGAAGGATAAAGAAAAACTAAGTGCTTGTGTGTGTGTGTGTGTGTGTGTGTGTGTGTGTGTGTGTGTGTGTGTGTGTGCACAGCTTGTTACTCACTCTGGGACCTCTCCAAATGCCTCCAAAGACTGAGCAGCAGCATCATATGCCTTGATGTATTCTCTGGCTGTGTTCTGGACCTGACATTCCTACACAGGTTCCAAAAATAATCAGAAAAATTATTCACGTTCATAAATTAACTACAGGCTATTATATATATATATATATATATATATATATATATATATATATATATATATATATATATATATATATATATATATGTATATATATATATATATATATATATATATATATATATATATATATATATATATATATATATATAGACAGTGTTGTCCTGGAGCATGTTTTACTATATTGCTTAATTCATTAAAAGCTAACACAGTGTTTCCCAAACTGTGGGGCAGGACCCTTAGGTCAGGTGGTGTGAAGGCTTGTCACTTCTGGGTGTCTTTTTTTCAGGTTAGAACATGTTGCACGTGGAACAAATGTTTTAGTGCTGGAGCAGCTGGACTCATTTTAGGGACGGACAACAAACTATTGCCATGGTGATCTGTCACTAAACTAGACACAGAGTTTAGGTTGCCATGGTGATCTGTCACTAAACTAGACACAGAGTTTAGGTTTCCATGGTGATTTGTCACTAAACTAGACACAGAGTTAAGGTTGCCATGGTGATGGGTGACTAAACTAGACACAGAATTTAGGTTACCAGGGTGATCTGTCACTAAACTAGACACAGAGTTTAGGTTACCATGGTGATCTGTGACTAAACTAGAATAGGAAAGCATTTTACTAGCTTAGAAATCTATCTGCATCTAGTGGAAAAATATTTTTAGCTGGAGAGTTGGTCCAGCCTGACCCCCGCAACCCTAGTGAGGATAAAGCGGGTTCAGATGACGAGACGAGTTGGTCTAGTCATGTTCCATAGACGTTCTGTAGGCTCCGGTTAGAGACTGACCGGATCAATCACAACACTCTATCTGTGTAGCCAGGTTGTTGGACGGGCTAAGCACGATGATGACAAGGTAGATTACAGACGAAGGATGATGGTGATGGATAAGGAACTTAATTTGGCTTTAACATGGATGGATTTTGGAAAAGTTCTGCTGTATGTCATGTCACAGTCTGGTCTGTCAGGCTAGGACACATATAGTCTGCAGTATGAACAAAAGAGTGTTTAGTGATTTTTAACTTTTGAACGCCCCCTTGTGGACAACCTAGAATCTAGGTAATCTCGGTAAATTGTCCAAAATCAAATTACTTCTATCTTACCTTACCTTACCTTACCTTAGCTTACCTTACCTTATCTAAACTACCCTACATTAAATTAAACTACCCGCCTTTGACTCATCTTATCATATCTTAACCTCATCATATCTTAAATGACCCTACATTATCTTCACTTAAACTACCCTACCTTAACTTAACTTAATGACCCTACCTTACCATATCTTAAATTACCCTATTCCTACCCTACCCTACCCTGCCTTACCTTAAATTACCCTACCTCATCTCATCTTATTTTAAACCACCTTACCTTAACTTAAAACTACGTCATCACATCTCATCTCCATTTCTTACCTCCACAGCCAGGTTAAAGTTCTTCTGAATGAGCTCATCATTGTTCTTGGTCCCATAGGTGATAGCGTTGTGCACTTTGAGCACACACGAATGTCCAGGTAGTAACAGGGGTATCTGACCCGCCTGAAGCTTGGTCCGGAAGGCCCGTCGGTGCATCCCCTCGCCGAAGTGGACCTTTTCAGTGATGATACTGGCCGGATGGTTCTCTCCAAAATACTGCTCAGATAAGAAGTCCTCCTTAAACATGAGTCTAGAGCAGCGGATATCTTCCTCTTCACTTGCTACTTCTTCAGGTACAGCTGCAAAAAAGATGAAAAATGTCACCACAGGCTCGAGTCCAAGATATAATTTGAATCAAAAATGTTTAATTTATTCCTGTGAAGGAGTAGTGTTGACCAAATTGTTAAGTAGATGGAGGGGTGGGGCTTCGACAAAAGGCAACCTAAGGCAAATGGTTGTATAGCACTTGAAATGGAGACAAATCAGGATAACACTATGAATGGAGGGCAGAAAAAATGTCCCATAATTCTGTTCAAATCTTTGGCCAGATGGAGGAAAACACAGCAAAAGTGCAGCAGTGACGAAAGAAACACATACATGTACATATCTTTTTCATAAACAAATTAACCCCTTGCCCTCACCCCCCCACCCTCATCTGATGGATGAACCTGCCCCCCCAGCCCCCCCCCCCCTCCTTTCATCTACAAATGGACGTTCATCTATAGTGGACTAAAATACTCTCTTTTACTGCTTATTTATCAGGAAAAAAGCTGCAGACTTACAAACACTAATACTTTTTGGATCTGTGTGAAACCCAGGGTGTATTTGAGCACAGACCTCTGCCAAGGTAGCCCCCCCACCACCCAGATCACCACCAAAATCTAGTAATTTCTAGATCTCCCCATTGCCAACCTACCCTGTTAGTTAGCAAGAAAACTCAAAAACGTATGGACGGATTCTGATTAAATTATCAGCCTTCAAAAACCACATTTGTCCTATTTCCCTTTTATATAAATCCTCTTTTGTGTATGTGGTGTCACTGTTGCACTTCAGAATGCTTTATATATTCAGAAAGATAAGTTTGTAAGGGTAGGAGTGACTCACATGAGATGATCTTTGGTGTTGAAGGGATGACGATCTCACTGAGCACTAAGAGGATTCACACAAACAAATGCATTAGTACATGCAAATAAAGTAGGATTTCTAAATTCTCTGGTGTCCAGGTCTTAAACTGACCCTCATATGTGAGCAGGTAGTCCAGGAGGACCGATCCATGTGAGCTGCTGAGCCGACACTGATACTTGCCCAGGTGTTTGTTTGAGGCATTGGAGATGGTCAGGGATACTCTGCTCTCATCCCCTGCACTTCAAAAAGAGGAAAAACACCAAAAAAGCCCCCACCATTTAACCTTTAAATACCCAAACATCCACCATCAACCAAAAGCATCTACTGATATAAACTGTTGATCCACTAATCCTATTGATCCATGTACAGCTGTGCTCAGACATGTAGTCTGGGGTATACAGCGGCATATGGAGTATACCTATTAACCTGTTTAACCTGGCCACCAAAGGGAACACAAGGGAAGTTATTTTTATTTTTTTTACAGTTTATTTTTGTTTCTGCTTTTGTCTCTGTTTGTCAGCAGCTTTACACAAAAACTACTGGACCATTTTTTATGAAATTTTAAGGAAAGCCGCAAGGTGGTCGAGAATAAATCACATTGCTTTTTGGTAAATGTAGGTCAAAGGTCAAGCTCACCAAAAAGTGTATTTGCAATGATTAGAGATGGGGTAAATCAGGAATTTCCTTTTCATTCCTGTATACTCAGTTTTGCATATAGGTTACTTTTGCGCTCACTGTTGATGTGCATTGATACCAGAACCTTTAAGGACAATTTTGAAGACTCTAGGTCAAAGGTCAAGGTCACAATAAAGGTCCAAATCAAATTTTGGATATAACTTTTGAATTATTCATTTTAGAGACTTCAAATGAGCACCAAAATGCTGGTCTTCTGCATCTTGTTTGTATATCTATTGTTGACCCAGGAGGTCAGGGGGTCACTACCTAAAATATATAAAAAACTATAATGGACAATAATGGAAACATTTGTGAGGATATGGACTTATTCCTTATAGTTATTGGTTAAGTTTAGGCATGAGAACTGATCAGCCAATCAGAGGCAGACTAGGGCAGGTAATGCCCAGTTAAATATTGCTAACTAACACTGTCAACTAGTGGAACCTGATTGGACCACATATCGAATCTTAAAACAGATATCAAGTTTGAATTCTACATACCAGAATTTACTAAAACTGCACCAAAACCTATCTGTAAAAATGTTGTACAGTGTAATCTGACAGTAGCAGATATTGGATCCTGATGTGCGTATCTAAGCTACTTGCTTTGGTGCATTTTCACTATGAAAAAGGACCCTCTCCCATGGTACCCTGCCCTAGATATTTGGCATCTACTCCGCTGAGGTTCCATGCATTTCCCAAGTGATACTATAACGTGACGTGTCATCAGCGTAGACACTGAATGGTGGAGTTGCATTCTCAATGTGTGAACCACCATTTTTTTAAAAACTAGATTTGGAGTAACTGTGAGCAGAGCAGTCACTTAAATTCAGTTCACAAAGCAAAGACGGCATTCTGCAAAATTACACCGTAGCCAGTTGTGGAGGTTGAGAGGTTTCTGTCATTGGTGGCAGCGCAAGCTTGACAGCTCTTCGCATTTACATCCAGATATAATCGTATCTGTATGTAAACGCTCTCAAGGAATAATACGTTGCCCCCGAGTAGAATTAAGTAGAGCTGATACCATGTCATGGAAATGCAGCTTTAGTGTACATGTAAACAGGTTCAGTATTATATTCAGGAGTCAGAGGAGTCAAAGCACAGGTGACACTGTACTCGATGTAAAATGAGTCCAAATACCTCCTCTTAGTCTCCATCAGGGTAGTGCCCTCTCTGCTCCAGGTCACAGTGTAGTCGGTGAAAACAGCTGCAAACTGACACCAGAGGCACAGGCTCTGGGGATCTCCACTCACCGACACCGCCTGGATGGGCTGCACCACCTTAGGGTCTGCACACGGGACTATTTTAGACTGTGTTTTCATGTCATCATACGGTAAAGGTAAAGACACAGACTTTTTTTGCACCAGTAAAGAGCCAAAGTGTTTACACTGAAAAAAAAAACAAACACTCTAGTCCAACTTCAATGAACTGACGGGACAATTTCCACTTATCTTAAGTTGCCACAACTTGATTTGTATTTTCACTTCATTTTTACAGTATTCATTTCTTATATCAACTTATTTTGTTGATTTTTTTTCTTCAATTTGGCATAATTAAAACAAGGAAACTTAATTGTCCTTCTAATGACACAACTGACACAATTATGCTAGTGCTAATAACTTCATATTCTCTAATATAAGAAGCATATCTATAAGAATATAGAAGTAGTATTAATTTTGAGTAACTTCATTTATTGAATTCAAAATGGCCTAAAATTAGTTGCTTTGAACATTTATTTTATCCTGATTACATTTTAAAAATATCTGGTTGATTACAGCTAAATCACTTCAGCTATATTATTAATATACAGTATTATATATATATATATATATATATATATATATATATATATATATATATATATATATATATATATATATATATATATATATATATATATTTCAATAGCCCATTGAACATTTGTAAGGATATAAATATAGTTATTTATGGATCAAAACATGATAATGGTGTCCTGGGCGTTTTTTTGTTTCACTGAAATGTCAAATTTTGTAGAAAACAGCAACATTTTTGGATACTGTAAGTTTGATTAATACAAACTCAGTACTTTTTTCTGGTAGCCAGTGGGAAACACAAGGGGATAAAAATCACATCTCTGATGGGACACATGGTCATACTGGCCTTAGTCACACTTAGTCAGTTACTTTTTCTGTTTAAAAAAAAAAAATCTTACATTTAATAAATATGTTAAACTAATTTCACATAATAGCTTAATAGCAACTGTTTGATATTAAACTACAAATATAATTTAAGTAGTGTAGTGGCTCTACATATACCACCAGGATGGACCAAGCTGACCAAACCAAACAGTTTCTCATACATTCTGTTTATTCTATGGCTCTGCACTTCTATAAAAATACAAAAATAAATAGGCCAATAAACATTGCCATGCACACATAAACTCAAATTTAGCCCCAACAACCTGCTGAAGATGCCCAGAAAAGAACACATTTTCATCTATAGACCCAATACCCACAATGCAATGCAGCAAACACAGCATTTCTAATTTAAAATAACTTAATGAAAAATTTTTTCTCGTTTTTATGTGAAGTGTGGGATCTATCTATCTATCTATCTATCTATCTATCTATCTATCTATCTATCTATCTATCTATCTATCTATCTATCTATCTATCTATCTATCTATCTATCTATCTATCTATCTATCTATCTATCTATCTATCTATCTATCTATCTATCTATCTATCTATCTATCTATCATAACAAACTGAAATTTAAGCAGAAAAAGCACATGATTTTATGCTAACCTTCATAACCCCATTCATATTTACTTATTACATTTTTTACCTTCTTTGGGTATGACTGGTTTCTGCTTGACCACTTCGCTGTATGCCTTCCTACGTGTCACTCCCACATCTGTTTTGGCTTCTGCTCCCTTTCCCTGGATACCGGCGTCTGTCTTAGGTAGTTTAGATTCCAAAGCGCTCACAATCTTCCCAAACTTATCCTGTGATAAGCGTCTCCTTTTAATGACATCATCACTCAGAGCACTTTTGAGTGGCTCCTCTTTATGTTCCGCATAAGGCAAAGGTTTTTCTTCTTTACCCTCTGATTTCTGGGACTTTTTGTCCCGGCTGTCTGGCAGATTACTGTCCTTTACAGCTTTCCCAGTGTTAGTTCCCAGTTTGGCTTCGAACGCATCAATCCTCCCCTTTGTGCTTTGAGGCATCGTCCCATTTTCCACCTCTCCCAGCGGCTCCTCTGTAACAACACCCTTCACAGCTGCTACAGTCTGGCTGTGCTTCTTTTTCTTCTTTCCATGTGGCTTGTTACTTCCTTTCTCTGCCCCAACACCACTGTCAATCACCAGCTGGACCTCCTTGTCTTCACGTCCATGTACAGTATCCTGTCTGGGACAATTCTCTCCAGGAAGACTTTCTTGTGCTTTGCAAATCTGTTGAGTTTGATTAGATACATTTTCCTGCTTCTTTGGCACCTGTGCCCCATGATAATGATGATGATGATGATGATGATGACCTGCCGACCTGTCCTTTTTGGAGCGTGTTTTGCACTCTGACGTGGTTTTGTGAGTTTTATGAGGCATTTTTTCAGTTGTTTTTAACTCTATTTTTTCAGGCAGTAGACTGGATTTCGCAGCATTTGAGCCAAATGGGTCGTATAAGTCTAAAGTGATGCACGCAACATGCTTTTCTTTGCAGATGACAAAATGCTCTACTGGGTCAAAGTGCGACAGGTCTCCACTGAGGTCATCGATCTCTTCAGTGCTTGTTTTCCTGTCAGTGAAGAAGCACGATTTCTCTGCAGAATCAACTGTTCTCTCCTTTTTATGAGTCAGGTCATCATCAGCTTCCACTGATAAACAGGCAGTGATTCCATCTGAGTTTGGCCAAAGATTACGACTGAGCTCTCTGGCACAGGTTTGGTTTTTGCCTTTCAAACTACTGCTTGTCTGTCGAGTGAAGGAGGAGCCGACGCTCAGAGGAGCTAAGGGCATAATAAACTTAGGACTCCCCCACTGTGGCTCCACCTGACATGCTCCGTCAAGGTCCGGCAAAGAGTTGTGCAACACGTGTGTCTCAGTATGAACATTCAGACTAGTGTGGTTGTCCACATGTGAGCGCGTGCTATGGAAATATACAACTGGTGAAGGCTTGGCTCCTTGGCGATCAGTTTCTAGTATCTCAGCTGACCCCAGACTCTTTCCGCTTTTCTGTTTGGCCAAAAAGTCCAGAGGGTAGAAAATATGTTCATCTTCTACTTCACACACTCTGTTTCTAGTGGGCTGGAAATAAATGTGGAAAAAAAGAACAGTCAGGATGGAAAAGAACACTGAAAGAAATTAGAAGAGGCAAGTATAATGTCACACCAAATGTAGGTGAACAAAAGTGACTAAAATGAACAGCAAACAGTTGTAAAATTGCAACATTAAAAAAAAAAACTGAAAGTGAAAATACAAAAAATACAGTCATTTCTTTGAAAATATTTTTATGCTAACAATTAAAGAAAATGTAGCTAAAGATTTTACAGGAAGAGTATGTGAATAAAAGAACAGTTGAATGTAGTAATTATGTATTTCTATTGGAACATGATTCAGATTCACATATCTTTATTTATCCCCTAGGGGTAATTCAGTTTGCACACATTGGTTGCAGCATAAAAACACAATTACACAAGGATCTGTCAGTTTTCCGAGCAGCTAAAATGGCCCAGCAATAAATAAATAAAATACAACAGTGACAGTGCAACAGGATCAACAGATACATTAATACATTTTAAAAACAGAAAAAGAGATCATACATAAAAACTAAAAACACACACTCTACACATTAGCACTATCACGCAGATGAAATAAAAGAATTTGCAAAAGATTTGTTTTCCTTCTGGGAGCTAGATAATGCAATAATGCAAATTTACTTTTAAGCACGTGGTTTGGGTGTGCAATAATATTTTTGGCTTTTTGGAGCACCTGCCTGCTCCACAAGGAGTATAAATCAGTTGTGGGTACACACATGACCCCGGCACACGTTTCTGTAATGCTTTTATTTTTTACAGACAGCCCATAAAACCAAAATATAAAAGAAAAGGTCAAAAGACTCTCAATAAAAGACACATAAAATTGGTTTAGATATGTTAAAAGAGGTCCGTTTCCACAGTAAATAAATACGTTGTTGGCCTTTTCTTAAAATAACCTCTGTGTTTTTGTCAAACTTACAGTAAGGTCCAAGTCAAATATTGTGCCCAAGTATTTGTACTGACTTCAGGTTTTAGGAGTTTGTTCCTAAAGTCAATTATCATGTCTTTTGTTTTTGTCACACTGAGGTCAAGATAATTGTCTCTGCACTATGTGACAAAATCTGCCTGTAGGAGGGACAACAGGACACTGTCATCTGAAGTCTTTCTCAGATACCTGTCCTCCTGCCTGGCTCTGCAGGTGTCTGTGTACATGATGTACAGCAGAGGCGACAGAAGACAGCCCTGAAATTAAACAGTAAATTGAAAAACAATGTGGTGCAGTTTAGATTTTAAGACCACAATGGTAAAATAACAGCCTATTTGCTTTAAAAAAATGAAGAAGTAATAAAGAAATAAACCTTTAACAACTTGTTTATTGAAATTTTATAATGCTTGTATAATCAGTTTAACTTGTACTTTTGTAATTTTATAATTTTGTGCAATCGAATTTTAATGTATTTTTTATTTCACTGTCTTAAAATTGTACTTTAATTTTTAATCAATGTGAAGCACTTTGGGCTACAGTGTTTGTATGAATGGTGCTATACAAATAAAGATGAAAATGATGATGATGATTATTATTATTATAACAATTTCAGATTTTAAATATGTAAAATAACAGGTATCAGTCATTTGGTTGGTAGAGCAGGTCATCTAGTGGCCAAAGGGTTGGCAGTTTGAATCCTAGCTCTGACTGTTCATGTATGCAGTGCATTTCCTTTTTACATTCAATGATAAATCTTCATGTTTAAAATGTTAAATGTGTTTTTATTCTGCCAGTATTTTTTTCTCATAAAAAATACTGGATTTTTATTTTTTTTTACAATGTGCCTCAACGTACTAGTATCACTACACAGGTAATTATTCTAGTACTTTTCAACTGCAGAGACATGTCATTTTCTTATTTCTCCATTCAAGACATACCTTTGTATCAAGCCGTGGAGCTGAAGTGTGTGGAGCGCCATGCCTGTATTTCCAAACCCACAGTCCGTACAGTGTTTAGGGCTAAGCTGCCTTTGTTAGGGACAGGAGCCCCAGCTAAGCTTTCTGCATCTGTACTAATGAAAAGAAGCGTCCAAGGCCCATGGACCTGTCGCTGTTGCAATCCTGGGTTTTTAAAGGGGATGCAGAGCGAATGGGTGTGTTAAAGGGAGCTTATGAAAAGAGAGAGAGAGAGCAAGGGGGGGTCAAGTTTCAGTCCTCAGCTGTGCTCTCCTCTCACCCCTCCACACTGACACGCCACGGATGCATGCTATTATCATTGAACTCTCAGCTATTATTAGATGCCATTTCTGTCCATCTGAAGTTTTCTCTCCAACACTCCTGGTTCTTCCAGCATGCACAGCTGTCAGTCTTTGAGATCGGAGCCAAACGACTTAAACAAATAATGTGCTTTCGCTGCCGAGTCCTTGGATGCAAAATGAATGGCTCTGATCCAAAGCAAGGTGACAACCCTCCTGGGTCTGATGATACTGTACCTCCTGACTGGCTATCAATACAGCAGGTATGACAAAGGGAAGAGGGTCAGAGTGGCCAGGGCCGTTTCTAGCTATAGGCGATCTAGGCAAATGCTTAAGGTGCCCAAGCCACCAGGAGGCCCCAAAACTGCATGTTTCAGCCTCATCTGAGGACAATTCAAATGTCCTGTCAGTATCTGTAGTTATCTCATTTATTACTACTGTCGTCAAGAGATGAAAAAGATTAGAGATTATGATATGATATGATTTGTAATTAATTGATGTAATTAATCTGTTTTTTAATATAACCTAAAATATTGCTGAGTAAGGTCCACAAACAAAAATCGAGGCTGTTCAATTTATAAATGAAAGTTCACCAGCTGCTTTGAAAATATGAGTTATCTCAATTTGAATAATATGATTCCTTAAACTCAGATATTAAAGTTTATAAAGTTGAATTAACTACAATGTTCTCATTGTCCCAACTTTCTTTTTAAAGCTATGAAATTTGATTGAAATACTAATCACTTGTTGATCCACTTATCTTATTAAATCTACATTTCACTGACCTGGCTTTTACAACCTTGAGTTTCAATGAAAATAACTCATGACGATATATATTGAAATTTCACAACTCATTTTAAATGGAAGTAAATTACAGAAAAAAAAGTTATGACAACTAATTAAGTGTATGCATTTTTACAGTGTATAAACACAGTAAAAATCTGTTTTATTTATTAACATATACACTGTAAACCCAAATGTTCATAATAATTAAATATATTCAGTTGTAAATACTCAAAGTTTCAGAAATAGTACTACAAACTCAAATATATTAAGTAGCTGTAACATGTTCTTCTTTTTAAATACTTCCAACTAATATTTTTTGTTAAGGGGAACTGTTGTGGATATTAAAGAACATAACTTAAAAACAGATGAGGTACAACTTAGTGGAATTAAGTCATTAATGCTGAGAATGATATTGTTCTGTTATTTCTATTGTTTCAAATAAGGATGATTGAAAAAAAAATAAACTTAACTCATGTAGTAGATGATGAAATATAATTTCAGAGCACTGCAAATAACCACTAATATCTATTACACCCCCAAAAAATTACAATCACAAAACATAGTAACTTTATTCAGGGGCGGCTGTGGTTCAGTTGGTAGAGCAGGTCGTCCAATGACTGAAGGGTCAGAGGTTCATGTCCCAGCTCTGTCTGTCCACATGTCCAAGTGTCCTTGGACAAAGACACTGAACCCTGATGTAGTCTCCTAGTAGGACTGACAGAACCTTAGAATACTAAGCTAATAAGTAATGTTTTAATTTAAGTATACTTTAATAAGCAACTAGAAACTTGTATTTATTACATTTCATCAACTTCAAATAATTGAGGGAGTCAATTGCCTTAATTTTTTAAAATTCTGCTAACTTATTTGCAGAGGATTGTACTTTTCCTTGTTCTGTAGTATTTTTTCTATCAGTTACACCCTTTAAACCCTGTTGTGTCAGCACTGGAATGTTCTGAATGGATGTTTTAAATTTAAATATTCAGAAAATTTAAAACTTGTTCTACTTTTTTTTTTCATGGAACTGATGTATAAAGATGAACAGGTGTAAAAAAGAACAAGAACAATCTAAAACTACTGGTACCAAAGTACAATAGTAGTTCTTTCTGGGGTTTTTTCTGTTTTTCCTACTTCATTTTTGTTATTTTTTTGTAACTTTTTCATGTTATTCATTATTTCTTAAATACTTATTTAAGAAATAATAATAACATTTTTAATTGCTTGTTTTGATTATTTGTCTACATTTAGTTTATTTCATTATTTTTCTTCAATTGTGTTCCCTTTGTTCATATTACTTATTATTACTTTATTACTTTATTTTGTTGGTTTTCATTGATCGCTTTGGCTGTTTTTGTTCATTTTGTTGCTTATTTTATTATTACTTTTGACTGTGGAACTACTAATGCCTCCAAAGTTTTAAAGGTTAATTTGCCTGATTATTGTGTCTCAATGTAAGATATTTAATTTTAACTGTAGCCTGTTTTGCTAATAAGGTCTAATAGATTGTGGAATCTGAGGAGACCATCTAAAGTCTGACAAACAAGGGCCCCCCAAAACAGCATCTTGCTTCAGCCCCCACCAAGCTAATAACAGCCCTGGCTAAATGACCTATTGAATAATGCACTATCACTATCTGAGTCCTTGGGTGTCAAAATGAATGGCTTCAATCCAAAGCAAATTAATTAACTGCACCTCTACCGACCACTACAGCAGGTTTGACAAAGGGACGAGGATCAGAGTGAACTGCGGTACAGTATGTGTCCTAATGTTCTAGCCATACTTCCACACCACATGACTGATTTATCTGCTGCCCATCATTGTGTAAAGGTGAGCGTTGTTATCATTCGTCACGAGGATGAATCTTTCCACTGCTCTTCCTATTATACACCCTGGTGAAAGTGCTGGTAGTGTGTGTGTGTGTGTGTGTGTGTGTGTGGGGGGGGGGGGTTATATCTATCCAAATACCAACACACAGTAGAAAACATACCGTACTCATAATTTTCCTACTCCTGACTAGGGTGACCAGATATGACTGGCTGAAATTCAGAACTTTTTTTGGGGGGGGGGTGAAGATACATAACCAATAATAAAAGATTAATTTTCAAACTTGTCACAAACATAGATTTATTCAAAGATCCAGTCTTTCATTAATATTTCCGCCACAAGAAAACAGCCGAAAAATCATGAAGTCAAAATGTCACTGTGGAAAAATGAACAATGACTGATGTAACAGTGACAATCACTGATAACAAGCCTGGGCAAAATTATTATTACGACTACATTATGGGTCATTAAATAGGTTTAAGAAAATGAAATAATTATATTAGAATATTTTGTTAAAACATTAGAAATTCCTTTTTTTTGCACAAATGCCAAGCTAGGACCAATTCATATCTCTTTTGTTGTTGTTGTTTGTTAATCACAAAATAACTACTCAATATTCTGAGTGTATTTTTTTTGGGATATTTAGGCCTGGATTGAAGATTTTGGACAACATCTTAGATTTCGGGACTTTCCTGAATTTTTCGGGATGTCCCCACTCATGAATGGTAAATTTCATTCTGAGTTCATCTGAACACAAATAACATCCAGTTTCTCACATATAACAAACATTCTACATTAGATTTTCTGAATATTACAACAGTCTTCCTACCTCTTTAATTTCCAACTCTGTCGGTGCAGGTTTTTCCTCCAAATCCGTATCCTCAGTGATGTTCAAGATGACGTCATTGTCAATCATCGTTGACTCATCGTATCCAAAGTAGAAGAAATTTTCTTTTGTTTCACCCAACTCCTCTGAGAGAGTTGATTCGGTGGTCTCGACACTTCCAGAGGAGGCCACCTCGGCTCCAGATGAACCCATGGGTGAGCGCTGGCAGGCTCTCTGCTGGATTACTTCTGGCTGTTGTTGTGTACAATCACACAAGGATTGGATTTTCTGGGAGCCTAGTCTGTCTGGAAGTTCAGCTCCTAAGTGGCAGAAGGACAGGCAGCTCTGTCCAGAGAAGATGGAGCTCTCCGCAATCTTTTCTGCCTCTAAAGGGTGATCCTGGACACCCATGGGTGACTGAGTCTGTCCCTCGTCTTCTGTATGAGTTGTTACTTCTGCCAGTGCCTGTGTCAAAGCATCTATCTCTGCACCAATCTCTGTGAAGGCAGCTGAGATGTCCTCTAATGGAGCTGCGATGATCTCTGCCCAATCTGAAAGAGCAGTCGCCCAGCTGTCCACTGAAGACCACCTCTCAACTGGTGGCCCCCAACGTCCAGAATCATCACCGCTCCAGCCAATTGTGTCGCTGTAACTTGACTCTGGTGTCTCTTCAAGGGAATAAAAGGAGTGAGCTGCTGTGATGGCGGTGGTGGCCGGCTGTTCTTGCATCACAGAATGTCCTGTCTTCTCTGAAACATCACCATCTGTCAAAAACTGGCACGCGTCCAACCATAGTTCATTAGGACTGTCATTTCGCTGTGCTTGGGGGGTCACCTCTTCTTCTTCTACTGTCACATCATTTACTGACATTAACTCCCCCTCACTGGCATCTACAGCAGATGGTCTTAGTCCCGAACCCTGGCTCACATATGACTCATAATCCACCAAAGCCTGATCCGGATCCTTTGAAGAGCTCTGATAATATTTTGACAGCAGCTCTGGTGAATCATGTCTCTCATAGTCATGATCTGCCTGTTCTTGCTCCGTTGGCTTTAATGGTGCACAATCAGAAGATTTAATCTCCTGGGGATCTGACATCGGGCCCAGGATAAAGTCATACATCTCACTTTCAAATATGTAAAGGTCTGACTCAGGTGCTGAAGCTGTGTCATAACTCTCCAAACTATCTGACTGATGTGATAATGACCTGAATGGACAAGTGCCTTGACAGGGACCAGAGGTGGATAACGAGTCAGTAACAGATGAGTTTGTTAATGTCTGCGATGTCCACGACAGGTCACCAGATGGTTGGGCCGAGCAGGTGAGAAAAACAGAGTCATTTTCAGCATCTGTTTCAGATGAAAGAAAGTCACACACGAGGCTTGAATCTGTGGCAAAACAAGGTAGAATATGAGGTTCTAATGAGGCTGACCGGTCGCTATGTGTCGAGTCCGTACCCTCTGACATGTTGGAGCAGGTTGGATGTTTGACACTGCCTGAGTGGCCGCCTTGCTCCTGTGAGAGGGTCTGGGATCCGTTTGGTGAGGGCTCTGTGGATTCAGACAGGTCTGACAGGGTCTGTGTGGCCGTCTGCTTGAACACAGATAGCATGTTTTCAGAGGGACTGGGGAAAACACACAGATTGTCCACATCTCCAGTCTGAGCCTGTGCAGCAGCAGGACAAAGGAGCTCCATTAGGAATTCTGCTTATGCTGCTAAAGGACGCTGGAAAAGTCCAAGTGTCAAACAATTTTAGCCTGAGATTTGAGACAAAAGGCACAAGTTTCTGTACAGTTAGAGTGTTTATGGTTGATTTTTCTGCCTTCATTTCCCAGTCAGCATTCAAATGTGTTCCTGTTGTTCAGTACCTGTAAAAGAAAGTGATAAAGTTAGCAAGAAAAGGAACACACTCCAAAAATGTAAACCTTACCAAGTGTGTTTTTCTCATTTGTAGCCCAAATATCTCATCGTAGTTAAAATCAGACAGAATCACTTAAAGAGGAACTTTTAATTGACATATAAGAGCTTATTTTTAGACAATAAATCTGAAAAAATCTTATTTCAAGAAATCGTGCCAAGATAATTTTCCTGTGTTCCATTGGCAGAAAAAAGAAAAGTGAAAATGATTTTGGTCAGATTTCTTAAATGAGATTTTTCCAGATCTATCGTGTATAAATCAGTTCCTCTTTAGGTGATTCTGTCTGATTTTAAGTGTGATTAGAAATAAGAAAAATACACTTGGTAAGATTTAGATTTTTGCACTACAAAACATTTCATAGATAGACACACTGGGAAAATGCCCCTTTAAGAACAATAAAAAATAATACAATATATTTTTACTTGAATTAAACCAACAAACAAGGATGGATGGATGGATACATAGATAGACTGACTTTATTTATCCCAATCTGGGATATTGTAATACAGCCGCAGCATTACAAACAATAATATATATTAAAAAAACAACAAACAGTAACAGGTGCAACAATAAATTGTAATGTTCAATGGAAAATGTCATTCAGTATACAGTATTTAAAAAAAAACAAACAAAAGCGTCCATATGTTGGATGATGACGATGAAATAAAGTAGTTGAAATCAGGTCTACTATCTCCCTCTAGCTGTCACACAGTGTGACATGTTTATCTGAGTTACAGGAGATGCTTCTTTAAATGACAGTGCATCTATTTTAAAAGTTTTTACAGGACACTTAACATACCTATTGAACTGTAAAGAAAAAAATCAAGGTGTTAAAATTAAAGTTCACCAGCTGCCTTGAAAATGTGAGTTAACTTAACTTGGGTAACACCATTGTTTAAGGAAGTACGTTTTATTTATAGAGCACTTTTCACAGACAGCCACAAAGTGCTTTACAGAAAAATACAGTTTAATACACAGTTAAAATATATTTAAAATGCAATAAATACATTTAGTGTAGCAGCCATGAGTCAGTTTGGGTTTAAAATACTCACTTAAATAGGAACGTCTTAAGATATTGAAGAAGAAACTCAGATATTGAAGTTCTTAACCCATAAAGACCCACTGGTACTTTTGTGACCGTTCCCAACCGAATGTTTCTCTATTTCTACTTTCCTTAAAAATATATTGTCCTCTGTATTTATTTTTTTGGGGTGTAAATCACGTATTTTCTTATTTTTAACCTTCAAATCAATGGACCATTTTCACAACTTCTGCTTTTCGCACCGGACATACGTCAGAGGAGCGTACTCCTACTTCCGCACCGGCAAAACTTAAATGGCAAATATGACAGCACGGACCAAAAGTTATTGTAACATACCAGGATGTCCAGAAGCAGTCTTATATTTCGTTCCACTCCCGGCTATCCAGTGTTATGAAGGGCCGAGATTTATAATTTAAAAGAGAGCGCTTACGTCTGCAGCAGATACTTCACATCAGCACATTACAACCCGGGGAGGACTGTTTGAAACCAGAGTCTGTCCCTAGCATTTTTCTTGGGATGATTATATTCCTACAGGAAAAAGGAGCCAGTATATGAACAGTGTCAAAAACGGCAGCTGTTAACATTGGTATGAGTTGATATAAAACAAATCGCCATGGTTTTGAATGTTTTGTTGAACACAAATAAGTAATATTTGACATAAACTGTAGTTAGGATCTTTAGCCTTTAGATGCCAGTACATCACTGTCAGCAATAAACAACAGTAGCATTGGAAGGAAAGAATTGAAATAGGCATAGAACTGCAACTGCAGCCAGTGAACAGTAGTAAGTCACAGTAAATGTATGTACACTGATCAAACCTGGAGTTTGTGAGGCTCCTCTTTTTTTCTTTGCAATGGGTAGCATCTAGCCCTCACAAAAACCTGCCAGTCTACTACATTTGATATTATTACAAACAAACACCAACATAAACACACACTGCCAGAGAAAAATGTGAATGGATTATGATAGCATTCGGCTAACGCTAACATTATGCTAACGATACGTTGACTTGAACCATAGACAGAACAAATTGAAAATAGTGAAATAGTCCATGTCCTCTATACTATCCATACATAACCCTATAACCCTAGTCCTAGGTATAAGTGAATATAGTAATGATTTGTGGACGTAGTTATCAGTTCAGTAGCACTTAGCCCCAGGGCTCTCTCTCCTTACATTTATATTTTTTCCTCACTGAAAAAATCGTAGCTTTTTCATTAGTGAATTTTCCTCCAGGATTCTTCCAATATCTGCAAATGTTAAAAATGGCAAATTTCTTCAGGAACTTGAAAAGACTCTTTCTACCGTCTGGACGTTTAACAGGAAGTTCAGTCACGCTCCTCTGACGTATGTCCACTTTTTGTTAAAATGGTCTATTAGATGTTGATGAAAAGTATGTGGTTTAGTGTTAAGCCTGGGTAAGTTAACCTAGAGGTGGTGTTAATAACAGAAGAGGCTGCAGTCATTATTCTCTTAACTAGAGACAGCTAGCAGGCTACTCTGTTAGCGGGTTTATCACTTCCTCTGGTTTAACTTAGTAAAGGATAATGTATTGCCCTACTATCAGAAAAATACTTCCCGATGGGGCCGAACATCACCCCTCCGCCTTTGGTGTCGGGGTGATGTTCGGTGCTGTGCTTTGACAGTTTTCTTTTCACTGAAGCATTTCCAGATTAAAACACCACATTAAAGCAAAGCATATGTTAGTTGTGGATTCTGCTAGCAATGGAACAGTGGTTCTTAACCTGGGTTTGATCGAGTCCTAGGGTTTCAGTGGAGGTCAAGACACACACCTGGCTCATGATTCATGAGTCCCTCGTAGATAGCCTTGTACTACAGGTGATCAGGTTACACGGATGTCCCAAGTCTCCTGGAAGTTCCGGGAGTCTCCTTGATATCGATAGTGGTTCACTGATGCCCGCCAGTCAGATAAAATATTCCGGATGTTGGACTATGCGAGGGAGTGCAGGCACGTCTCCTCCTCCGATCAAACTTATGCCTGGTGAGCTGCTTCAGTCTGATATTTGACACATGTGCACCTTCTCCACAAACATCAGCGGTTGTCCACTCAGCCTTACCCTACATGAGACGACACAGACTTCCTTGCTGTCGGGAAGTTTAGGGACCATCACAAAATAAATCACCCGGCAATACTAAAAAATCAAAACAAAACTTTTCTCTATTAAATCAATTGTATATTCATCTCAAATCTATAAATGAATACACAAATGAATGAATCAATACATAAACTAGAAAAGCACTCTGAGAGCACAGACCTCCGCCAAAGTAGACCCATCCGACCCCGATCATTCCCAAAATGAAATAAGTTCTTCCTGTTCACATTCTCAACATATCCTGAAAATTTCATCAGAATCCGTCCAGAAGTTTTCGAGTTATCTTGAACACAGACAAACAAACAGATAAACACCAGCAAAAACATAACCTCCTTGGTGAAGGTAATAATAAATAAATAATTAATATGTATTAATGTTATGTGCAGTAAACTGTCAGACAGATGCTGGGTCGTACTCATAATTTGATCGGACAGTCGGTGCCTGCTCTCACTGCAGTGTTAAAAAAAACTCCCTCACACAGTCCAAAATCTGGAGTATTTTATCTGACTCTTGGGCATCAGTGAGTCACTATCAATATCAGGGAGACTCCCCGAACTTCCAGGACACTTGGGACATCTGATAAAGCAACCATGTGATTCAAATATTTAATCATTTGACATCACTAATTCTATCGTATTCTTTTTTACAGACAGGGAATTAAATTTTTTTTATCCTTTATTTGGAGTGAATATAACATGTGAACGCCAAACTAAAGGTGTGTATCTTCTTTTATGGTCGGAGCTAGTTTCCCACATGTGTTCCCACTCCCAACTACTTGACATCTGTGCACAGAGAGTCTGGCAGGAAGTGTTGAAGGAGGAGGTGCCCTGATCCACCAGATTCCAGGAGAGGAGCTGGTGGCATCGACACTGGAAAAATACCAGCACATCTTCACCCATGACCTGCATTAGTCACATTCCAGGAGCAAGTGAAGGACACCTAGCATGAACGGTAGCTAATCTGTGCAACCGTGTCTGCGTAAACACACTATAGTCTAGAAAGGAAACATGAGGATTTAATTTGGTCAGATTTTCATTTTTGGAGTGTGATGCTCTGTACAAACTCACTTAACCTATAAAGACCCAGTGCTACTTCTGTGGCAGCTTCCAAAAGATTTGTCCATTTTGAATTTTAAGTGACTTATCACTTTTTCTGATGATATTATCCTCAGTCTTTTACCCTTTTTGGTGTAAATCATGTATTTTCCTGTATTTACTTTACTGACCATATAGATGTTGATGAAACATTCAATGCTTTTTTTTTTTTGCTTAATTCAAGATTTTTCCAGTGTAATAACTTATAAAAATAATGAGTTCAGATCTTCCTATTTTGATGTGAGAAAGATAATATTTCCTTATAACAATGACATAATATAATATAATATAATATAATATAATATAATATAATATAATATAATATAATATAATATAATATAATATAATATAATATAATATAAGGCCATTTTAAACAGACTAATCACAGGGTTGCTTTGGATTAATCATGAACAAAACACTTTATGTCAGTCAATTGTTCTGTCTCACATTTTCTTTTTTTTGGAAACAAACATATTAAAATCCACTAAAATTGACAAAAAACATAAACTATAACAAAAAAAGTGGTGAAAAATCCAAAACATAGTAAAAACCTTAAATATATAGAGAAAAACACCCCAAAAATGTGATAAAATTTCCAAAACATATGTAAACACATGAATATATATGCAATTACGTAAAAATGTTTATTCAGCATCTTCAACAGTTTCAATAAAACAATTTTAATCAACTGTTCCATTTAATGGTTTAATGGTTAATAATAATAATAAAAATAATAATAATAACAATAATAATAATAATAATAATAATAATAATAATAATAATAATAATAATAATAATAATAATAATAATGACCATAACATATGAACAACCTGAAATGTAAAGCAAATTTTAATAATTTTCTGCTTCTGTTCCCGTTTAGTAAAAAAAACAAACAAAAAAAAACAAAAACACTTTGTAATCTTTCTATTATTTTGGAGTGAACTAAAGCTTTAAAGTTGTCCTGGTCTCCTTGGGACAGGGTCTTGTGGGACTCCTGCAGTTAATCCAGTGGCATTGGGAGTATGAGTGTGGACCTATCAACAGCCGTGTCTCAGAGAAAGCAGCGGTGTTTACCATTCCCAAACAACCACCAACAAGCGCCTCACACCAATCACACATGATAAATAATTTCTATTCACACCCTGGACTTTGGAACACTTGTCCAGTCAATGATGGGGATTTCCAGCCGTTTATGAATAGAAGCTACGTACCTTTTTGATGGTAGTGAAGTGGAGGTAAAGCTTCAGCTGGAGCTCAGGCACAGTGGACGGTCTGGGGGTGTGAGTCTATTTTTAACCGCTGTCCCCCCACAAGTACAAAGTCAGTTACCTGATATTATAGACATGTGCCGATCTTCAACATTTAACACTCCATATCTATATTTACCAACTGTTTCAGGGATGGCCTACTTTTACTATATTAAAAATAAATACTATGAGGATTTTGACATGTACTGGTCATATTAAAGACCCGGTTTTTTCACTGTTTTAATCAGGTTATCACAGCATTGTTTTGGATTGATTTCAATTAGTCATGATTAAATATTAATTTTTAATCTATATCAATTATGTTTCAGTTGTCATGAGCAAACACAGTCAAGGAAGAAGTGAATATATCTGTGTTTGTCATAAGCTAGGCGACGCACTAGCAAAATTCCCAACAAACTATGAAGTTAATTTTGACAGCCCTAGTTTTTCTATATATTTACTCATTCTTATTTGGTTTATTTTTTAATAAAACTGATCTACAAGCAAAATGCTCCAGGAATAAATGAAACAAATTAAATGTTACCACATGTGTGTTACTGATAAAGAAAACTCAAGTCTTAAATGCTGGTTGGCTCAAGTTTCCAAAATAAGTCTGAGGTTAATATGTGAAATTGTTAGAATGAACAATAGAATAGGTTTTAGTCCAAATGAATATTGGTCTCAGATCTACCAGATCTACTTCAAAACACTGTCACATTATGATCCATTCACTTTAATGGTTCTTTCTAGTGGCATAATTACAAATCCATTGTATACATGTACATAAACCACCATATATGTGGAATTTATACAGAAAAAAACCCACACAAAATTTTGATGATAATATTGTAATAACACTGCTCTACATTTTTTTTAGAAAGTCTTTGGTCTGTTGTATTTGAATAAGAAATACAGAATTATTAACTATTATTATTATTATTATTATTATTATTATTATTATTATTATTATTATTATTATTATTATTATTATTATTATTATTATTATTATTATTATTATTTTTACTTCTCATGATGCCTCAGCTGACTGAACATCCCTGTTAAGAAGCTCCACCCAAGGGAGGTGATACACAGACCCTCTGAGCGCACGGAGAAACACTTCAATAACACACAGTCACATACCTGGATACACATACCTCTCTGTAGCTCAGATAAACTATATATATATATATATATATATATATATATATATATATATATATATATATATATATATATATATATATATTCCCTTCATTCTGATATAGGACTTGTTAACGCCTGTGAATGTTTTCAATTTTGTTCTCATTTTCTGAACCCCCTTTATCGTCACTAGTGTTACTGGGGGTCTATCCCAGTTACAACAGAGTGAAGTCACCAGTTCATCTCAGGGCTGAACATATATAGACAAACAATCACTCTCACATTAACACCTACTGTATGGGCAATTTAAGTTTAGTTTAGTCATTTTTATTTCCAATATGTCAAACACAAAAACATTTTATCTTTCAAAAGCCAATAATTGGTAAAATAACAAGACAAAGTAAATATAGCATAAATACATTTAGATTAACCAATTAACCTATCAGTGCATGTCTTTGGATGGTGGGTGGAAACCCACGCAGACACGAGGAGAACATGTAAACTCCACACAGAAAGGTCTCACTGGTGCTAGAATTGCTGTGAGGTACGAGTGCTACCCACTGCCCCTCTGTTCTGTTCTGTAAGATCATATTCCACCTATATCCATGCGTTTTGTTTTCAGAAAACTGACCACCAAATGTTTCATAAAGTTCATGAAAGACAGTTTAATAACCAGTCGTAGTCTGCGGTCATTGTTCTTATCTCAGAATAATCTCATTGTAAATAGAGAATTAAGAACAGAGACCCTCCAGTCATGTCTTCAGTCTTAAAAATAAGACAATATGCTGTTAAGTATTTTTAGATGTTGCGTCTGTGAATACAGATACTCCAACAACTTTATGAGCAGTGTTACAAGACTATTGTTAGTCTGTGTGTGTGTGTGTGTGTGTGTGTGTGTGTGTGTGTGTGTGTGTGTGTGTGTGTGTGTGTAAAATATCAGTGACAAGTCTTATGAATGAACCCCTCCCCTCAAACCCACACATACACACACTGAACTACAAAAATGTACTATTACCAAGTACAACAAGTGATGCAACAAACCCCGCCCCCTCACAAACCATTTTAACACTTAATAGACGTCTCCCTCTTAATTATATGTTTGACCTTTCAATGTTTCTTAGGTATTGACTGTCAACAATAGGTCAAAATTGGCATTAACATTATCAAAGACAAGTCAAACCCCTTCAATAAACTGTTGGTACCGGAGCCTGAGGTGCAAAACTGACAGATTTATTAACAGTTTTTTTTCTATTTCTATTCTGAAGAGGGACATGGTGTGATATGCTGCTGTAACAAGCTGCTATTTCATTTCATTTCATTTCATTTCATTTTATTGTCTTGTCATCTGAACCTGCAAATATCCACAGGGGGTCTGTGGGGGCTTAATCCTGGTACAATGGGTGAAGGCGGGGTACACCCTGTATGAGTCTGCAGTTCATCTCAGGACTGAACATATATAGACAAACAATCACTCTCACATTCACACCTATGGACAATTTATATTAACCATTTAACCTATCAGTGCATGTGTTTGGATGATGGGAGGAAACTGGAGTACCTGAAGAAAACCCACACAGACATGAGGAGAACATGCTTTATTTTATTTTATTTGTTGTTATTTTTACTTTTTAAATTTTAGATACTTTAATGTATTTTATTTGGGTTTCTTTTACTTGCACTTTTTAAGTATTTATTGTACTTTTAAGTATTTATTTTACATGCAGGTTTTTCTGTTCGATGCTTTGTGGAATCCATATTTGTTTTTATTTCATGCCAATATCTTGTCAATATTTTGTTCCGTGAGAGCATTTATGATGTTTTTACTGAATAACAATAAATCTTAGTCTGAGATCATTTCATACAGGGTATACCCCGCATTCACCCATTTAATCTGTATTAGACCCCCAGTGACCCCTGCGACCCTAATGAGGATAAAGCGGGTTCCGATGATGAGACGAGAGAGCACTGGTACCTCACAGACAGAAAAAGGTTCAGGGCTCGATGTCAACACCAGTGGGCGGGACTTTTCTGTGTGGAGTTTGTATGTCCTTTCTGTGTCTGCGTGGGTTTAATGGTTTCCTCCCACCACCCAAAGACATGCACTGATAGGTTAATAAAGGGGGAGGGGTTTTGTTTTTGAGTCAGTTTTTTGTCTGTCTGTTGGTTTCTTGGTTTGTTTATGCAAAAACTATTGGACCAACTTCCATGGGATTTTAGAAAAGGTGTGAGGTGGTCCAGAATAGACCCCATTAAATATTGGTGAATGTAGGTCAAGGGTCACACTCATCAAAAATGTGTTCTGACAATGATAAAACATAGGGTGAATCAGGTAAAATGAGTGTGAGGGAGCAGGTTTGTAGTACCTGGCACCACTATGTTCAGCCCTGCAATAAACTGATGACTTGCTCAGGGTGTACCCCGCCTTCACCCTAAAGTAGCTGGGATAGGCTCCATGCAGCCCCCGTTACCATGGTGAGGATGAAGCAGCTTCAGAAAATGGATGGATGGATGAATTTTTATCTTTATTGTGACTTTTGACCTTTGAGAATTGAAAGACCAGCATTTTTATGCTCATGGGAAGTTTCTGAGATGAATAGTTTGTTATAGACAAAGTTTAATTTTGACCGAGACTTTAAATTTGTCCTTCAAGTTTGTGATGTAGAAGCACATCAGTAGTGAGAACAAAAAGAAGCTATATGCAAAACTGAGTATACAGGAATGATGAAAAGGAATTCCTATGTTGTTATCTCTGATCATAACAAAAACATATTTTAGTGACCTTGACCTTTGACCTACATGGGGTGGGGGGTAGTAATAAACATGGAGTATGAGGTTACAAACTATTAAAATGTTGTTTTTGTGTTGTTATGTAACCTTTGATGTGCTCACACCTGTTCCAGTGACAGGTTGTAAATCTACTGAGCAACAGAAGGAATATTATTGGATGGTGTTTTACATGTCAGCCAGGGGTGGACACTAACGACAACATCTGTTTATGCAACAAATGTTTTCAGACCTCAACTTTATGTCCTAAAAATAAACTGAGACTTTGTCAAAGCCAGTAAATGTACCACTGTTTTCTATTGTATTTTCTTTATTATTTTCTTTATTTTACTGTATTATTTTTCTCCATATTGGACTGTAGGTGATACCAGATCTTCCTTTTTGTTTGTTTTTGTTTAGTTGTAAATAATTGTTGCACCATGGAAGAGAGGAAATACATTTAATCTGTGCTACATATGCTGTATATATATGTATGTATATGTATATGTATATATATATATATATATATATATATATATATACACACACACACACAGTGGTACCTCTACTTAAGAAAGACCCAGTTAACAAATAATCCAAGTAACGAAAATCCTTTAAATTAATTTTTGGTCTCTGAAGACAAAATAAATTCTATTCTATTCTATTTTTTAAACAGTGTTTAAAGAAGTAAATGAACAAAATAACATCTTGGTCGTTTCAAATGTGAAACATTAAAACACAAAATGGAAGAAGAACGAACAAACTAACTAATGAACAAACAACTAACTAACTAACTAACTAACTAACCAACCAACTAACTAACTAACTAACTAACTAAACTAACTAATATCATTCTCTCCTTTCAGGGGGTAATTTAAATGACAATGATTCTACATTACTGGTTTATATAATATACGCTCATGCGACATCACTAACACACTTAAGTTATACGTAACATTTACACAATAACTCATGTCATATAATAAAATAAAACATATACTTATTCATCAAGATCATTATTTCTTTACAATCAAAGTAAAAGGAAGGTAAGCTGAAAAAACAAAAGAAAAACTGACAAAAAATAAGTGGTATTTAACAATGATTAATCAAATTTAATCAACAGGAACCCTGTGATTAATCTGATAAAAAATCTGAATCATTTGACAGCACTAATTTTTACGTGTGACGGCTACGTCTTGTGTAGCTCCATGCATCTGACAACACATTTGAAAATGCTCCAGCAGCCTCAGCGATCTTTGCACCATCTCAAACATGTTGTTGTGGGGCTTTGGATTGGACGTGTCTCTGTGGAACCATGGAGTCATGGAGGGGAAAGTGTCAGATTACCAAAAGCAAGATATATTTTTACACCATGTTGTTGCACAGTCTACTCTTAGTCTGGTGTCTGCTGCCTCCTTCCCTTCTACACTGGAAAAAAAATGCACATCGAAAAACAAGTAAAGAAAAATTACAAGTTTATTTTTTTGTTTGTTTTTACTTGATTAAGCAAAAAAAAAAAAAAAAAAAAGCCAATGGAAACAGTGAAGATGATTTTGGTCAGGTTTCTTAAATCAGATTTCCCAGATCTATTATATGTCACTGAAAACTTCCTCTGTTGGTGATTCTGTTTGATTTTAAATGTAATGATATATTTGGACTAGAAATGAGAAAAATACACTTGGTCCAATTAATTTTTTTTCCGGTGTAATAACCTATAAACAATAATCACTCCCTTTCTTTTCAGTTCAATGTGGAAAAAAATACCATTACATTATCCTGATAATAATGAAAACTTTTTTTTGTTGTCGTCATTGTTTTAGTGCGAAAAATCACATTAAATTATGAAAATATTTATATTTCTCAACTCTACCTCTGGTGGAGGTAATAAATAAATTACTGTAAATATATCTCATAAGAGTTAGAAATGTATTAAATGTGTTGATTGATATTCAAACATCCTGCTGTTTTTGACACAAAAAGAGTCTTTCCAGGTCAGAAAATATTTCAGGTTTAGATAATTTCTAATGTTTACACTGAGAGAGGAAAAGAGGTTTGAAACCTTGAGCTTAAACTGAGCTTTATTTTACTGTCAGTATAAAAATGTTAGATCTATTTAATGTATATATATTTATAAATTATCCTCTAACAATAAAATGTGACTAATTTCAATAAATATGAACTGAAATGTCTGAAAAAAAATCAGCACAATTCGAACCATTTTCTGCATCTGTTATATGTAAGTATATGTTATATTATATTTTCTGCATCTTAAGAAATTCTAGCATCTTTTTTGTTTGGATGGTTTATAAAAGTTAGTATTTTCATCATTTAATATTGTTGGTGGGGTTTTTTTGCATTAAAACAAAAACAAATTTGGAGTTATTATTATTATTCATATGTTATTATACTATTATTTTCATTATTTTAATGGTCCAGCCCACTGGAAATCACATTTGGCCCCTGAAAGAAAGTCCTATTTTAAGTGTGATGAGATATTTTGGTAAGATTTGGATTTTTTCCAGTGTAACTCTATGAGGAGGAGGTGGGGACACATGTAACAAGTGTGCGTCATAGCCAGGTTTGTTTGTGTGGATGACTGGGGGAGTCGGCTAATGGATGCTTTTCCACAAGTAATTAAGGAAGGAATGTCAAAGCAGCTAAATAAGATGTATGAGACACTTCCACACTATTCCAGTGTTAGGAAACAAATCCTATCCCATATTTGGTGTTGTAAATACAGAGCACAGTGTAGTGAAGACTGAAGGATGGTTCAAATATGTACAAAGAAGAGAGTGAAATGGAATTAACCCTGTAACTTATTTTATATCAGGGGCCAAATTCAGCCCCATTTCACCTCCAGTGGGCTGGACATGTAAAATAAGAACATAATAGGCTTTAAATAATGACAACTACAGATGTTTGTCTTTGTTTAGTGCAAAGAAAATCGTAATAAAACCTTTCAGTGAAATATAAAAACTGATTTTTAGACAATAGTTATTGACGACAAGAAATCTGACCAAGATCATTTTCATCTTGTTTCAATTGGCTATTTCTTTCTTTTATTTTTTTTTTGCTTAATTGAAGATTTTTTAAATTTAATTTTACTTTATTTCAATTAAGGAATCAATCTGCCATTGGGCAATAGATCTTTAAAATCTGATTCTTTTTTTATTTTTTAATTGAAGCAAAAAAAAATAAAAAATATGCCAATGGAACAAGTGAAAATGATCTTGGTCACATTTCTTAAATCACATTTTCTAGATCTATTGTCTATAAATCAGTTTTTATATCTCACTGAAAACTTCTTCTTTAGGTGATTATGTTTGATTACTTTGCATTTATCTGTTTTTCTGCCTCAAAAAGTTATGGATGGATTTGGCTGAAATGTTTAAATGTTGATACTGGCACAAGAAACAAGTGATAAAAGTGTGGAAGTGTTCAGTGTGTGTATGTGTGTGTTGGGGGGGAGGGGGGGGTGCTGATCTGCTCTCTGAGTGTGTTTCTAGTTTTAAGTCTGATGAGATATTTGGACTAGAAATGACAAAACTACACTTGGTCACATTTAGATGTTTGCAGTGCAGCAGAGTGTGTGTGTGTGTGTGTGTGTGTGTGTGTGTGTGTGTGTGTGTGTGTGTGTGTGTGTGTGTGTGTGTGTGTGTGCAGACCGACATAAGCAGCTCTTTCTTTGAAGCTGCTCAGGGAATATTGGTCTTACTACAGAACACACCAGAGCTCATGCTCCACATGCCCCAGTGACAGAACAAACTTGTACTAATGTGTTTTTGCGTCATGAGAAACTCAACACCTTTATTGTGATCTCACCAGCTGAGTCACTGTCACAGTAAATTCTGACTCACTGCCACTCAGACGTGTTCCTGCATATGTCTAGTGTTTCTTATTAGGACCGTTTTTATAAAGGGAAGGAACGTTGGCAGTGGAACCACATGAGCTTATGATCAGAAACAAGATGCCAGTCAGTCACGCTGGTCCTGTGCTATAATAAATCCAAGTATAGTTCTATCTAAGACACTTTCTCAGGGCCATTTTTAGCTTTATTAGGGCCATAAGCACGATGAAACTACAATATAGAGATTCCTAAATCGCTTAGATTTTCTATTAAAATGCCACAATCTATTAGACTACATGAACAAAACAGGCTACAGTTAAAACAAGTGGTACAAGGCATAACAAACCCCACCCCTCATAAATATTTTGGCTCTTAATTCAATTCAATTCAATTCAATTCAATTTTATTTATAAAGCCCTAAATCACAACAAAGTCGTCTCAAAGGGCTTTACAAAAACACAATCAACTACAGAGATACATGAAAAAAGTCCCAAGCATCCCCTGTCCTTAGACTCTCCTTCTCGGCAAGAAAAAAACTTCAAAACCCAGTGGGAAAAAGAAGAAATCTCGAGGAGAACCACATTGAAGGAGAGATCCACTCCCATGGACGGACAGGCTATAGATGAACGTCCATATATAGGTGCAGGAAGGGGGGCTGGTCCAGACAGGCAGGGGCAGTGGTCTGGGGTCACAGGTCGGCACAGGCGAGAAACTGCAGATCCTGTCGTCCATGGCTCCCGTGCAGACACTGTCAGGAAAACCACCAGGGAGGGGGGGGACACCAGGTGACTAGTCATGAACAGACTTGGTATGAAAGATAGTTAATGGACACATCCCTCTCCAAACCTGAGACTATGGCTTTGACCTTTCAAGGTCACTCGAGGTCAAATGTCATGATGCCATTTTGAAGCCCATGCCAGGTTTCCTATCTGTCTATCTCCATTGGTTTTCCCATTCTATTCTTTTTAAATTTTTTAGGTATTGACTAAGTGACCCCTGACCTTGTGGGTCGACGATAGGGTAAAATCTATACAGACAAGATGCAGAATTTAAAAGACCAGCATTTCAGTGGTCGTCGGAAGTCTTTAAAATATTAAATATTTCAAATGTTATATTCAAAATTAAATGTTGTCCTTTATTGACACCTTGACCTTTGACCTATAGTCTTCAAATTTGTCCTTTAAGGTTCTCATGTCAATGCACATCAACAAGGAGAGCAATAGTAACCTATATGCTAAACTGAGTATACAGGAATGAAAAGGAAATTCCTCATTTTGCCCTATCTCTGATCATTATGAAAACATTATTTTTGTGAACTTGATCTTTGACCTTTGACCCACATTCACCAAGATGTAATGGGATCTATTCTGGACCACCTCACGTCTTCACCAAAAATTTCATGGAAATTGGTCCAAACGGACAGAAAAAAAAAAAAAACTGCCCCCCCACCCTCCCACTTTTTTTCTTTTGGGGGGGCAGGGGGTACACCACTCATTCATTCATTCATTCATTCAGATTGCATTGTACAAGCAAGAGTACAAAGGAAGCTAACAAAGCACACAAAGACAGGATTTAAGGCGTTAAAACCGTGTAAGTTTTTTAATATGTTGCCATTCATCTCTTTGTGCCGTTCAGCTTTAGACGAACGTATGGTTTTTCTACCAACACAGTAAAGACACAACTCAGCACCAGTGTGAGCGTCAGGTGACCCAGAAACATGTACATCTGTTGAAAAAGACAAAACATATACAGACATGATCAAAGAACCATAATAGAAGGCATCAATGAATGGAACATGTAATGTGAAACACGTACAAAGTTAATGTTGCTGTAGTGAATTGGAGTTTCCTGGAGGCCGATGTAGATGATGATGAAGACCGGATGTATCAAATAACAAGCAAAACTGATGTTGGAAAGTGGAATCCAGAAACGCAAAGACAAAAGGCTCTGGATAAAACCTTGAGAATGAAAGAAAACACACTTATTATAAACACCTGTTAAGGTTTTTAGTTTAGAAAGAACATTTATTAATATATGTTAGTATTTAAAAGGAAAAGTTAGAACCCTTTTTTATGTTCAAAATCTTTATATTAAAAAAATATATATATAAGGGACTCACTTCCCATTTTCTTAGTCAACTTTTGGTTTTTGTTTGTTTCTTGATTTACTGGCCAGTTATGGGTTGTCTAATTTTCCACTGACCTATATTTACATTTCTAGAACATTGTCTGACCAATCAGAGGCCCCTCCACATGTCGGGCCCCTAGACTGAAGCCAAGGGAAGCTTATGCCTTAATTATTACTCAGGCTTTCAGAGATACTCATACTCTCTACTGACCTCCATAGCCCTCCTCACATGCCAGAATAATCCAGGTGATAGCCAGTGCCCACAGCGGTCTGTGCAGTCCCTGGTAAAGAGCATGTGGAACAGATGGAAAGGCTGGAGTCTCCTTCAGGACGTAGGCAAGTCCGACCAACAGGGCCAGGACCCACAGACAGCAGAACCAACCCAACACCACCTGCCACTGAAACAACAGCAACACACCACAGGGGGGGGGGGGGGGATGTTTTGGTAAAAAGAAAAAGAAAAAGAAAAAAGCATTTTGTTATTTCACCATGAAGTCAACCTGAACCAGCCCAGTGTTATTTCTGTTTGTCTTTGACACTTTTAAAGTCATGTATCACCATTACTTATAATTTAATCCTCTGTAATTTGTATTGTTGTGAGGTGTAAGGTGATTAAGAATAGTTTTAGTGAATGTAGGTCAAAGTTCAACGTCACCAAAAAATGTGTTTTCACAATGATCAAGAATTCCCTTTTCATTACTGTATACTTTGTTTTACATATAGACATATTTTTGCGCTCACTGTTGATATGCTTTGAACATTGAGGGACAAATTTGAAGAGTCTAGGTCAAAGGTCAAGATCACAATATGGACCAAAATGCTCATCTTTCAATTCTGCATCTTATGTGTATAGATTTTGACGTATTATTTACAAATAGACTTACAGACAAACAAACAAAAATATGGAAAATTATCCAAAAAATTATCCAAAAATAATACCCCCTGTCTCCCCCTTTAGGGGCCAGGGTAATAATGTCTGTAAATATTTTATGGTATTTGAAATTTCGTGAAATTTTAAGGATGTCTGAGAAACTTTTTTTCAATACTGTCAATTAATCAATCAATCAATCAACCAACCAACCAACCAACCAACCAACCAACCAACCAACCAACCAACCAACCAATCAATCAATCAACTGTGCATGTCAGATATTCTCACCTTTTTCGTTAAAAGCGTAGTTTTCTTTGTTGTCATGTAGATTCCAGTCACAACTCCTATTAAATATGGTCCATATCTGGTGTAGGGTCTGACATAGTAATAGAGGACATAATTTTCAGATGTCCTGCAAAATAAGCAAACACAAAGAATGCACTAATAAGAATATCTTCACTTATCTTAGCTTATGTCCAGCCTATAGGTTTTCTCATCATCATCATCATCATCATCATCATCATCATCATCATCATCATCATCATCATCATCATCATCATCATCATCATCATCATCATCATCATCATCACATCATTTCTGCAGGTTATTCCTGTTCACAGCCATTTTACAATATTTAATATTTTAGACATCTTATCTTATCTTATCATCTTATACCCCCCCCCCTCCCACACCATATCTTATCATTCAGTGGCACAGTCAGAGTATTTTCTACAGTTAATTCATTTTTGGCCTTACATAGTGGCAGGCTGGAACACTGGCAGGTGCATTAGTGCAGTGGTAACAGAACTGGCTGCAGTGGTCATCAGGAGAAGACCACCTGCCACAAATGCAAACACACCTCTGTTCCTAATCAACAAAGTGGACACAGACATTAGACTAGCCATTAGAATGTATATGTGGAATTAAATGGAAGGCTATGGTGTGAACTGTGTGCAGGTTTGAATCAAATGTGAATAACAGAAGACAGTGGGTGTACAGTCTGTAGATGTAGACCAACAGAGGAGTGGTGGCATAACACTGGAAGTCCAGTGACAGGTACCAGGTCCAAGGAACACACTGCCAAGACAAGGAACATGAGCTGAGTCACTGTGGAAATATATGGTCAATGTGGTCAATGCATCTGAGCCTCTTTATCAAGACCATTAAACTTAGTAAATACATTCAACTCAATTTGATATAAAGCAGAACAAACGAGAAAAGTGACAGAACAATGATAATAATTCTCCAATTTTGATTCTCTTTTATTGTATAAAAAGCAGAGGTGGTAAAGAAGTACTCACATTCTGTACTTAAGAAGAAGTACAACTACTTGTGTGGAAAAATACTTTGGTAAAAGTAGAAGCGATGAACTTCTTTACAATGATGTCTCTGTCTTTTTTCCTTGTTTTTCCCTGTTTTTGGGGCTTTTATTGATTATTAATCATTCTTTATTATTAATATCCCAGTCTAATGTTGACCTGCATATATATTTGACAACCCAGCTGTAAATCATATATAGTAGTTTGAGCGTTTATAATGGGACTTACAATGTCGTGAACAGGCAGCAGGTTACTAATCAGCAGTACGTTGGCCCACCAGTATGACTTACAATCCATCATTGTGTCTACGAATGGAAACCAGTAGGGCCCCCAGTGGACCACAGAGATAAGGCTGATAGTTAGACACATAATGAAGATATGGAGTGGTTGAATCCTGTAATGAAGGGCAGGAAATGACAGTTCACTGAGTCAAAAACTAGTAGAAAACCCTCTTCTACACATATTACACTGTACATGTTTTTACATATCATATGAGACACGTTTATGAAAGCAGAATTTGTTGAGAAATTCAAATATGCAGTTTTTTTTTTTTTAGCTTTATACAAGTAGAGTTCAAGAAAATTTGGAATTTGTGTTTGTTCATTTTATATATACTGACCAGTGATGCGTGGGCTGACCCAAAGTATGTGGGTGCCCGCAGTCACCCGCAATTGCGGATGATTGAAAAATATTTTTAATTATATTCGGGTTGCGGTCGGTCAGGTCGTTCGAGATAAACATTCAATTCTATTTGCTCTATTCTCATTTCTTTAGTACTGGTGTTAATATTCTTGCACTGAAAACAGCATGTGAAGGTGACCCTTTATAATTACATTTTATTTTATTTTATTTTATTTTATTTTATTTTATTCACAAATATCATGATCCACATGTTGAATCTTAAAACAGATATCACATTTGAATTTTACACACCAGAATTCACTAAAACCTATCTTATATAAATATTTCCAAAAATTTCGTTGTACAGTGTTATCAGAATTTCACTTCATCAATTATACATTTTTTGTATTATTATGAATAAATGGGAACCTTTGAATCCTCTTCAGAAGGTAGTAGGCCACAGTGCTGGGCCTCAGTTTGTCACCAGCTGTGTGGATGGAGCCCAGCAGAGACCTGGCACTGAGTATACCTCTGCAAAACATGTAACAACAAGCTGCTCTTCAAAGTCCTACAATCCTGTCAAATACACCATGGAACTGTCCAGGAGTGTGTTTTAAAAGTGTGTTTTTACATCTCACCCCAGCAGCAGAAATGTGTCCACAGCCAGAAAAACAGGTCCGCTGATACTGAACACATACAGTGGACTGCTTTCAACAGCTGCCTTCCAGTTCTGATAGTTATCTGCAAACATGTGGAAGGACAGGAGGGATGAGCATACACACACACACACACACACACACACACACACACACACACACACACATTATATATATATATATATATATATATATATATATATATATATATATATATATACTAGAGCTGTCAAATGATTAAACATTTTTGTTAGATTAATTGCATGGTTTCTTTGGATTCATTTTGATTCATCATGATCAAAACACTTCATGTCAGTTGTGTCTGTTTTTTTTTTTTTAATTCAAATCCCCCAGAATATACAGTACATTAACACATACATACAATATACAAAATACATTAAGAAACAAAAAATGTTTAGGAATGTGTAGGAAAAAAAATATATACAAAACGTGAAATCCACTAAACTAACACAAAAAGTCATGAAAAATACAAAACATATTTAAAAAGTCTTCTCAAATACAGAAAGACACCACCTAAAATTTGATAAAATATCCAAAACATATACAAACTAAATAAATAAATAAATGCAGTTAACATGTTTATTCATCACCTTGAACAGGTTAAACATTGGATAGACAGATAGATAGTACAGTCATTATACAAGTGTAAAAAAAAATACTAACTCGTAACAAAAAAATTTAAATACTTAACAACAGTAAACAAAACCAACTGTAAACAACTGTTCCATTTAATTGTATTCAAATTTGTAATCAGATTAATCACGGAGATGGATTAATCTGCATTAATTTTGACAGCCCTAATATATATACAATCACATGCACAAACATATACACATGAATATACGTACACATAGATATAACATATACTCACACACATACATATACACATACTCATAGACATACATGTCATAAATGAATATTAAAGTGTATATGATCCGTCATACCTAGGCTACTTATTACAGGGAACTGTGCAGAGTGTCCACATATAATCCATAGCAGACTGAGAACACGGATGCCATTCAGTGACGAGTATCCTCCGTCCCTGATGGATGAACTCATGCTGAGGACAGTTGGAATAGTCGTCTGCAGAGAAAAGGCTTGCAGGCAACTTTGTAAACAGCTTTGAGGAACACACTGCACTGTGTGGCTGGTCCTGTCTACTGAAGATAATATTAATAAGACAATAAAAATGCTCAGGAAAACATTCAGGATACAATAGTTACCATCAAAGTCATGATTATTTAACCCAGAAAGACCCAGTACTACCTTTGTGGAAACCCTAACCCTCAATGTTAAACTGTCCTTAAATGATTTGTCATTTTTTATTCTAATATTACCATGAAAGATTAAACATTACCATAAAAATAAAAAAGTAAAAGACCCCCCACTTAGTTTACATATACACTTTTCTACTCACAACATGAACATGGAAATATATAAAATTAATACATGTGGAAATGCAGAAATAAACTAGAAAAGCACTCTGAGTGCAAAGCTGTGCCAAGGCAGACCCCCCCCCCCCCCCCCCCCCCCCCACACGAATGAAGAGAGGTCCACCAAGGAGGTTATGTCTATATGTCTATGCCAGAGTTTGTCTGTCAGCTAGTTAGAAAGATAACTCAAAACGTTATGGACGGATGTTGATGACACTTCAGGATGTGTTGTTGTGAAAATTTTACATTGCGGTAAATGGAGAATAAATTTGTGATCCAGAATCTAGGATCTCTTCCGGATCACCACTAAAATGTAATCATTTGTTCCTTGTGAGACCCTCAACACATCCTGTAAAGTTCATCAAAATCCGTCCATAAGGTTTTGAGTTATCTTGCTAAATAACTGAAAGACAAACAAAAAAACTCTGGCAAAAACATAACGTGGATGTAATAAATGAACAAATAAATAAATCAGGAAATCATATATATATATATATATATATATATATATATATATATATATATATATATATATATATATATATATATATATATATAATTATATATATAAATTGTTAGCTATAGAAAGAAAAATGGTTGACTTATGTTTACAACAAGCCAAACAGTGTATTTATTTATATTAGAGATATTTAGAGTGTCCATCTCTTTAATCTAATAAAACTCAAATTTGGCTCTTGAGAAATTTACTTATATGGTTAAAAAGACATTTTTGGAATTCTATAACATTTCAAAGATGTTTTTTTTTTTTTTAACTAATTAAGAATTGTATCGTTGAAGGGTGATTGGGATAATTTATTTATTTTGGAAATGTACATGTACAGTTTTATGTTGACTCTATACACAAGTTTTATTTACCGGTATTATGTATTTTATTTTTATGTTTCTATTTGATATTAACTGCACAATAACCATAACATCTTTTTGAGGTTTATTTTCTGTTCTTTCATTTCATGAATCTATTTATTTTGGACTTTTTTTCTAAATTATTATTCTTTCTCATGCTCAAGATGTTCATGTATGAATGAATGAAAAAAATCCAACAACAATAAAAAACATGTTTTCAAAATGTGTACTAAAAAAATAGAAACCAAAATCCATTCCTGGTGGTTTTAGCACAGGCTGATCACATGTATTCAGACAAAAGCATCAGGTCTGTGCTGCACTTACTGTTTTCCTTCAGTGCACTCCCATCTGTCTCCATCTGCTGCTGAGGTGCAGGGCTGTGACCAGAGGGGGGGGTCGCCCTCAGGGTCCCATAAAGGTCCAGACCAGTGTTTAAACATGAAGATTCTTCTGCTGGACCCACCTGTCTGCTCTGTTTCCACCTGATGATAGCAGTGAAGAGGCTCGCTGCCAGAGGAACGGCCACCATTATGCAACACACAAACCTGTAGGACACAACTGGTGTTTACACCGACACTCACTGTTGGTTCACATCTGACCAAAAGTATACTCAAGGGAGTTAAAAATGTGCCACCAGATTTTTTTATTTTTATTTTCTAGGATGAATTTAACATGTAACAAGTGGTGCAGTGGTTAGCACTCGTACCTGACAGCAAGAAGGACCCTGGTTTGATTCCAGCACCAGACCTTTCTGTGTGGAGTTTGCATGTTCTCTGTCTGGGTTTTCTCCAGTTTCCTCCCACCATCCAAACACATGCACTGATAGGTTCATTGGTTAATATAAATTGTCCATAGGTGTGAATGTGAGAGTGATTGTTTGTCGATATATGTTCAGCCCTGAGATGAACTGTAGACTCATACAGGGTGTACCCTGCCTTCACCTACTGAGGATAAAGATGAAACACAATAAGTGGTTCCAGGCACAACATAACCTGGCTTTATTCATCATTTAAAAAATGATTTTCTTTGCTTTATTAATATTTTTTTTTATTCTTAATTCAATATATATAGATATTTTTTCTTTGATTAATTCTTTTTTTTTTTTGCTTGATTCAAGATGGGTTTTTTTTACTTTACTCAAGATTTTTTTCTTTTCTTAAGTCAATATTTTTTTTTGCTTAATTCAAGATTTTTTTTGCCTGACTCCCTGATGAAGGCTATGATGCCGTAACGCGTTGGGGTTTTTATATGTTTTTATATGATTTTATAGTTTTTTTGTAACCAAGCCAATTTAATAAATGATTTTTCATTTTCATTTTCAGAGAGTGCCTTTGAATTTTTTCTTTTTTGTCTTGCTATTTTCCCATCCAATAGACCACCTCTAATTATTATTGCTCATTTTGAATCCAGGTAGCGCTCCTTAAGCAAACTTTTTTAGATTTTTTTTGCTTTATTAAATTTTTTTTGCTTGATTCAAAATTATTTATTTATTTATTTATTTATTATATAAGTCATTACTCTTGTGTGCTATGCTATAATCTTCCTGCTGTAAACCTGAAATTTCCCCTAGTAGGATTAATAAAGGAACATTTCATCTCATCAGTTAAGTTCTTATCCATTTTGCTTCTTGATTAAATCATTGAAATTAAGCTCCCAGCACTTACCGTGCCATGTGTTTACACTGAATAATTTCGGTTGCTGATGGATGTTTGGGTTTTTACAGATTTGGTTAAAATTGAATGGTTCATTTTTAAATCCCTTGAGTTTATTTAGCAGTGATGAAGAAACTAACAGGCAGGCGACATCAGATGCATTTGGGGTGATGACATTGGACAGACAGTGGGTCATGATTATCTCCTGCGTGGACTGATTGACCAGAATCGAAGGTAAAGGAGGAATGAGGGACGTCTGACCCAACTGGAATGTGTCTGTTAAAACAAGATAAAAAGCAAAATAAACAAATGTTGCCAGGTGCCTCGCAGGTCAAAGGTCATGACACCATTTTAAAGCCCATGCCGGGTTTCCTATCTGTCAATAATACTAACGATCACTACTCATTTTTCCATTATAGTCCATTTTAGTTTTATAAGTATTGTACAATAGGTCGAAATCCATTCACACAAGATGTAGAATCTAAAGACCAGCATTTGGTGTTCATTGGAAGTCTGTAAAATGAATAGTTCAAAAGTTATATCCAAAATAACATTATGACCTTTACTGTGAGCTTGACCTTTGACCTAGAGCACAGGTGTCAAACGTAAGGCCCAGGGACCAAATCCGGTCCACTAAAGGCTCCAATCTGGCCCCTGGGATGAATGTGTGAAATGTAAATATTACACTGAGGATATTATTACCAATCAAGAAAGTTAAAATCATTGTAGGTTACTTCAATCTGAAGTGGATGAGACGAGTAAAATATAAACAATAAACACTTGAAATGATGAAAACAACCTAAAAATAATTATCCTTTTTCTTTTAATGTAAAAAAAAAGTACAAAAAGGAAATGAGAATAACCTGAAATATCTGTGGAATTTTATCAATATTCAGCTGGATATTTGACCAACTACTGTGATCTGTAAGTTGTGATGTACATGTAAAAATTATAAACTAAAGCATAATATTGTACTTATTTTTCTCAGCAATTTACAAGTTGTTCATATTTCTTCATGTTGTATTCAAGTACAGTTTGTAGATGTAAACATTTTTGTTGTGGAATTCTAGCTTTTTTCACTCAAAAACACAGAAAACTTTAACTTTATTTTATACATTTTTATCCTATTATTTATAGCATTTTACTGGTGCATCACACTTTACATCATATTAGGTTGTATGTGGCCCCTGAACTAAAATGAGTTTGACACCATAGACCTAGTGTCTTTAAATGTGTCAAGGTTCTGGTGTCAATGCACATCAACAGTCAGAGCAAAAAGAAGCTACATATAAAACTGAGTATACAGGAATGAAAAGGAAATTCATGACTTTCCCTGTCTCTGATCATTTTGAAAACATATTTTTGGTGACCTTTGACCTCCATTCACCATCATTTAATGCACAGGTGTCAAACTCCAGTCCTCAAGGGCCGGTGTCCTGCATGTTTTAGATATTTCCCTCTTCCATGTGATTCAGTTTAACCCTTTAACTCCTGAGAACTAACAAAGTAACTGGTAACATGAGCAAAGTAAGACACAAATGGCAGAAAATCAAAGAAAATTAAAAAAAAAAAAATGTAAAGAACCAAAATGTAGAAAAATAAACAAAATGAACAAAAACTAATAAATATTTACAAAATGACAAATAATGTGGAAAATGATGGGAAAAAAGTATTAAAGAAGAACACTAGTATTGACATTTGGTCACAGCAATAAAAAAAAAAAGGTGAAATAAAATAAAATAAAAAAAAAAAAAAAACACCTCTGGCTTTTTGGCACCCTTTCCATGCACAAAATACAGTAAAACTATTGAAATTTCTGAATATTTAAACAAAATCATCCATTCAGAATGCATCAGCACTGATACTTAAAGAGTTAATAATCAGCTCTTCATCAGACTAATAATGATGCAATGGCCTCCAGGTGTAATGGAAGAGGGAAACATTTAAAATATGTAGGACCCCGGCCCTCGAGGACTGGAGTTTGACACCCCTGATTTAATGGGATCTATTCTGGATCACCTCACACCATTCCTGAAAATTTACTGGAAACTGGTCGAGTAGTTTTTGTGTAAAGTTGCTGACGTACAAACAAACTAACAGACAGATGAATACACATAACATATCACAGGGTAAGATAAGGAACAATATCATTAAAACAACCCCAGGGTTTTTATTTATTTTTGTGTGAATCACTGACCATGCAGAACCAGCACCTGCACATCGTCTTCCCCACATGAGTCAGGAACACAAATACCCACGAAGTACTGGAACATTCCCTGCACACATGAAAACACTGTCACAGACTTTTACCGCAGCATTTCCACTGCAGTCACATTTACATTGATCCTCAAATATAACCATTTTTTAGTTAAAGGTTTTTGCCCTGATAAGAGATGTTTTTTTATTCATAGCACAGATGGTATATTACTAAAAACTGCAATGGAAAGATCATTTTCCATAACTACAGTCAAGTGAATAAAAAAACAAAAAGACTTGTTGATAGATGTTACAACAAAAGAAGAAGAGTTTGAACTAGGTCTGTCAAAATTCATACATTAACTCAGATTAATCCATCACCATTATTAATCTGATTAAAAATGTTAACACAATTAAAGGAACAGTTGTTTGCAGTTGTTTTGTTGAAACTGTTGAAGGTGTTGAACATGTTAATTCAAGGTTCAAGGTTCAAGGTTTAGTTTATTGTCATTTGCATGAATACATGAAAATGAAATTTGTACCCAGGACCAGCAGTGTGCGACCTAATATATAATAATTTAAACATATAAAAGAATCCAGGGATTCCAGGGAATTGCAGATATATTCACATTTTTGTGCATGTTTAGGGGTATTTTTATCCCATTTTTTAAATGTTTTGTCATGTATTTTAGAAGACTTTAGATAGAATATGCTTTACGAATTTCATCACTTTCTTTTATTAATTATTATTAATAATTGTATATATTTTTTCTCCACATTATTTGTTTTTCTTTCGTATATTTTGTGGGCAATTTGAGTACAAAAAAAGAGAAAGAACAGTGCTCACTCTGCAGGAAGGATGTTATTTTTTCCATCTTAAAATACCACATTAACATGAAACATGCATTGGTTGAGGATTCTGCTAGCGCTTCACACATAGCTTAGCTTACAACAAACACATTTAGTGCATGTTTTTATTCCCTTCTTCCTCCAATTTGTTTGCTCATGCAAAATGAAATGCAATCAAAATAGATGAAAAAAGTTATATTTAATCATGATTAATCCAAATTAATCCAAAGCAACCCTGTGATTAATCTGATTAACCTCCGGTATCCAGTTATGCTTTTAACTTTAACATGTACTTTGTATGTTAAAAAACTTCATGTTATTTTTCAGAATTTAAATAAGGTCAGAAATCAAAAGTTGTTCATTTTTTCATGATCTTTCAAATTTTGTCCACATTGTAAACAAAAGAAAATGACAAGACTGGCATCTGTCTCCCAAGTGTGCCAAAAACACACAATTATCCTTCAATTGTAATCACAGTTTTGGATCTGTGAGATATTAATGCATAAATCATGGGAATTTTTTTTTTTGTTATTTTGAATCCAAAAATGTAGTGACATTATGATCAATAGAGATGATGTTTGCATCCCAAATTAAATAAATAATAATAATAATAAATACATCACAAACACAGCATTAAGAGGTTAAAATATGACAATTATTGATCATTTGTTTTTAATTCTTTTATATATTTTTGTCATATTTAATTAACTTGGGCTGTAAATAAAAACATCAAACTGTATGTTTTTTGTTTAGGGAGGCGACATTATTATACAAGTGTGCTTTTTTTCCCAAACTTTCCCAAACTTCATTGGACAAATATGATGTGTTCTAATATTCCTTGGAAATACAGACCATTCAACAAGTCTGCGCTTCAGTTTTTTCAGTAAGTGAAATTATATTTAGTGTTGTGCGATGGTACCTGTCCTGCTAAGAATTGTTTCCCCTGCTCATGAGAGCGTAATTTTGAGGTTTCATCTCATAATTATGACTTACCATGGATATTTAAAAATATATATATATATATTTATTTATATTGTTTTAATTTGAAGTTTATTTATATATACTAGTGCAGAGCCTGTAGAAAATGTGAGATTTTTTTCTTACTAATGTGTTGAAATGAGTTGAAAGGAGCAGAAAGAAAGATTGTAATAATTAGTTGGGGCTGTTTTGGAAGTGTGTACTGGAATCTGTGAGTATGATAATGCTAATGGTGTAAGTTGTTACTGCTGCTGGAATTAGTAAAACAAACTTTCAGGTTGGGCAGACAGACTACCACTGTAGTGGTTTGTAGCATGCTAACGCAGGCGACACCAATCAACACCCAGCAAGATAATTATTAGCATTATTACGGCTGTGAAATGAGCCGCCAGTTGCTCATCCCACACTCAAATACATGAACGAGTTCATTGAACGATTGTTCACGATCTATATCATATTTTCTTTACAAACGTGAACGACTCGTTCACTTTTGCCAAATGAACAGGAAGTTGTGAACGCGGTTATTCTGACATTTATTGAACTGCGCTCTTATGTAGTTCACATTTTGTTCTTATCACGTTGTAATTATTGAGTCCTATAAGGTATAAAATGGGATCAAAACACAGCATTATCATAGATGTCATGTATTAATCTGAACACATTTTGGCAACATAATGTTGTGGAATAGCCAATGAGAAGCGTTTTGGGCGGAGCAGAGAGAGAAAGGGAGAGAGGGGGGGGGGTGCAGAGAGTTTTTGGGAGCAAGAAAAAGAGTTAAATGTACAGAGTGTGACCGGCGACTGGAGCAGGTGTTGTCCCGTTCTTGGAAATAAACATTGAAAACGAAGCTCACTGAAACCGCTCCTTGTGTTCTAAGAACCTGCAGAGGGAAGTTAACCCCGGGAGGAGGACGACATTTTTCCCCTGATTTCCTGACTACGGTCAGGGTAACGTCAGGAACAGTTAATAATAAGTTTACAATAATAACACAAAAAAAGAACGAAAAAGTTCATTTTGGGATCCATGAACTTCTAGTTCATAATTTGGAAGAATGAACGATGAACTGATCTAATTCATATTGAGTAACTTGAACTGAACTTTGAACTAGTTCCTAATTAAGGTGAACTTTCCAAACACTGCTCAAATGTCACTGTTTACTTTCAGACTTGAATGCACGAAAAGTAGGAAACTGGTCAATGTGGCTCCGCCTACTAAACTACAGCTCACAACAAACAAACCAAAAATAAATGAAAAGGGTCTAAAAGTGCAGATGAGTGCGATAGTAATGTAGCCTACAGTCATTAAGATTGCAATGTTAATTTAATAAATTATGGACCCTGTTTAACCTGTGCTAATGCGTTGTAATAATACTCACGGTCACAACCGGACTTGCTGTGGCTGCAACAATGACAAAAATGTCTTTGAAATTAGTTTAATATCTATGTTGTTATATGTTGTGATGAAACTTTGCTCTGCTATCCACCATAGTACTGGAAAGTCACCATGCAAATTTTGGATCATTTGTTGGAGTTGTGCAGATGTTACAGTAGGCATTCCACAGACAAACAGAACACACTACAGACAGAGATTTGTTGAATTATAGATAGATTATATATAAAAATTGATAAAGTTTTGTGCATATGTCCAATGTTAAAGTGAGTAGCGACATGTGGTGTGGGTTTTACCTGTCTGAGAAACACTTGGCAGTAGCGTCCACTGAAGGCGGGCGCTCGTGCAGACACACACTGCTGCAGCAGACCAGGCTGGTTGGCATTACCTCCTTCAACATTACTACCCATTTTTCCAAAAGCATCATACACTGACAAGACATGTACACATACACACAAGCAACTGTAAAACCAACAATACTCAGATGTCCAATGTGGATTCAGTCACACTGAGTAAAAGATATTTTACAGTGTTTGGACTTTTTTCTTTTTTTTTTTTTTTTACATACCACATTATATTAGTTCATTAATGGGGTAAAAATCTCTCACTTAATTATGATCATGAATCTATGCATTGTCTTTGATAACTAGCAGCAATGTCAATATAAGTGCAAGTACAAAAGTATAAAAACTACAAGTTAAATAAATAGTTTTTAAAAAAAAAACATCCTATGGAGCAACAAATGAGCAAAAGACAGTCATGGTGTAACATGAATCACAAAACTGCATGGCGGAAGTGTAGGTGTTATAAAAATACGTATGATTAATGAATGGGGGAGGGGGGCACTGTGTGTGTATTTATGTGTGTGTGTGTTTGGGGGGAGGTAGAGATATTAAGAGCTGAGGAGGACAGCCTTAGGAACAAAGGTGGCTTTTTGTAATTAATTTTGATGGAGTGGAACCATGAGGTCACTGAGAATGTAATTACACTCTCAATGAAAGAATAATAAAAGTCAGTAGCATGTTTTTATTGACACCAGAGGAATTGAGCTTCTTCAGGAGGTAGTGACACTGGTGGTACTTCCTGAGAATCTCCTCAGTATTGGAGGAGAATCTCAGGAAGTGGTCAAAAATGGTTCCTAGGTATTTATACTCCTCAATCCTTTCCTCATTTCTAGTCCAAATATCTCATCAACTTTTTAGTGACTTTTTAGTATAAAAACAACACTTACTTTTTTGACAACACATCGAGAAAATCTGGTTTAAGAAATCTGACCAAGATCATTTTCCTTTGTTTCACTGAGAGATTTTTTTTGTACTTAAATCAAGATATCAAGATTACTATTTTTTTTTTTTTTGGCTTAAACCAATGTTTTATATATATATATTTTTGCTTTATTCATGTTTCATTTCTTGCTTAATTCAATATATATTTTTCGCTCAATTCAATATTTACTTTACTTGAATGAAAGCACAAAAACATCTGCCAATGGAACAAGTGAAAATTTATCTTAGGATGAAGGATGGTTTATAGATGTCAACATTTTCATTGGGTTTGATTTTCATATATATATATATATATATATATATATATACAGTATATATATATAAATTTTGTTTTATTTTACTGGTTTGGCCCCATTTCTGATCAAGTTTAGCTGAATGTGGCCTCTGAACTAAAATGAGTTTGACACCCCTGTTTTAGAGGGTCATTTTTTTGCAGTGAGGTGTATCAGTACTCACTGCGAACTGCATATTCCTTGGGAAATTGCTGGTTCATTTCCAGGAGGAAGGTGTTGGTATCCTCCAGACATGTGTGCGACACATGTGTGGCCTGCGTTTGTTCATCCCTCGCTGCTGCGCTGCACCCTGAGCACAGAACAAGCACCACCAAAGTCAGCACCATTTTACCTCTGTGCACACCTTTGAGCTGGACACAGGGTTTAAATAGAATCTGAGGTGACACATCATGGAGAAGGTGGCATGAAATTAATCTTGTACAGAGTAGATTGAAAAACACACTTGTCTTTGTCCTCAGTGTGAAAGTGGGTTTGGGTTACAGGTCTGAGGATGAACACAGGAAGCACTAATCTACACTGAGGGCTAGTTCTGTTACATGTATGGTTAAAATGGAAAAAAATAATATTACAGAGTGTATTTTTCTTATTTCTAGTCCAAATATCTTATCCCACTTAAAATACGCCAATCTTCCAGACTTCTGTACATTAGATCTCCAATGATCTAGATCTCCACATTTGATCTGGTCAAACTTTTAAATAATAACAAATGTTTGTCTTTGTTTTAGTGCAAAAAAAAGCCCCATTAAATTAAATTACTTTTATAAACTATCCAAACAAAAAAACATGTGAATAACCTGAAAAACTGGAATGTCTTAATAAAAAATAAGTGCAACAATATTATATACTGTCTAGTGTTTCTCAGGACCCACAGGACATATCACTGCTCACTTTTCCATTGGATATATACACAAAACTAGAGATGGATGGATGGATGGGTAGGTAGATAGATAGATAGGTAGATAGATAGATAGATAGATAGATAGATAGATAGATAGATAGATAGATAGATAGATAGATAGATAGATAGATAGATAGATAGATAGATAGATAGATAGATAGATAGATAGATAGATAGATAGATAGATAGATAGATAGATAGATAGATAGATAGATAGATAGATAGATAGATAGATAGATAGATAGATAGATAGATAGATAGATAGATAGATAGATAGATAGATAGATACCGTTCTTTATCTTTTTGTGGGTTTATATTCAGTTAATGAGAGAATTTACTGAATAAGTCACTTTTTAAAAATCTGTTTTATAAGTAAAAAACAAAAAAAACTTCAACTTTAATCTGAGCTTTTCTGAAAGTTCAAATGATCAGTGAATGAAATATAAATAAAAGCATTTCCTGTTTATGTTCCAGGAGTTGCAAGTGTATTAGTGAAATTAAAGTTAAACAACATCTTTACGTCTACAACCTTTTTTAAGAAGTCAGTGTGTTTAGAGTACAGAAGTGATCCTCTCTAAACCACATAATCAGGATCACAATCACAACTCAATGCAAACAACAGACTGGCCACCAGAGGGAGAACTTGTCCTTCTAATCCAGATGTTTTCAACCAATAGTGGTGCATCAACAAATGCATCATACAATTAAATGCAAACTGTTGATCAACTAATAGTGATAGATGACAATAAGTAGGGAGGGTTATAAAAGTAAGGCAAATAATTCAAGACACTGTAACTAAAATGCTACATCTATCTATCTAGTCCAAATTTGTCATTACATTTAAAACTAGAAAAGCACTCTGAGAGCGCAGACCTCCGCCAAGGTAGACCCCCCCCCCAGATCACCACCAAAATGAAATCAGTTCTTTCTGTTCACATTTCCATCATATCCTGAAAATGTCATCAAAATCCGTCCACAAGTTTTCGAGTTATCTTGAACACAAACAGATAAACGGAGGTAATAAAACACAATCACCTACAGAGGAACGTTTCAGTGTGATATAAGAACTGATTTATAGACAATAGATCTGGAAAATCTGATTTAAGAAAACCAATGACCAAGATCATTTTGACTTGTTCCACTGGCAGATTTTATTCATTATTTATTACTTATTATTATTTTATTTATCAGGGAGAGGGCTATTATTTTTGACTGTCAGTAACTTTACAAAAAAAAACAACAACTACTGGATCAATTTCTACAGAATAGATCCCATTCAATTTTTGGTGAATATAGGTCAAAGGTCAAGGTCACAGTCACCAAAAAAGTGTTTTCACCATGATAGGAGATCGGGTAAGTCAGGTCAAATGTTTGCGAGGGGGGCAGGGTTTGTTGTGCTTGGAAACACTTATTTATTTTTATATTTTTTTAATTTAAGCTAAAAAATAAATTTGTCAAAGAAACAAGTGAAAATGACCTTAGTTAGATTTGTTTAAATCAGATTTTCCAGATCTATTGTATAAAAATGTGTTCTTTATTTCTCATTTATAAATTAATCTGTAGGTGATTGTCTTATTTTAAGTGTGATGAGATATTTGGACTAGAAATAAGAAAAATACACTTTGTCAGGTTTAGATTTTTACAGTATGGATTTAATTTTGCTCTACTGGTCAAACGGTTTCATCCCCAGTGGTCCAGCAAAATAAGAATGAGTCTGAATGATGAGGAGAGCATGTGATCTTCTGTTATGGGAGGAGCTGATGTCTCATGTGCAGTCGACATCAGATTCTGTCCCAGAAGGATGTTTCAGCGTTTATTGACAGAACAAACTATTTTGTACACGAGCTTCAGAAATGTCTAAAAACAGCAGCAGCAGCAGCAAGACATAGTATTCTAACCCACAAACAATTCACAGACTGCTTCTTACATGCAGTTTTACAGCGCCAGAAAAACTCTTATGGTTAGAGTCCTGTAGAAAAAAACACCTTTTCCTGGGATTTAAACTATGAAGAGCTTTGAAAAGAAAAGAAATGAAAAGAAATGAGCTTCTGCACTGGATAAAATCTAAATGTATTTGTCTTATTTCTAGTCCAAATGTCTCATCACACTCAAAATCAGACAGAATCAACTAAAGAGGAACTTTATAGTGAGATATACGAACTGATTAATAATCAATAGATGTGGAAAACAGCATTTAAAGAAAAAATATAAATTTCACTTGTTCCATTGGCAAAAAAAAAAAAAAACCCATAAAAAATCCCAAAAAACATTTGAATTAACCCAATAAATAAATTAATTAATTCAATCTTTAACTGAGCAAAAAAAATATTGAAGAAAAAAAATCTTTAATTTAGTAAAAAAAAGAAAAAAAGACAAAATAAAACCTTGAATTAAGCAAAACAAAACACACCTTTAATTTATATATATATATATATATATATATATATATATATATATATATATATATATATATATATATATAAAACCAATAAATAAATAAATTTAAACAAATCTTAATTCATAGAAAATAGATTTGGAAAATCTGATGTTAAAAAATGTTACCAAGATCATTTTCACTTAATTCAAGCAAATAAAAAAGCCAATGCATCAAAGTGATAAAAACTTTTTATCTTATGTTTTCTTTTCTATAAATCAGTTCTTATATCTCCCTGAGAAGTTCCTTCAGATTGTTCTGTCTGATTTGAAGTGTGATGAAATATTTGGACTAGAAATGAGACAAATCCACTTGTTCAGGTTTATATTTTTTGCAGTGTAAACAGCGCCTCACAGCTTTCAAAGGTCTGGTTCATTCCATTTTAACTGAGTGAACTTTATTACAAGTAGTTTTCAGATTTACATTCTCAGTCTGATCTTCTCCCAGTGTATAAACCTATCATGAACATTCATTGTGATTTTCACATTAAAACCAAACAACCATCAATTCAAGTAAAAAAAAAAAAAAAAAAGACTGACATTAGTTATGAAACACAGGCTCAAAATTACACTTTTACAGTTTTTAAATATTTTTAAAGTCTCGACCAACAGAAGGCTGATTTTACAAAAGTCAAGTGCTTTGTGTTTCATCTTAAATGCACAATTTCGTAGGAGATTTGTTATTACAAAGAGCTGCCGTGGATATATTAAGACTGGAATGACATTGAAACAGAAAAGTTTCATTTACTTTTTTTTAAACACAAACATCAACTTGGCCCTTTGACTGTAATGCTTTTAACAGCTGTTTTAATTATTATTTCAATGAGGACTTTCAGAGATTATGTTTTTACAGTTGTGTTTGGTTGTATAGAAATGCAAGTGGCTTGAAATGATTGTCCTCAGTTTTTAATGTGTCACATCTATTAGTACACTTTAAAAAATCTAAATCTTACCAAGTGTATTTTTCTCATTTCTGGTCCAAATATCTCACTTAAAATCAGACAGAATCATCTAAAGAGGAACTTTTCAGTGAGATATAAGAACTGGTTTATCATTTTTAATTGCTTCATTAGTCGATTTATTTTGCTCTAACTAAGCAAAAAAGAAAAACATTTTAAAAATAAAAAACTTTAATTAAATAAATAAAATAATTAAGTTAATTAAGTTAAATTGAATTATGCAAGAAAAAAAAAATCTTGACTTAAGCTAAAAAATGTTGACTTGAGCAAAACATTCTTGAAGTAGGAAAAAAAATTATTGAAGTAAGCAAAAAACAAAAAAAATAAATTAAACAAAAATAAATAAATAAATAAAACAATTATCCTAATTTATAGACAATGCATGTGAAGAATCAGATTTTAATACATTTTACAAAGATAATTTTCACTTGTTTCATTGATTTCACAGATTTTTTTTTGGTTTTATTTAAATTAAGCAAAAAAAAAAAATCTGCCAATGGAAGTAGTGAAAATGTTCTCTTCTCATAAATTTTCCATATATCAGTTCTTACATCTCACTGAAAAGTTCCTTTTAGGTGATTCTGTCTGATTTTAAGAGTGATGAGATATTTAGACTAGAAATGAGAAAAATACACTTGTTCAGATTGTCATTTTTTCTGGTGTATGTGCCCACATATGCTCACATATTCATATAACAACTTAACATCAAACTTTTCATGTAACTAACTTTTTCTTTTTTTTATCGTAACAGAAAAACCAAGGGACAGAAACATGAACAAAACCATTCATGCCTTTAAAAACATGCCTTCCACTTAACTTCCTGGTTGAAAATGGAGACGTCGGCCATATTAATTATATGTAATATGTCATGGGGAAATGTATAAATATTCTATTATTCTAGGTAACATTCATTGGACATTAGCAGCATTGAAATTCAAAACACTGCTGACTAAGACATAGTCCCATTACATCAATATACCTATAGATAATCTACATAAAACTACAGAGAACACAACAAGTGAAACAGTTCAAAATAAAAAGTTCTTCTATAAAAAAGATCTATTGAATGCCTATAGAAACATCTATATGTATATAAAAAAATTATCTTGCTCACTTTATTCAAAGACAGTTAAAGTGACTCTGACATATGTATTACTGCGTGTATAAGTATACATATTATTGTATTCTGCATGTACATTATGTATATAGGATATTGGAACCACAATACGCTGGAAAATACGCTGGAAAAAAAAATCTAAGTCTAACCAAGTGTATTCTTCTCATTTCTAGTCTACCTCATCACACTTAAAATAAGACAGAATAAACTAAAGAGGAACTTTTCAGTGAGATAGAAATATTATAATATGAATATTTTTACCACACACCCTGAAGGGGGTCGTAGAGGTAATGTGTTCATTTTATTTTTTGTGTGTGTGTTAACAACTTTACACACAAAACCATTGGAATAATTTCCATGAAATTTTCAGGAAAGGTCCGAGGTGGTCCAGAATAGATCTAAATAAATTGTGGTGAATGTAGGTCAAAGGTCATTCACCAAAAATGTGTTTTCATGATGATCAGAGATCATTCACGTCTGTATACTGAGTTTTGCATATAGCTTATTTTTACTCTCACTGTTGATGTGCATTGACATCAGAACTTTGAAGGTCAAATTGAAAGAGTCTAGGTCAAAGGTCAAGGTCACAATAAAGGTTAAAATCTAATTTTGATATAACTTTTGAACTCTTCATCTTACATACTTCCAAAGAACACCAAAATACTGGTCTTTGTTTGACCTTTTGTTGAACCAATAGGTCAGGGGTCACTCAGGCAATACCTAAAAACCTAATATAGCCTATAATGCAAAAGCGACTGCAGATAGAGACTTAGTTACTATTGCTGACAGATCGAAAACTACATGTAGGCTCCAAACAGGCATCATGACCTTTGACCTTGAGCGACCTTGAATCTATAGTGTCACGTTTTGAGAAGGAGACGTCGTTTAAGAGATCAAATGTTTGCAAGGGGCGAAGTTTGTTGCGTCTTGCACCACTTGTTTTAAGTGTGATGAGATATTTGGACTAGAAATGAGAAAAACACACTTGGTAGGATTTAGATACATTTTCTGCAACAGTTCAAAAATGGTATAAACTGACAACAGTAGTATATTGCTTAGGATGGAATGGTCGAAGCATGTGTTCCTCTCACGTCCGTCAGCCTCTTGGACTTTATAAATGCCATCCCGTGCGTTCTCATGTGAGTGTTCAGGTTTCCTTCTGTTTCAAACATCTTTCCGCACACTTTACATTTGGTATTTGGCGTCCCGTCGTTGTTCTCGTCCGTAATGTCTAACTGGTTCTCTCTCTGGCTCTCATCGTCTCCTTTGTTTCGTCCGTTGTATCGGCCCAGACCCTGCGGCTCCTTCAGTCTGTGGACGATGAAGAGGTGTCTGGCCAGCGAGCGGTGGGAGGTGTAGCACAGGCCGCACTCCTGACACTGGTAGGAGGAGCCGTCAGATTTGTGCTGGGGAATGTGTTCGTGGAAAGCACTGATGTTCTCGGTGGTGAAGCCGCAGACGGCGCATTTGTGAACTTTGAGGATGTTGACTTTGAGTCTCTTCAGCGGCTGCGAGTCGGGGGCTCTGGAGTTCACACAAGGCGACCCTTCGTCTTCCTCTGGTTTCCTCTTTGGGCTGAGGGCCTGTCAAGGAGATGAAGAGGAAAACAAAATACATTAAGGTGATTGTGATGACGAAAAATTATGCGAACAAATGACTGGTATACAGTGGTGCATTAGGTCCATACAGGAGAAACTACAACACTTGTCTCTACAAGACTGAAGTTGTAATATTTTGAGAATAAACACATACACTTGAAAAAAAATTTAAATGTTACCAAATGTATTTTTCTCATTTTTGGTTCAAAACTTTCATCATACTTGAAATAACATCTTCAGTGGCGCCAGTGGGCCGGACCAGTGCAATAACCAGTGGTACCAGACACAACAAACCCCGACCCTTGGAAACATTTTAGCTCTTTTTTTTTTTTTTTTTTCCTTTTTGTCTGCATTTGTTCTCATTGTTTAACACCACAGAGAGGGTGTCAACATTGTTTGAGATCAATGCATTTTTTAGTCTTGCAGCCAAATATTTTAATATTTAGTGCATGTGTGTGACCATCACCGGTCCTCCCTGAAAGCCTCCCTTTTTAGCTCTTAACGGACATCTCCCTCTCAAAATGTGAACTTTCTAGATCGCTCAAGGTCAAAGGTCATGTTGCCATTTTGGAGCATATATGTAGTTTCCTATAGTAACTAACTTTTTCGAGTTATGACCATTTAAAATCATGTGACCTTTTAAGGTCAGTCATGGTCAAATGTCCTGATGCCATTTTGAAGCCGATGCCAGGTTTCCTATCCACCAATACTAGTAACTAAGTCTCTGTCATAGCCTATTTTAGTTTTTTAGGTATTGACCCATTGACCCCTGACCTCTTGGGTCAACACTGGGTCAAAATATATACACATATATATATATATATATATATACAATTGAAAGACCAGGATTTTGGTGCTCATTGGAAATCTGTAGAATGAATAGTTCCACAGTTATACACAAAATTAGATTGTGACCTTTGACCTAGATTCTTCAAATATGTCCTTCAAGGTTCTGATGTCAATGCACAACAACATTGAGAGTAAAAGGAAGCTGTATGTAAAACTGAGGACTGATTTGACCTATCTTGTAGAATTGTAATAACATATTTTTGGGGCTCTAGTGCCCTCTGCTGATGAGCAGCCACTGAATTCATACCGTTTGCTTGTCAGGTAGTGCCTCCATGTTACTGGTACTGATGGTCTTCCCCTTTGGGTCTTTGTCTGCGTGCATCAGTTGAATATGCTGATCTAGAAGAGCTCTTTTAGTGAACGGTTGGCTGACTGCTGGACAGTGTCTGTCAAAGAACAAGAAATATAATAATTAAAACCTTCACAAGTTTTGTCTTTTCAGTACTATACACACTCACACATTCTCTATCGTAACAGAGGTTTTGCACTGTATGTAAACTGATCTGTAATGACTATTCTTTCTGACTAGACTGTAAAAAAGGATTTGAAGAAGATAGAAGCAGAAGTAGACGATAACTGTGACCATTATTCATATTCACAGTGCCATCAGTTCAGTTCAATTGTTTATTTCGAGAACACAAAACCACCAAAACATCAAGGCATCAACCATCACGGTCAAAGTTTTTTGCAAGAAGTAAAAGTTATAGAGTCTCACCCCCTTTTTACAAACTAATATCACTGCTCTACAAGTACAATTATTCTAGAAAAACTAGAAAAGCACTCTGAGAGCGCAGACCTCCACCAAGGCCCCAGACCCCAACCCCCTGAATGAAAGGGGGTTGGGGTCCGCCAAGGAGGTTATGTTTTTGGAGGGTTTTGTCTGTCTGTTATAGACGGATTTCCATGAAACTTCCAACAAGCTCAACTGGCAACATTTTATTTTGTATTTTAAAGACTTGCAGGTCTTGCCAGATTAAGTGCTGATCTATTCCGTAATTAAGTTCATGTGAATTAGTTTTTTCTCGGAGCCAGAGTAGGATGGGTAAATGTTGTTGGGTTTAATTTAATGTTTTGTTTCAGTTTTTTTTTATTTTTGTCTTGTTTTTTGCTGCAGTATTCTTCTTGCACCTTTGTTTTTAAAAAGGTAATTGGATGACTCGAATGACACATTATTTTTTATTGTCTAATGAGTTTCAAAAAATAGAAAATAAAAGCAATAATAAAAATCTATGTTATTAGATTACATTAGATATGTGTGTGTGCATATATATATATATATATATATATATATATATATATATATATATATATATAAAATACAACCCAAAGTGTTGTCCATGTTTTAGAGCAAAAATGTAAGTTTACACTATGAAAATGTTGACAGATAAATTTTCACTTGTTCCATTGGCAGATTTTTTGTATATATTGAATTAAGCAACAAACAAAACATCAATATATATATATATATATATATATATATATGTGTGTGTGTGTGTGTGTGTGTGTATGTGTTTGTGTGTGTATGTACATTTGTTAACTGAAAACATGAAAACATAGAATGAAATTATGGTGTTGTAATTTTGCAACTGAAATAAACTAACTAACTAACTAACTAACTAACTAACTTCTCAATAAGTGTTCTTTGGGGGAAAAGGATGTGTATGTGGACTCACGGGCAGGCGTAGACCTTCCGCAGCCCCTTGTGTTTGAGGCGGTTGTGACGACACAGACTGTGGGAAGAACTGAAGGACTTGTCACACTGTCTGCATGGATGCTTCTTCAGGATCTGACACAGAAGAAGGAGGAGGCATAAGATACGGTACCACATTACCATCATGAAGACATTAAACATTCAGTGAATAAATATAGATGAACCTACACTGGAAAAAAATCTAAATATTACCAAGTATATCTTTCTCATTTCTAGTCCTAATATCTCATCACACTTAAAATCAGACAGAATCACCTAAAGAGGAACTTTTAAAAACTAATTTATAGACAATAGATCTAGAAAATCTCATTACAAGAAATTTTACCATGATCATTTTCTTTTTTTTTCCCTCTTTAGTTCCATTTTTTGTCCTTAATTTAAGATTTTTTTTTTTCACTAACACCCTAGCAACACCACTGTGAGGTGCTTTATTAGGTTGTGCTCTACACCTGAAACAAGGTGTGTCCTGGCTTTGTGCAGAACCAGTCAACTACTACTACAGTCTTTTATAGAGCCATGGTTGCATGAAATGGAAAATGGACAATTATTCCAAAAGAATTTAAGACTTATTTTGTTGATTGAGGCTGTAGGAAGCTGAGCGACTGTTGAAAATATTAGGTGGTGTCTTGTGATTGTATCAGATATCTGTTGTTGGGTGAATGATTTAGTCTTTATTTTGGCACTGGGCGGTTGTATCACATGCTCTGTTCGTGTGTGTACATGAATGGTGTAATATTTGATGCAGATAATCATGCTTGTAATGTCATTTAGAGCACTGGTTTTGAAATTGTGAGATAGTGAGCCTTCCCTAACAGAGCTTCCATCTTATTATTTTTTCTTTCGAATTATTATTTCTTAAACATATATTTTAAATATTGTAAACATCTTTATCTCTATAAACAGGGTTCCTACAACTCAGGGCAAGTTAAATTCAGGACTTTTTAAGACTTTTTTTAAAGCCATTTGAAATTAAATTTAAGACCAAGCTGACAATGAACCAAAATTGAAAAGGGGAAAAAACACCACATGAATTATCTGGGGGCAGTTTTACCAATTGTTTATTTTAAATAGAACATGACTTTTTGATCCAGTTACTGCTACATTCATGAACCATTTGCATCAAGAAGCATAACTTTTACATTTTGAATATATAACACACACACACACATAAACACACACTTGTGCCCTCATTTTCTACTCACTCAAAATTATTTTTGTAATATAGACAGCATAAATGTTACCAAATTCTTTTTATTTCAAACTAACATAAATCGTACTTATGTGTCCGAATTTTTAAGACTTTTGAAAATTTGTTTTAAGAAATTTTGATGCCAATTAAGGCCTTATTTGTAGAACAATGAATTCAATGCGTTTTAAGACTTTTCAAGGATCTGGAAAAAACCCTGTTAAATATCTTTTAAAAACATGTTTTAACATCATTGTGTTTTTACCATCTTTTTTAAAACAAATTTTAATATCTCTGTGTTTTTTTTAACATATCTGTTAACATGTTTACAGATACGTCTTTTCAGCATCTTTTTAAATACATTTTTTACATGTGTGTATGTTTTTAATATATTCTCCCATAAATTATTTGTGTTTTCACTTTTTTTTTTACAACCAATTTTCACATCTGTGTGTTTTTTCATGTCTTTTTCAATACATCTTAACATTTTGGTGTTTTTAACAGTTTTCAAGTACATTTTTACATCTGTGTATGTTTTTAACGTGTCTTTTAACACAACTAAATATATCCTCTCATTTTCACTTCAGGTTTGATCTTTGCCCCTCATGTGTACAGTACTTAAATAGCCACACATTTTCATGTTTTTCCTTTTTTATTCAGGTTTATTTTTTTTCATACCATGACTCCATTGAAGTCCTCTGGCATCCCACAGCATAGACCCGCCTCACTATTTGAAAATCCCTGATTTAGAGGAGACCCCAGGAAGAATAGTAACTGGGGTTCCAGTTGCTAATGGGGATGTTAATAAATAAACACTAAACTTTCACCTCCAGATGCCACAGTATGAGCTGAACCTTTAATCCAAGCAGAAGCCACTAACAGGACCAACAGAAATCCCAGTTGTAAACACTTACCTTGCCGTGCTCACGTTTCATGTGTGCCACATACACCTCCCTGGAGCTGAAGACGCTGCTGCAATCTGCACATGTGTATCCTGTACTAGCGGGGGGTTTCGCCTCCCCTGGGCCGTTACTGTTGTTTTTTTTTAGTGGTGAGGGAGACGACCTCTTTTCCAAACCCTTGTCCTGACCGTTGATGCTTCCTCCATCTTTGTTGTTATTATTAGTAGGGCTGTTGCTGCAGGTGCTGCTATTAGTTGGTTTGGTGCTGAGGGGCAGGTTGATGCCCAAATTTGGTGGTCCCTCGATGGTCTTCAGGGTACCATGAATAGTCTGAAAAAGTGCCATGGTGCAGGATTTAAGTATTTTACATATGTGACTATTACTCTGACTTACCCTGATTAGCCCCATAACACTGAATGTATCATAATCATAACTATGTCTCTATAGCCACTGGTTTCTCTGTTATAGTACATTTCATTTTTTAGGTATTGACCCAGTGACCTCTTCGGTCAACGATAGGTTAAAAATCTATACACATAAAACATAGATTTGAAAGATCAGCATTTTGCTGTTGATTGAAAGTCTGTAAGATGATGAGTTCATAAGTTATATCAAAAATGTGATTTTGACCTTTACTATGACATCAACAATGGGAGCAAGAAGAAGCTATGTGCAAAACTGAGCATACAGTAGGATGATGATGATCTTTTGGATTTTTATTATTTGATTTATTTTATCCTTTTACTCATCCATGTTGCTGTATGGATGACCATGTTAATGATGGAGCGCTGAACACTCTTTGTCTTGATACTTGATTGAGTACCTGCCAAACAGGTACTTGTGTTGTCATGAAGCCAAATACAATTACTCATGGGTATGAATAAAGAAACCTAGAACCTTGAAAAGAAAATTCCTGATTTGCTCTATCTCTTATCAATGTAAAAACTCAATTTTTGTGACGTTGACTTTTGACCTACATTCACCACAATTTAAATGGACCTATTCTAGACAACCTTGGACCTTTCTTGAAAATGTCATAGAAATTGGTCAGTTAGTTTTTGCATAAAGTTGTCAACAAATAAACAAAGACAACCGAACCAAAAACACCTACCCTTTTGGAGGTAATTCCTACCTTTATATGGTCCAACATGAGTTGTTTCTGTGCATAATGCATGGAGCAATCAGGGCATTTAAACACTGACACTTTGTGGTTGATGACGTGCTGGTCGAAGTGAGTGTAGAGCAGAGACTGTAGAGTGAACACAGTGTCACACATGGAACACTTGTAGATCACCCTGAAACACAGAGACAACAGAAAGAGGACAACAGCATAGTCAGATGAGCTGTGCTGTGGCAGTGACCATGACACTGAGCTCTCAGATCAAATTGCAAAAATAAAAATAAGATGAATAAACAAGGGGGACACCCTGCATCTGTTTAGTCACTCATTATTTTTTTAGGTGTATTTTAGAAGTACTGGATCAGGACTCTGTATCGGTCAATCACTCAGTATTAAAGACCAGATGGGACATGTTTAGAGCTAACCCAGAGCCCAACCCACAGAGAACACCTGCTCCTAAAGTCAGTTAAAGGTTACCAAATGGAAAAAAAACAACCTCAAGTAAATCTGCCATGTCTAAAATCCCCAAATCCTTCAACTGATGGAGCAGCAAAAATGATTGTTCTTGGAAAATTCATTAGACATGGGTGTTGGGTATAATGTTACTGTGCAACTGTGTGAAAAGATGACTATACTTGTGTTTCAATTTCTGTGTATATATCCTTTTAATATATAAAAGTATATATATATATATATATATATATATATATATATATATATATATATATATATATACACAGTATATAAAATACATAATTATAATTCAAAGCTTTCAATAAAAAGAATACTTCACTTCAATGAAAAAAAAACCCTTTTAAATCAAATCAATCAATCCATCAATACTTGAGATCCAAAAAAATTGCAGTTGTATCACTTCAATCAAAACAAGAAAGACAATTACAAAAAACATTTATAATCTTAAAAAAATGGTTGAATGAGAAATACTTGAGATCCCCAAAAATTAGCATTTGAACTATTTTCTTGGTTTGATTGAAAAGTTATTATATATATATATATATATATATATATATATATATATATATATATATATATATAATTTAAAAAAAAAATAAAGTTAGTTACTTTTTAATTGAAGCCATCTTTTTGTATTTGCGCCATATTCTCCTCAGACCCAGTAATGCATTTTTGTCCTCTGTAGGGGGACAACAATTCTGTCCATTGTAAATTACATTTCATTAAAAAATAAAAGATGAATAAGTACAAATATTTTTTGAAATGTATTTGAAAAAAAAAACCTGTTGCATTGTGCAATTTCCAATCAAGATAATGTTTTAATATAATAATAAAAAACCTAAACCTTTTAGGAGGATATTTGTGTCTTTATTATTCAATCTCAAGCAATATCACTTCAATTAAAAAAAATAAATCAAAATGAACTTCAATGACTTCAATATAACTAAACTAACAAACAAAATGAGAAAAATAGACTTGGTAAAGATTTAGATTTTTGGGGTGTTTATGTTGTAATAGTGCAGAATTCCACTGGGTTGGGGTGACAGAAGTTCCGCAGTATAGCTTTAAATTAATGAAGTAAATAGTCAAAGTTGTTTGAAGACCTACTTGGGTTCTGTGGCCTTCACTCCTGGATGCTGTGTGTAGGCGTGGGAGTGAGTTCCAGGTGCAGACTTGAAGGCCATGGGGCAGATGGAACATTTATAGAAGATCTCACAGTGAGTACTTTGGATGTGTGACTTGAGAGTTGCAATATCAGCAAAGATCACACTGCAGTGGACACATCTGGAAAAAGGATTACACTCATTCCTCTGACAGAAACACTTGTAACCTTTATTGAAGTGACACCAAGTGACAAGGAACGTTTTTGTGTTTCTGTATGTGGAGTGAAATCATGGAACTGTCTGGACATTCAACTTAAACAATACCAAAATATCCACAGATTTAAACTATTCTAGAAACACATAATCTGGCCCCAGTATAAAGATAGAGGGTCTTAATGCTGATGTTACATCAATATTCTGCCTTAAAATGTTAATGTGTTAATGTGTGCACGCTGGTATGTGCTGTTGTTTAACATTACAAGTAATGTGGTTTTATTCTTGTCATTGTTAGTATGTAATTATTGTAATATAAGTTAGCTGTTGCCATGGTAACACAACAACAAATGTACATTGTTTGTATTTTTCACACACATTTTGGCTCCATTTATCTATCTATAATTAAACAAATCTCTGTCTGTAGTGTGTCCTGTTTGACGGTTGAGCGCCTAACTCCACACATGACTCCACCAAATGATCTAAAATTTGGAGGGTGACATTCCAGTACTATGGCGGATTGCAGTGAAAAGTTTCACGCCATTACGACATACAACAACAAAGATATTAAACGAATTTCATTGATTTTTCTAACTTTACCGCTCTGAGCATTGCCGTGCACATTACCTATGTCCCGCCCCCTTATTTGGCTACAGCTGCACCGTAGTGCATTACTAATGTCAACTCATTGCTGTTATGAACTTTCACAAGGTCCAGTGTTTCCCATATATAGAGTAATTTGTGACGTAGCGCCACAGAATGAAAACTGAGCACCACAAATGGACATGTTTTACACCAACGCGATTCTGTCATTCTCGCTCACACTCAGAAAGTGAGCGAGAGAGTTGGGTACCGAACACAGGGGTTTACCATAGTAATGCATTACTACTGGAATCAATTACTAATCAAAATATGAACTCACACTTAAAATAAGACAGAGGGACTTTTCAGTAAGATCTAAAGAGCTCATTTTTAGACAGTAGATCTTGAAAATCTTATTTGAAGAAATCTTACCAAGATCATTTATAGTTGTTCCATTGGCAGATGTTTTGGCTTGACAAGTGAAAATTATCTTGGTAAAATTTATTGAAATAAGATTTTCAAGATCCATTGTCTATAAATAACTGCTTTATATCTCACTGAAAGGTTCCTCTTTTGGTGATTATGTTTTATTGTATGTAGATATGTATATATTTTAACTAGAAATGAGGAAAATACACTAGATTTAGATTTTTTTTTTACAGTGACTGTATATAATAATTTTTTTTTACATTGAAAATACAGAGTAGATATCATCTCAATGTTGAGGCACTATTCTTTTAATATATTCACGCAAGACAGACCAGCTTACGTAGTCAAATAATGACTAATGTCTTATGTCATTATTAACTATGACACTTCAAATCTCCCTCAGAGCATTAATTGTGAATAAATGTACTTTGATTGTCACAATGATTTTTGCACAGCACTTTAATAACTAGAATTATAAATGATGCCATAAGTGTTGATTAAAGCAATGTCGATCACTCAATGGTACTTTTTTTTTTCATCAAAGTGGGGTTTAATAACAGAGTTGAAGCAGACTCACCGATAGCCGACTCTTCGAGTGTAATGCAGACAGTTTTTGGTGACGTGGGACTGGAAGTGGACAGAGCGACAGCTGGCACCACATTCTGGGCAGATGTAAGGAGACTTATGTTGGTGAATTCGCTGGTGTGACAGAAAGCTGCATTGGTTCGGGAGAAGCATTTGGCAGATTGTGCATGTTTTCTGTGGGTACAGACAAAAACATGGGTTTGTTTTGTGTCATGGGAATTAAGCATTTCAGTTAACGCAGTGTGGGATAGTGAGGCGGCCCTAAAAAAACTCAAAAGTACCAAAACGCAACTGTAGTTAGCTAACTGCTTGTACTGTAGTAAGCTAATTGTATGTTCTATAGTTAGCTGACGACATGTACTGTACTTAGCTACTTACATGTACGATAATTAGCTAATCATATGTACTGTCATTAGTTAACTGCATGTACTGTACCTTCATTGTGCTCAAAGTGCTTTACATTAGCCTCACATTCACCCATTCACACACACACTCACCCATTCACACACACACTCATACACCAGTAGGTTTCTAAGGTTCTGTCAGTCCTACTGGGAGCCTAAGTCAGGGTTCAGTGTCTTGCCCAAGGACACTTCGACATGTGGACAGCCAGAGCCGGGATGCGAACTGCTAACCCTTCAGTCATTGGACGACCCGCTCTACCAACTGAGCCACAGCCGCCCCATTACCATGTTAATAATGCCCATAGAGTTGAATGGACCAATAACTAAACTCATTTTCTTTTTAGCTCTCTTTTTGGTCTCCACTAACTGATTGTGCTTAGTGTTCCCTTGGTCACTTCCTCTGTTTGCCATGTAGTGCATTGTTCAATACATTCATTTAGAGGTTTTTCAGTCAAAACATTTACCTGCTACAGTTGGAAACCATAAAAGCAGGTCAACGTTCTATGACTTCAAATAAAACAATCAGATTAAAAGACACAATAAAACTATCTCTGTAGAAGCAATCTGCAATCAGGAGATGCTTTTCATATATAACATTCTAATCTAATTAATCTACATGTCATATCTATATCTAATAAAAAGAGTTCTTTCATTGCAGTTCAATTAGTTTGATTGTTTTAGTTCTAAAGGACCCTAGATCACGTTAATGTGTCAGCAGTAAGCATACAAAATTGTTTATCTTCTGACTAAATGTTTTTTAAGTCAAACAAGTGGTGCTAGGCACAACAAACCCTTGCAAATGTTTTATCTCTTAATGCACATCTCCCTCTGAAAACATGAGACTATGGGTTTGACCTTTCAAGGTTCCTCAAAGTCAAAGATCATGATATCATTTTGGAGCCTATATGTAGTTTCCTTCCTTTCAACAATAATAATTTAGTGTCTGTCTCTACTCTCTTTGGCTGTATGACCATTTAAAATCATGTGACCTTGATGTTGACCTTTTAAAGTCACTCAAGGTTAAAGGTCATGATGCCATTTTGAAGCCAATGCCAGGTTTCTTATCTGTCAAAAAATAGTAACTACATCTCTTTCTCCACTAATTTTCCCGTTACATTTTAGGTTTTTCAGTATTGACCGAGGGACCCCTAACCTCTTGGATCAACAATAGGTCAAAATCTATACATGCAAGATCCAAAACTGAACAACCAGCATTTTGATGCTCACGGGAAGTCTGTTCAAAATGACATTGACCTTTGACCTAGAGTCTTCACATTTCTCATTCAAGGTTCTGATATCCTGGTGGTGATGATCTTTAACCTCCATTAAACACATTTTAATGCGATCTATTCTGGACCACCTTGCATGGAGTTTGGTCCAGTAATTTTTCTGTAAAGTTGCTGACAAACAATAAATTGGTGCCAGGCACAACATACCCCGTCCCTTGCACACATTTCACCTGATTTGCCATATCTTTTATCATTGTGAAAACAAATTTTTGGTGACTATGACCTTGACCTTTGACATTCACCAACATTTTATAGAATCTCTTCTGGTTCACCTTGCAACTTTCCTGAAAAATTTATGGAAACTGGCCCAGTAGTATTTGTGTAAATTTTCTGACAGAGAGACAGACAAAAAAAGTGACCCAAAAACAATACCCCTCTCCCCTTGAGGGGGCGGTGTAACAAAAAAAGCACAGACAGACAGATGGACAAAAACTGAACCAAAAACAATTGTATAACATTAACACACTCACTCAGACACACACACACACACCTGCCCACTGGACTCCAGTGCCTGTTGATAGTGCATGGCTAGAGAACTGTCATCTTGAAACATTTCATTACACTCCAGGCACTTGAGGTTGTGCCGACAGAGTTTTGATGCGTCATCCTCCAAAGGCATGGCTGCCACAACAGGAGCACTACATGGAGCTGAAATCACTGCAGTTTGTGAACCACCACCAGCGACTTTTCCAGAGATTTGGCTGGTAGGTGCTTGTGCTTGGGAGGTGGAGGCACTACTGGTGATACTGGGTGGGCCTAAAGTGGCAATCATTTGATCAGCAGGAATTGGCTTTAGGATTAGATGGGAGCACTGCATGACTACCCCTTTGTCTTTGTGGCCCCTTGCATGAGAAAGCAAGCTGCATTTGTTATAGAACACTAGACTCTTGGCACAATGGTTGCACGTCACCTCGATCCTCACACTCCGCCGTTCGTAGTGCTGGGTCAGGCTCTTTTCCAGAGCAAAGGAATCTCCACACTCTAGACACCTGTAGCCACGAGATGGTAGAGAGATGCAAGCTGAAGTTGGAGGAGAAAGATTAGGGACATACACAGGAACAGGATTTATGCTACTCAGGACTTTATTGAATGCATCCACCACAGAACTTTGCGAGCTTGTGAACACTTGAACCCTGGAAACTTTCTTTGATGCCTGCTGTTTGGTTTGCTGTGATTGCTGTACTTGTTTGGATGAAGACAGGGCCTGCTGGAGATCACAGGCAGCAGAGGATACAGTTTGAGGCAGAAGATTGAGGTTACTTAAATGGACTGTCTTTGGCACAAGTTTGGCATTAGCCAGACTAGAGGCAGGTATCATGACAGTCTGTTGCTGGATGGCATTTGCCGCTTTAAGAATGGCACTGCTGGCACTTTGCACTGATGAAGCAGGGATCACAGTAGCTTTAACTGTGGTGTTGTTTGCCAGCTTTAGGTTTATGACTTGAGAACCAGCTGTCTTGACGGCTGAAACTGGCAGGAAGGCAGTCGCTACAGGTTTAATTGTCATCTGCTTGGTGATTTCATTCGATGGGCCTCCAGTCGTAGTGACTACTGTTGCTGGCAAAGAATGCCTTGTGGGAGATGAAAAAAGTGCCCCAGTGGTCCCTATGAAAGATGGGCTTTTGGAAACCTCTACTTTTTTCAGGATGCCAGTCTCAAATTCTGGGAGAACTCGGGTAACAGTACGCTTGATCTGTCCTGATGAAGTCTTGATTGTTTTGATCCTGACCTTTGGGATTACTGGGGTGGTGTCTGTACTTGAACCTGGAGATCCTTTGCTGCTACACTCACTTGTGACACTTGATGGGCTGTCTGGTTGTCTCGTTAACAACCTCTTTGCAATCTCTAGTGCTGACTCCTGATCATGTGGCTTCTCTGACACTTGAATGTTTTCACTGGTGTCCTTTTGAGGACTGATTTGTAGAGATTCTTTGTGTACCACTGGAGAATCTAAGACAACAGAGTCAGCAGTAGTCGCCTTTTTGGCACTAAGAGCTGCTATTGCTGCTATACATGAGGAGAGTTTAACACAAGATTTGGTTTTGACTGGGGAGACATTGGACATAACAGGCTCTTCACCTTTATCCCAGTCTTGTTCGCTGAGGGCAGGTTCTTTTGTTTCCTCCTCAGGTGTACCCACTGGAGGTGAGTTGTTTGACTTGGAACAACTAAGGTTTTCATTGCTGTTGTTGTTTTGATCAAGTTTTAGGCCCCCATTTGCCTTCGATTTAGAGAGATTGTCCACTGAAACTGGTGATTTTGGATTCTGTTCCTTCCTTTTAGTAATTGACCTGTGGAATGACTGACCCCCTTGCTTGTCCACAGGGTCATCCACCTCAATCTTTTCATCATCATCAAACTCTTCAGCACTAGAAATGGGGCTGAACTGATTGAAAGTAGATGGTTGGTTAACTGCCTGCCCGTCCTCCCTAGGAACCTTCCATCCATTTTTTGTGTAATGATTACCAGGGGGTATGGTGGACAAAAAGCCATTATGACGTCCATTGCCATGTGCAACAGAATGGGGGTGAGAATGTGACTGTCCTTCTTTCTCTGAAGTACTTCCACCATGTTCAGTAGCATCTGTGTTTCTGACATTCTTAACAATAACGCTGACACCTACATCATGACCTGTTGAAGGGTTTTGTGCGTCATCTTCACTGGTGGTCACCGCACCACCAGTTTGCTTCAGCTGACCATCATGGTCCTCTTGATGTCCAGATTCAATAGCAGCTTTAGGATCCACCATGTCGGGGATGTCGAAGGCTGCCAGCAAATCATCAAAGTCTGGCGTCTTCATATCTCCCATGGTCCTACTCCACTTCCGACGAGGAGATCACCTGAAAACAGACATAAAATGAAGCAAAAATGAGAACTACAACTGAGCCTGTTAGGTAATGATAGACTGATGTGTTCTTTTTCCCTGCCATGATTTACTGATAGATGAAGGAAAAAGAGGGAAAAAATTAAGAAGGGGGGGTGGGGGGGGGGCAGTTGGTCATATTAATAAGGTAATAAGGTTAACTGTCACAATTTTTATTTTGTAATTGTAATTTGCTAAAATGTTTTATTCAGTGACATTGAAAAAAAATATCAGTATCAGGTCCACATATCAACTTATTGGTGGTCTGTATCAATTGGTATCGGCCCCAGAAAATCCATATGAGTTGATCACTACTGTTACCTAACTACTGTTAGGTACAATAACAATAATGCCTGTGATTGAAATTAAACTGAAACACACCCATTCATGGTACTTTATGATTTTTACTCACAATAACAAACAGGAAAGTAATAAAATAAAAAATACTATGTGTTACAGTATGGATTTTTATGTATTTAGAAATTAATAAAATTAAATAATCTAACATAATCTTGTCTAGTTCTGTATTGAGTCTATCAAAACATTTTGTGAATATAATACACAAATAAAAAACAAATACATTACTTTAAGCAAATAATTTCATATGTAATACTTCATAAATGTTTGTGATATGGTCTTATTTGTATTTGCATATCTAAACATAATTCCATCAAGCATTAGTTTTTCCATGCCAGTGGATTTTATGTGTAGTATATTTATTACGGTATATATTTTTATTTTTTTATGCATATTTCCAATCACTGATTTCTGGGGGATGTTAATTAATTAATGAATGTATTATATATCCTCGGGGTCGACCCAGGACACGCTGGAGGGATTATATCTCTCGGCTGGCTTGGGAACGCCTCGGGATTCCCCTGGAGGAGCTGGCTGAGGTAGCTGGAGCGAGGGAAGTCTGGGCTACTTTGCTGAGGCTGCTGCCCCCACGACCTGGACCCGGATGAAGAGGGAGACTACGACAATTTATTTATTAATTAACAGACGGGGTGTTCTTGCCTCCTTTAATTTCAAATCAAACTATATTTAAGTCTCATTAAGTGTGGGATACAGTATATTAAACATGTTGTCTACTCCAAATGTTGGCTAACTTTATTGATGCATTTCATAGAGACACAGGAGAACCACATACTGATCTCTATAGATTTTACATTTCTGTGGCCTTAAATGTCTCCTAAACAAAGCGTGTTTTTTTGTTAATGAACCATACTAGAACTACTGCACCGAATGAAATAGGAGGAAAAATAGTATGCACATCAGAAATCAATGTATCCTTAGTTTTATTTTTTTGTTAAAGCTTTGTGTCAGCTTTGATGACGTTTGATATCCTTGTCACTATTTGACAAACAGGTGCAGCACCTTTGGTGTATGAGGCAAATCAAACATAGTAGTGTATTTTTAGACATTTTGTTAAACATTTATCAGCTTGTTCTGAATATGGAAATAACACGAAAATACGAGTATGAAGTGTGAATATGAACATGAGGAAGAGAAAGAGCCCATCAAGGTATAAAAAATATCCAAAATGAACAGTTTAATGAATCCATAATATTTATTGACACCAAACAAGACACGATCTTAGTAGAGGCCAAAAGATTCTTTGAGGAATTTAAATAATTCAAGTACAAAAAATGTTCGTTGCAGATTCATTGCCTCGAAGATTCATGAAATTGATGTCAAAGTTCATCTCATTGCTATCATATCACTCACACAGTCTGTTTTAACTGATGTACTGTATATCAGTACACTTCAAATATTTAAGACGTTCGGTGGTCTGGTCAGTAGAAATGATTAAAAGTAGCTGCATGTATAAAAAAAAAATAAAAATAAAAAAAAGGGCCAATGGCCCTGTGCTCATCTAGACCACACAGCTGTGATGTCCTGCTATCAATAAAAGGGAGTCATTCAATCGATCATAAAATCAATCCCACTGTGTGGCTGTCTGTTTTTATCAACAAATGGCAAAAACATTGTGAATGGTATAGGAAGCCCCCAAAGCTCTTCTGGGGTAACATCTAACTGAACAAAAGTAGGTAACTGGGTAATGACATATTACTGTGATTAAAGGTGTTAAATGCTACACAGGAGGTTGTTGGTGGAAACTAATATTGGGACAATTACTTTCTTTGATCTTGTTTGAAATTGAACTCAGTGAATCAATCACAAATTCAATCTGTTGAGAACTGTGAATCTGGAATTTCCCCCAGTGGGATTAAAAAAGAAATATCTTATCTTAACTTAGGGAAGAGTAGCAATTTTAGTCAACGACTGGAAAAATAAACAAAGTTGTAAACAAATTGTTTACAAAGGCAATTTTTGATAAACAAAGTGATAGGTTTTGTGCCCAATACTTAGATATATCTAATGAATCAATTGGAATTGAAATATGTTGAGAAATGTGGGAGGAGAAGGAATTTTAGTGAATTGTGGACGACAATGACGACAATGGATGCAGCGCGACAGCAAAAACTCATCCCTAGATGACCTAAAAATAATAATAAAAATGTTTACAGTGTGGGACCATTTTACACTGTGTAAGGTAGAGAACACACTGCAGTGTGCACATGGCAAAATAGCATTTGGCTCAGTTCATAGTTGATGCATGCAAGCGACGACACAAGTGACGCATGAGATGTGACTGACGAGTTTCTTTTCATAGTTTACACTTTGAATGCAAACAAGCCGGGCCACATGTAAAATGTAATACATCGGTAGCACAATAGGGGACAGTTCTGAGTCCGCTATAGTCTGGGTGTCAAAGTGGGTGATATTCAGATGGACATGGTCACTAAAGAAAAGTGTGTTGTGATGTTTATTGCACTGGACATGTTAACGGTAGGAATACTGTAGTAATTCACCTAATAGATCTATATCATGTTCATTTTGATAAGTGGTATCCCGTCAAATCAGCATATTCATTAGAGGAGCACATGTCATAGATCTGCGCATGTGCAGTAGGAAATTACACATCAATTTCAGACTCACTGTGGCAGCACACCCTAGATCAGAGGTCTTCAGCCCTGGTCCTCAGGACCCACTGTCCTACATGGTTTGCATGTCACCCTGCTCCAACACACCTGATTCAAAGCAGTGGGTCATTATCAGGCTTCAGCAGGGCTTGATAATGAGCCTATCATTTGAATCAGGTGTGTTGGAGCAGGGTCGCACCTAAAAACATATAAGAAAGTGGGTCCTAAGGACAGATAAGATGATACGTGAGCAAAATGGTGCTATTACTGTGACAACCCCAAAGCTGGACATGGGATATGAGTTCTTCTACAATAATTGTATCTTCAATTATAGTGGTGTTTTGTGCATCCAACTAGTTTGTGAGGTTAACAGTAGTTTATTGGTAAAGGTTGCGAGTTGTCAGAAAAATGTAACTAATAATTTAGACCAGGCATGGGCAAACCATTCCTAAAGGGCTGGTGTGGCTGCAGATTTTTCTTCCAACCAAGCAGCAGCACACCAGACTTGATTCAATTAATCAATGATCTCAGTCTTCAGAGAGTTGGTTGGTCAAACTGTGTACTCTTGTTTGGTTGGAACAAAAACCTGCAGTCACACCGGCCCTTTGTGGAATAGTTTGCCAATGCCTGATTTAGACTATGGACAGATACCTGTTTAAATAATTTTTGAGGCTGATTATGTGATTGATAACATGACTGAAGTTGTCTGGTTTTTACTTGTACCTGTTTTGAGTGTGTATTCATAGAAAAGTGCTATGTACTGTAAAAATAATCCATTATTATTATATAAGTTGGTTGAAAAAACATTTTACTTGACGAGCCCTAAAAGGCTCTAACAGTACAAGTATACCGAAGTAACCCCACTTCACGTCCCAGAACCAGGAGGCATAACATAGGCCATTTCAGGGGAGAATAATCACATACACAACCATTGGTGTCAATTTTTATTAGTAGACATCCTGTCTGACCCTTCAGTTTAAAAGCACAAAGAACACAGAACAGGTTGGGATATTTAACAATGTTGATTTTGAATCCAAAAAAACATGCTACATATAGACTGTATTCTCTGATCTCTGAACTGCAAAAGACATGGAATCAGGATGGATAATTCCAATCTCTGGTTCAATATATGTGAAGAAGGCAGAGACATTTCTAATATTTACGAATATCAGTCACCGACCGGCCTTCAGTGATTCACTTTCTGGTGGAAACTCAGTTAAATCGTTGTCATCGTCTTCTTGTTTAATCTAATATGTTAAATTAAACTTCAGTGCTTGCATACTGCCCCAATAGTGATACATGGTATTACAAGTGTCACTGCATCGCATAACAATTGTGGCGACACAAGCACACATCATAGCAGCCAATGCATCGTGATATGTCACAATGCATTCATGTCTGTGTACCTGTGCATTGACTATAAAATGGACCTTAGCCTCCCACTGCAGCATTAGCATTAGCCTCCTACTGCAGCACATCATCAATGCTGCAAAACCCAAACCAAAAGCATCTACACGTCAGCAGTACTTCTTCAAGCGGTCCTGGAATACTAGCACCTGTTAGAATGTAGTCTAAGGTGTTGTAATTATTTTTAGCAAATGTACCAAGATCTCACTCAGGTAGTTGAATTATTAGGGTACATCTCCTTTTCATCCATCCAGACCTGCGTGGACACACACAGAGACACCTCAGAATACATCAGCCTTTTCGCATCCCCATTTCTTGATTGATCTAGTTCAAAAAATAAACAAAAATACAATTTATCCCATTACTCAAGTAATCACTGAAAAAAATGGTCAGGATGCTCGATTCCAAAAATATTTGATAGTCACAGCCTGAGTTCTCAGTTTTTCTGGGGTCTGATTCTTACAGTTTTTCGAGATATCAGTGCTGAGCAATTAGCCAGACTATTCTTAAACACAAACATTGTGAATAAAATATGATCGGATGGAAATGCAGTGTGTCTGTATATGGGTGAAAGGGACAACACACACAGCTACAGAGCTGCTGCGCAGATAAATCAGCTTTCCTGTTCTTAGATTCAAATGCAGCTACATGTGAGCGTGCGTGCACACACACACACACACACACACACACACACACACACACACACACACACACACAGGCCCATATTGTGTTAAGAGTCAGCTTTGGTTTCAAGAAGCAATAATTTGATATCCAAATGAAAGAATATTTATAGTGCAAGTTTAAGGAGAACAGGACAAATCAGAAAATGCAGTGAGGAGAAAAAATGGCTACTGAGCTGTGTGAGGCTGCAGCAGGGAGAAGAGGAGAGGAGGGCCTAGTGGAAAGAACAGCTAGTCACAGCCATGACAGCCATAGCAGCCTGGCGTAGAAACAACATGAATGTTAAATACAGAAAAGGGGACAAATATACCACACGGAACCTCATCCTTAACACCAGTTTAATGCACATGCAACATTAGTGCCTCAAATGCAAAGACTTTTACAGCCTCCGTACAGTGAATATAAAACAACAATAGACATGCAGTTGAATCAGCCACTCCTCACCCTGTTTCTTCCGTCCCTCTCCAGCCACTAGCCAAACCTTCCTCCTTTCCTTCCTTCCATCCTGTAACAAACAGTCACAACACTACTGACCCACAAAAAGCCATCCACCCCACCCTGCCTGGGAAAAAAAAAATCCTGTTTCTTCCCAAACCAAGGCCCACACAATTCAGGGTCAGGTTACATCCAGGGATCTGGTGAATAGTGGTGGTCTTGGTTAGGATCCTCCCTGAATCACTAGCAGCTTTCAGACATGCAAACAGATTGATCATGCTCCTGTGTGTACGTGTGTGTGTGTGTATGAGTGTGTGAGGGAAAGCTCCAGCTTGCAGATTCACAGCCTCTCACAACACGTCCCCCTGCCCCTCATCCATTCCCAATTCTCTTTGCTCCCCTTACTGAGAGCTGTGCTACAGAGCACAACGACATTCCACCAGCGGTGAAGAGCAACACTGTCTGAGCGTGTGCCATAGTCAGTACCTTTACATACACATCTAAGCCCTGCTATTGGCAATAACTGAACTGAGGGTTAAAGAAAGGAGAGAAATTAAAAGAAAAAAGGGAGATAAAAGGAAAAAAACAGATGTTTGTGTAAGTTTGGTCATATTTATTAAGATAAGATATTCCTTTCCTCGCACCACTAGGGGAAATTCCATGTTTACAGCAGCAAGATTATAGCACAACTCACAATAGTTATCACTTTTATAAATAAATAGATAATTCTATATACAATATACAGTTTTTTTTTAATAATTATAAATATATACACAATATACACATTACTAACAATTATTGCACTGTTTTGAATGGAATGCACTGTTATTGGATGGTTTATTGCAGTTTATTTAGGATACATGTTGCAATTTTTATTTTCTAAGTAAAGATGATTTTCTGACATTTGTTTTCATTTGACAGAGAAAAAAACACCATAGACTCCAGATACAATCTTAGAAATGTATCCATCATCAAATAAGGCTAATATAAAAAAATAAATAATAATTGCATTGGCCCGAAAAAAAATCCATACCATTGCATCACTATTCTGGACATGAAAATAACAAGGGAATAGTAGTAGAAAGTGTGACTATGAACAGAGAAAGGGCTTACGATGGAGGTATAAAAATATCTAAAAATTAACTGTTTTAGGAATCCACATTATTTACTGACACCAAACAAGACAGCAAGGTTATAATATTTTTTTTTTATTTTTTTGTGATAGTTAGGTTTTATTTAGTTTGTCATAGTTAATAGGCCAACATGCACATCTAAGCCCAGCTATTGGCAAACACCAATCTAAGGATTTAACTGGAGATTCCTAGAAATCCTCCTGTCAGGGGTGGTAAAATGACTCACATTCTAAGTAGAAGCACAGCTACAGTATGAATTTGAAAAAAATACAGTGAATTACTGTGTAGACAATATGTTTGATTGGTCACAGTGCTCAGCATTTTGGGGCAGGAACTTTTGGAAAAACTGGACCCCTATAGTTATTTACCCTGTGCTCCTTCTCTCCACTGATTTTCCCTCTGAAAACACTTATTTGACAAACTGTCACATCTGTTTAGTTTGAAAAACTGAGAATGTAAAGAGTATAAAGTCCAGATATTTATGCAAAAATGTAGGGAGGAAAAGTACAAAATAATAAAAAAAAAAAAAAACTCAAGTAAAGTACAGATACCTAAAAAAGCGTACTTAAGTACAGTAATGAAGTACTTACACTTAGTACTTCCCACCTCTGCCCAGTGTACATGTGCAGCAGAAGAATTGAATTACTGAGCGAAGTACGTTCAACTCCCAGACACTAGGTGACCCTACTCGCCCTTTTGCATTGGCGTTCTTCCAGTTGGCACCATGGATAAAGAACAGTTAGTAAACAAAGGTGTTGGGTGGTAAACAGACGTAGAAGGAGGACAAAAACACTGAGTGAAGATATGGACGACAACAATCCAGCAGCCAACAGTTTAAAACCTTTATCATGTTATACATAAACTGCACGCAAACTTTTGTGGCAATATTAGCGCAAGACAATTTTTGTTTCAATATTCCTCATCTTCTTCTTACGGTACGGTGTTGCTGTCATGCCATCACTCTGGTCACTTCCTGAAGGAGGTGTGTACAAGCCACGCTAACCATGGTTTGCATATACATGCTGGAAAAGCTGGACTTAAGCTGTGTTTCCACTGGTACTGGCTGGACTCAACTTGACTGGCGTTTGTGTATTTCCATTACAAAAAAGGACCTGGTACCTGGTACTAGTTTTTTTGGTATCACCTCTGCCCAGATGCCCAACAATACTAAAAGGTGAAGTATAAACCCTGCAGTTACTGATTGGTCAGACAGTTGTCTCTGTGATTTCGTCCCTTTAGAAAATACAGATGTGGAATTTGGCAGTAAATATATCAGTACATTAATCGACATAATGACAGCCCATAATACTACAGGAGATTCAGTCTTTGGTGGCCAGCTGTTAAAAATCAGACCAGACAACACGAAACGAGTAAGATTATCAATAATCCTCTGACCAGATGACACGAAAGTAACATGCTGCATCACTATGACGACCAGGTACTATATAATGGAAATGCTCGTCAGGAATACGATTTGTAAGATTTATGTAAATTGTGATGTAATGGAAAAATAGCAACTGAATCATGAGTTGCTAATGGGGATCATAATAAATGAAATTAAATGCTCAGGGAATTGTTGATAAACTCACTCGTTTCGTTAGCCTAGCCGTATTATCCCCATTCATTACATGTATGGGTTTAGTCATGCTTCATAGGCAGGGGAGGTGGGGCTAAAAGGTTGTCAATAGGACGGTACTACAACCAAACAGTGTAATGTTTAGCATGACGTAGTTAGAGCGCTGGAAAGTTCATGGAGGGGTCCAGAGAAAGTTACAAATGACTAAAAAACATTCACTTTGTTACGCCTGCCCTCTGACTCTATACTTCACTGTGATTCATCGGCCAGTTTCAGGGAAATCTAGCCAAAAGTTACATTGAGCGTAACTAGACTACTACAGTAGCAAATTAGATTTCCTGCCGCTCGGGGCGTCTAGTGCGGCTCAGCTATTGTTTTGTGTTATCTCATCTGAATTTCTTCGTCAACCACCAAAGACTGAATCTCCTGGACCAACCATGGTGTAGTATTATGGGCTGTCATTATGTGGATTAATGTATATAATAGTTACTATCAACTTCCACATCTGTATTTTGTCAGGGGGTGGAGTCACAGAGACAACTGTCTGATGAATCAGTGTCTGCAGGGTTTATACTTCACCTTTTAGTATCACTGGAAACCTGTCAGGACCAGTCGGGATGCAGAACACAGTGTGCAGTGTAAAAAAATTGCCAAACAGGTGAACCGTGTTTTAGTGAGGGAACATTAGACTGATTTTAAAAACTCCAGTTGGGTTCAAGTACAGTCTAAGGTGTATGTACGGCTTTTAAAACTTCAAGATTAGACGGACTAACTCAGTAATTGTAATGTGTCTAAGTGAATGCAAACATACTGAGTGTCTGAACTGTAAGGACTTCTACGGAGGAGCTGGGGCTACCCCTCTCTATTCCTCAGTGAAGCACAGACACAGCATTGTTCCTGTCAGCCCTCCATCTGCCTCAAACCGGTTTCAGCTGGTTCCGGTCACCCAGCATAAAAGCACTGCGCTGCAACATGGCCTTAGAAACAAACAGACACAGCGAGCCCACCTCATAGGAAACACCGCAATGTTTTTACCCAATTACATGTCAACAGTCACACTGATGTAGCACAGTATTTTAGAGGTGAATGTGGTCTTATTTTATTTTATTTTGATCTCCATTAGCTGCTGCACACCACAGCACCTACTCTTCCTGGGGTCATCAGCAACATAAAAAAACAATGCACCACAATTTCCCACAACTGGCTCAACAGAGAGGATGTATACACACTCAACTCAACTCAATTCAACAACAAGCAAAAACAATTACACTAACAATACAAGAATTAATGAATAACCTGCAGCAAAATAACAGAAACAAAAGACAGTTCTACAAGAAACAGAAGAAAAACAAACCATAGATGACATTATACTGTAAGACATACAATAACAGAGACAGCTTATTCTTGAGTAAATATGAAAATTCTTAACCTTTTAGCAAAACTAAGCTTGAATTTCTGAAATTAAAATCTGTGGTAGTGTATTCCATGTCACCACTATTCTGCAAACTTCCCTGTATTTGATTTGTCCTACAGCCGGGGTAAAGGAGATTAGGCCAAAGTGACACAACCATAATAATAATCATAACATTAAGGACACAGGGCGATGTTAAAGAAATGACTGATGTTGGATCACATAAGAGAGAGTTTTGTGCAGAGTCAAAACAGAAAATGATCATTTACATAATGGAAGTGGCCCAAGGTGGTGGGAAATGAAGAAGCAGCTCTGCCTGTCTGGTCCTTTGGCCTTTATCTCACCAAGACCCCCCACCCCATCCCTCCCTTCTCAGACATGCATGCACACACACTGGTGCTGGTCATATATGACACCTGATTAAAATCTAAAAACTTGCCTTTCATGCAGCTCCCTCTCCACTTCCTTCTACCTCCAGCGTTGTGATCTAAAACCCAGCACAGACAGTCTGACATGGGTAATGACAGGCCATTCATGCACCTCCCTCTGCCCAGACTTCCATCAAACACATGCTACTGCTTCCCAATATGCTGCCACAGAGAAACACAGAAACATGCAGGTCCATGCATATAGATATGTACATATACATATATATAGGTAAATGTGGCATACCCTTTTCAGATTTTTTTCCCCCAGATACTCAGGAAAAAGACAGTCTTCCTGTGGAGGCCTCAGCACCTGCCTTGCCTTGCCCCCATCTTCCTCCTCCTCCTCCCTCCCACTTTTCCCACTCTCCTTCTCTGGGTCAGTCCTAGATTTTAGTCCCAGTCCAGGCCTCTTTTTCTGCTGAAACCCCCGCTGCCACCACCACCACCACCACCAGTAGCAGCAGCACCTCCTCCACCACCACCACGGCCGTGCATGAAGGGACGGATGGAGGAAGGGGGCAGTGTTCAGCAGGCGAATCAGGCCTTTTGTCTCTGTGTGTGCAGGGGGGTGAGGGGACTCTCCACTCTGGCTCTGGAGTAGCAGCAGCAGCTGGTGCAGAGAAGGAAGAGAGAGAGAGAGGGAGACAGAGACAGAGGAAGGTGGGGGAGAAAGAAGAGGAAGAAAAGGAAATAAGCAGCAGGAGGGGAAGATAATGAGGGCTAGGTATGGACGCTGTCTTCACATTTTTGCTGTTCGGAAGGATGCAACATGGAATTTTGCTGATGTGTAATTATTTTTTGACAGGGATGTTTAACATTACACATCAACCTCACCAGTTGTACATAACCTGACCTCTGTCAGTGTCCATCTGCCCATCTACTTGCTCTCCTATTGTGTTGTTTAACATCCAAGTGTCATATATTTTGCTGGTAATCCATAGTTATATTTCAAAGATCTGGAACTGCACATTCACACAGCTATGTAAGACAGAAGACGGGATATTGCTCACGTGCTTTCTCATTATTGAACATGACCAGGATTATTCAAATAGTTAGTATTCTAAAACACGCAATAGTACATATGATGAAAATGAAAACGATGAACACAGTAACATCACCATATGTGAGGTAGATGGGATGTAAACAAACTAACATGATCAGATCAGTGCTTTCATAAATAACCTACCTGGGAGACTGCAGAGGGAGGCTTTCAGCAGGGTCAGACCGTCTCTCTCTGGCCTGCTACCAGTCCTCCATAGATCTGGCAGACCTACCAAAGGCAACCATGATGAATATTGCAGCATCAACTAATTAGCCTTCATTATGTAAAGACGCATGCCAGATTTATTCATCAAACAACACAAATGCATTTCATGAACTGCAAGCAGGTAGGATTTATGTGTATGTAGTAATAAAATAAAGGCCCATGGTGCCTCCTGTCTGTCTACAGTGTGACAGATTCAGTGCAGGAGAGGAGGCTGAGGTTGCTGTGCTCCCCACCCCTAGCAGAGCAGTCACGTGACGGCAGCTTGCCTCCATTCATGCTGTCTGTATGCAGCAAAGGAGAGCGGAGAAAACCTGGAAGATTCCCTCTGGATGACGGGAGCATGCTAGGTTTTACCACTTGAGAGATTAGCTTCGACACTTTGAAGGGAAGGAGGACGCATCGCACACAGAGACTCATTTTGAAAGTGTCTTTTTTCCCCCAAATAACTCACAAATAAAATTAACCAATATATATTATTTTTAGGGCTGTGAAAATATAGGCATTAACGTTGATTAATCCACCATTATGATTAGTCAGATTAAAGATTTTAACACAATTAAATGGATCAGATTTTAGTGGGGGTTTTTTTTTGTAAAGCCCTGTGAGGCAACATGGTTGTAATTTGGGGCTCTATAAATAAAATTTAATTGAACAGTTCTTTTGTTTGAAGTTGTTTTGTTGAAACTGTTAAATACACACATTAAGTGCATATATAATCAGATTTTGTTGCATATGTTTTGGATATTTTGTCACATTTTTATGATTTTTTCCGCATGCATACAACTTGTTTTTTTCTGTCCTGACCTTGGACTTGACTCCGACTCCAGTCTTTTTGACTTGGTCTTGTCTTGGTTTTGACCAGTCCTGGTCTTGGACTTGTCTTGCACTCAACAAAGGGGGTTTGGTTACAACCCTGGTATGAAGTGTTATTCTGAACAAAAAAAGAGGTATAAAATTATGGAGGTATACAAATTAGGACTGTTAAATGATCCAAATTTTTAATCAGATTAATCAGAGGGTTGATTCAGATTAATTTTGATTAATAATGATTAAAAAACTTTGTTGGTCAACTGTTTCGTTGATTGGAGGGGGTTGTTGTACTAACCTGACTCTTGCCATCTGGCATCAAAATACCACCTGGGCCCCTCCCACAACCAATATGTGTTCAAAGGAGGGGCCTTATCTAAAATTGTTGCATGTGATTAGATAAAGAATCTATCCATCATTTTGAACGTCAGCCATTCACGTTAAACTCAAACTGTGACATAGCTCAGAGCAATAGCAGGAAGAAGAGCCATACTGCAAACAGACCACGATCAAAACAAACGTATGGCTGCAGATAAACGAACTAGTGCGTTGTCTGTAAACGAACATTGTTGTATGTGCAGGGAAAATCTGAGAAAATCTGCTTCACGTCACCAGCCACAATGCTGCCCAGTCATGGGAAGTGACACTGATTGGCTTCTTCATTTTTCAGAAACCCTAAACCTCACAATTCTCAGATAGTTGTGTGAGGCAATTGCAACACCCCCTGGCATGTTGTTTGGCAAAACGCAGCCGGATGATGTGAGTCGGGTTAGGTTTGTACTGAAATTTCCCTCAAAAAACACAAGAAAGCCCCCAAAAATGTGGAGGAAAAACATATCCACAAGTAATCTTGTAATCTTGATGATAAATTAATGTAAAGAAGCAGTGACCAGAATAAAAGAAACCTGTCCCCCTTGAACACATTTTGCCTGATTTACCCTACCTTTTATCATTGTGACTGTGACCTTTGACCAAACTTCACCAAATTATAACGGGATCAACTCTGGACCACCTGGTACCTTTCATGAAAATGTCATGGTAATTGGTCCACTAAAGTTGCTGACAGACACAAAATGAACAAGAAACAATACCCCTCTCACCTTTTGGTGGGAAGGCAATACGGAGTAATTACTCTTTGTAGGCTATTCTGTTGCTATTTGAGTCTGAAGTAGGTGTGTATGAGTGTTGAGGTATTGCTCTACATTTTCGGTATTCTTCCAGGAATCACATGGTGTCCATACCAAGCCTGTTACTTCATTGTGCTCCTTAAAACTGGTAGTCTGTTTGAATGCATGTTCCTCTGTTAATGGATGGAATTGTTTAGTCACCTATGAGCCAGAACTAAATTAGTAGAGGATGGTTTCGATCCATCGACTCCTGGGTTATGTGCCCAGCACGCTTCCGCTGCGCCACTCTGCTCCTGCAGACAGTGTTCGTCCAGTCTTCTTCCAGGAATCACATGGTGTCCATACCAAGCCTGTTAATTCATTGTGCTCCTTAAAACTGGTAGTGTGTTTGATTGCATGTTCCTCTACTTATGGATGGAAATGTTAAGTCAATTATGAGCCAGAACTAAATTAGCAAATGATGGTTTCTATCCATCGACCTCTGGGTTATGGGCCCAGCACGCTTCCGCTGCGCCACTCTGCTGCTTAAGACAGTGTTCGTCCGGTATTCTTCCAGGAATCACATGGTGTCCATACCAAGAATGTTACTTCATTGTGCTCCTTAAAATTTTTAGTCTGTTTGATTACATGTTCCTCTGTTTATGGATGGAATTGTTTAGTCACCAATGAGCCAGAACTAAATTAGCAGAGGATGGTTTCGATCCATCGACCTCTGGGTTATGGGCCCAGCACGCTTATGCTGCGCCACTCTGCTGCTTAAGACAGCGTTCGTCCGGTATTCGTTCAGGAATCACATGGTGTCCATACCAAGAATGTTACTTCATTGTGCTCCTTAAAATTTTTAGTCTGTTTGATTACATATTCCTCTGTTTATGGATGGAATTGTTTCGTTACCTATGAGCCAGAACTAAATTAGCAGAGAATGGTTTCGATCCATCGACCTCTGGGTTATGGGCCCAGCACGCTTCCGCTGCGCCACTCTGCTGCTTAAGACAGTGTTCGTCCAGTCTTCTTCCAGGAATCACATGGTGTCCATACCAAGCCTGTTAATTCATTGTGCTCCTTAAAACTGGTAGTGTGTTTGATTGCATGTTCCTCTACTTATGGATGGAAATGTTAAGTCAATTATGAGCCAGAACTAAATTAGCAAATGATGGTTTCTATCCATCGACCTCTGGGTTATGGGCCCAGCACGCTTCCGCTGCGCCACTCTGCTGCTTAAGACAGTGTTCGTCCGGTATTCTTCCAGGAATCACATGGTGTCCATACCAAGAATGTTACTTCATTGTGCTCCTTAAAATTTTTAGTCTGTTTGATTACATGTTCCTCTGTTTATGGATGGAATTGTTTAGTCACCAATGAGCCAGAACTAAATTAGCAGAGGATGGTTTCGATCCATCGACCTCTGGGTTATGGGCCCAGCACGCTTCCGCTGCGCCACTCTGCTGCTTAAGACAGCTTTCGTCCGGTATTCGTTCAGGAATCACATGGTGTCCATACCAAGAATGTTACTTCATTGTGCTCCTTAAAATTTTTAGTCTGTTTGATTACATATTCCTCTGTTTATGGATGGAATTGTTTCGTTACCTATGAGCCAGAACTAAATTAGCAGAGAATGGTTTCGATCCATCGACCTCTGGGTTATGGGCCCAGCACGCTTCCGCTGTGCCACTCTGCTGCTTACCAACTTAATTCAGAATCAAATCCACAATTTCCTTCTTCGGCTGCCCATGCTTAAGAAAGACGACATTCTGTCTTCTTCCAGGAATCACATGGTCTCCAAACTAAGTTTGTTCCCTCATTTTGCTCTTTAAAACTTATGGTTTGTTTGAGAGTACACTCTGAACTAGTTGTGTAGGAAGGTTGAGGTAACGCTCTACTTTTTCTTGGGAGTCACACAGGATTAGCGGAAGACGGCTTGGATACTTGTACCTATGGGTTATGGGACCAGCACGCTTCTGCTGACAGTCACCTCAGATGGGATTCGAACCCATAATCCCTGGCTTAGAAGGCCAGTGCCTTATCCATTAGGCCACTGAGGCTTGGCGTTCACTTCCTTCAGTTCCATTAATACATAGTAAACTGCTCCACTGTGACAAATGACATAACAGGGTCTGTCCATGAATTATTCCACATTCATTTTAGACAGGTGAAGAAGATTTTCAGCATCAGTAAACTTTTTACATGCATGTATTCAACTTCTGAATTATATTGACAGTCACAGAGATGCTGGAGTTCAATCTTTTCATTCACAACATTAATCAGTGACAGTCACTTCTAAACAAATTCAAAAGTGTAGTTTGAATTGATATGATGGACCACCTAAAATATTCCTTGTAATTTTCTCAAGTAGGTGTGTTAATCGGTTGAGATATCACTCTATCGCTTCCTGGGAGATCCAAAGCTTTAGAAGAGGATGATTTTGATCCATTGACCTCTGGATTATGGGCACAGCATGCTTCCGCTGCGCCACTCTGCTCCTGCAGACAGTGTTCGTCCAGTCTTCTTCCAGGAATCACATGGTGTCCATACCAAGGATGTTACTTCATTGTGCTCCTTAAAACTGGTAGTCTGTTTATTGCATGTTCCTCTGTTTATGGATGGAAATGTTAAGTCACCTATGAGCCAGAACTAAAATAGCAGAGGATGGTTTCGATCCATCGACCTCTGGGTTATGGGCCCAGCACGCTTCCGCTGCGCCACTCTGCTGCTTAAGACAGTGTTCGTCCGGTATTCTTCCAGGAATCACATGGTGTCCATACCAAGTATGTTACTTCATTGTGCTCCTTAAAACTGTTAGCCTGTTTGATTGCATGTTCCTCTGTTTATGGATGGAAATGTTAAGTCACCTATGAGCCAGAACTAAATTAGCAGAGGATGGTTTCGATCCATCGACCTCTGGGTTATGGGCCCAGCACGCTTCCGCTGCGCCACTCTGCTGCTTAAGACAGTGTTCGTCCGGTATTCTTCCAGGAATCACATGGTGTCCATACCAAGGATGTTACTTCATTGTGCTCCTTAAAACTGGTAGTCTGTTTATTGCATGTTCCTCTGTTTATGGATGGAATTGTTTAGTCACCTATTAGCCAGAACTAAATTAGCAGAGGATGGTTTCGATCCATCTACCTATGGATTATGGGCACAGCACGCTTCTGCTGCACCACTCTGCTCCTGCAGACAGTGTTCGTCCAGTCTTCTTCCAGGAATCACATGGTGTCCATACCAAGCCTGTTACTTCATTGTGCTCCTTAAAACTGGTAGTCTGTTTGATTGCATGTTCCTCTGTTTATGGATGGAATTGTTTAGTCACCTATTAGCCAGAACTAAATTAGCAGAGGATGGTTTCGATCCATCGACCTCTGGGTTATGGGCCCAGCACGCTTCCGCTGCGCCACTCTGCTCCTGCAGACAGTGTTCGTCCAGTCTTCTTCCAGGAATCACATGGTGTCCATACCAAGGATGTTACTTCATTGTGCTCCTTAAAACTGTTAGCCTGTTTGATTGCATGTTCCTCTGTTTATGGATTGAAATGTTAAGTCACCTATGAGCCAGAACTAAATTAGCAGAGGATGGTTTCGATCCATCTACCTCTGGATTATGGGCACAGCACGCTTCTGCTGCACCACTCTGCTCCTGCAGACAGTGTTCGTCCAGTCTTCTTCCAGGAATCACATGGTGTCCATACCAAGCCTGTTACTTCATTGTGCTCCTTAAAACTGGTAGTCTGTTTATGGATGGAATTGTTTAGTCACCTATTAGCCAGAACTAAATTAGCAGAGGATGGTTTCGATCCATCGACCTCTGGGTTATGGGCCCAGCACGCTTCCGCTGCGCCACTCTGCTCCTGCAGACAGTGTTCGTCCAGTCTTCTTCCAGGAATCACATGGTGTCCATACCAAGGATGTTAATTCATTGTGCTCCTTAAAACTGGTAGTCTGTTTATTGCATGTTCCTCTGTTTATGGATGGAAATGTTAAGTCACCTATGAGCCAGAACTAAAATAGCAGAGGATGGTTTCGATCCATCGACCTCTGGGTTATGGGCCCAGCACGCTTCCGCTGCGCCACTCTGCTGCTTAAGACAGTGTTCGTCCGGTATTCTTCCAGGAATCACATGGTGTCCATACCAAGTACGTTACTTCATTGTGCTCCTTAAAACTGTTAGCCTGTTTGATTGCATGTTCCTCTGTTTATGGATGGAAATGTTAAGTCACCTATGAGCCAGAACTAAATTAGCAGAGGATGGTTTCGATCCATCGACCTCTGGGTTATGGGCCCAGCACGCTTCCGCTGCGCCACTCTGCTGCTTACCAACTTAATTCGGAATCAAAACCACAATTTCCTTCTTCGGCTGCCAAAGATGACATTCTGTCTTCTTCCAGGAATCACATGGTCTCCAAACCAAGTTTGTTCACTGATTTTGCTCTTTAAAACTTATGGTTTGTTTGAGAGTACACTCTGAACTAGTTGTGTAGGAAGGTTGATGTAACGCTCTACTTTTTCTTGGGAGTCACACAGGATTAGCGGAAGACAGGTTGGATACTTCTACCTACGAGTTATGGGACCAGCACGCTTCTGCTGACAGTCACCTCAGATGGGATTCGAACCCATAATCCCTGGCTTAGAAGGCCAGTGCCTTATCCATTAGGCCACTGAGGCTTGGCGTTCACTTCCTTCAGTTCCATTAATACATAGTAAACTGCTCCACTGTGACAAATGACATAACAGGGTCTGTCCATGAATTATTCCACATTCATTTTAGACAGGTGAAGAAGATTTTCAGCATCAGTAAACTTTTTACATGCATGTATTCAACTTCTGAATTATATTGACAGTCACAGAGATGCTGGAGTTCAATCTTTTCATTCACAACATTAATCAGTGACAGTCACTCCTAAACAAATTCAAAAGTGTAGTTTGAATTGATATGATGGACCACCTAAAATATTCCTTGTAATTTTCTCCAGTAGGTGTGTAAATCGGTTGAGATAGCACTCTATCGCTTCCTGGGAGATCCAAAGCTTTAGAAGAGGATGATTTTGATCCATCGACCTCTGGCTTATGGGCACAGCACGCTTCCGCTGCACCACTCTGCTCCTGCAGACGGTGTTCGTCCAGTCTTCTTCCAGGAATCACATGGTGTCCATACCAAGCCTGTTACTTCATTGTGCTCCTTAAAACTTTTAGTGTGTTTGATTGCATGTACCGCTGTTTATGGATGGAATTGTTAAGTCACCTATTAGCCAGAACTAAATTAGCAGAGGATGGTTTCGATCCATCGCCCTCTGGGTTATGGGCCCAGCACGCTTCCGCTGCGCCACTCTGCTCCTGCAGACAGTGTTTGTCCAGTCTTCTTCCAGGAATCACATGGTGTCCATACCAAGCATGTTACTTCATTGTGCTCCTTAAAACTGGTAGTCTGTTTATTGCATGTTCCTCTGTTTATGGATTGAAATGTTAAGTCACCGATGAGCCAGAACTAAATTAGCAGAGAATGGTTTCGATCCATCGACCTCTGGGTTATGGGCCCAGCACGCTTCCGCTGTGCCACTCTGCTGCTTACCAACTTAATTCAGAATCAAATCCACAATTTCCTTCTTCGGCTGCCCATGCTTAAGAAAGACGACATTCTGTCTTCTTCCAGGAATCACATGGTCTCCAAACTAAGTTTGTTCCCTCATTTTGCTCTTTAAAACTTATGGTTTGTTTGAGAGTACACTCTGAACTAGTTGTGTAGGAAGGTTGAGGTAACGCTCTACTTTTTCTTGGGAGTCACACAGGATTAGCGGAAGACAGGTTGGATACTTCTACCTACGAGTTATGGGACCAGCACGCTTCTGCTGACAGTCACCTCAGATGGGATTCGAACCCATAATCCCTGGCTTAGAAGGCCAGTGCCTTATCCATTAGGCCACTGAGGCTTGGCGTTCACTTCCTTCAGTTCCATTAATACATAGTAAACTGCTCCACTGTGACAAATGACATAACAGGGTCTGTCCATGAATTATTCCACATTCATTTTAGACAGGTGAAGAAGATTTTCAGCATCAGTAAACTTTTTACATGCATGTATTCAACTTCTGAATTATATTGACAGTCACAGAGATGCTGGAGTTCAATCTTTTCATTCACAACATTAATCAGTGACAGTCACGTCTAAACAAATTCAAAAGTGTAGTTTGAATTGATATGATGGACCACCTAAAATATTCCTTGTAATTTTCTCAAGTAGGTGTGTAAATCGGTTGAGATATCACTCTATCGCTTCCTGGGAGATCTAAAGCTTTAGAAGAGGATGATTTTGATCCATTGACCTCTGGATTATGGGCACAGCATGCTTCCGCTGCGCCACTCTGCTCCTGCAGACAGTGTTCGTCCAGTCTTCTTCCAGGAATCACATGGTGTCCATACCAAGAATGTTACTTCATTGTGCTCCTTAAAACTGTTAGTCTGTTTGATTGCATGTTCCTCTGTTTATGGATGGAAATGTTAAGTCACCTATGAGCCAGAACTAAATTAGCAGAGGATGGTTTCGATCCATCTACCTCTGGATTATGGGCACAGCAAGCTTCTGCTGCGCCACTCTGCTCCTGCAGACAGTGTTCGTCCAGTCTTCTTCCAGGAATCACATGGTGTCCATACCAAGCCTGTTACTTCATTGTGCTCCTTAAAACTGGTAGTCTGTTTGATTGCATGTTCCTCTGTTTATGGATGGAATTGTTTAGTCACCTATTAGCCAGAACTAAATTAGCAGAGGATGGTTTCGATCCATCGACCTCTGGGTTATGGGCCCAGCACGCTTCCGCTGCGCCACTCTGCTCCTGCAGACAGTGTTCGTCCAGTCTTCTTCCAGGAATCACATGGTGTCCATACCAAGGATGTTACTTCATTGTGCTCCTTAAAACTGGTAGTCTGTTTATTGCATGTTCCTCTGTTTATGGATGGAAATGTTAAGTCACCTATGAGCCAGAACTAAAATAGCAGAGGATGGTTTCTATCCATCGACCTCTGGGTTATGGGCCCAGCACGCTTCCGCTGCGCCACTCTGCTGCTTAAGACAGTGTTCGTCCGGTATTCTTCCAGGAATCACATGGTGTCCATACCAAGAATGTTACTTCATTGTGCCCCTTAAAATTTTTAGTCTGTTTGATTACATGTTCCTCTGTTTATGGATGGAATTGTTTAGTCACCAATGAGCCAGAACTAAATTAGCAGAGGATGGTTTCGATCCATCGACCTCTGGGTTATGGGCCCAGCACGCTTCCGCTGCGCCACTCTGCTGCTTAAGACAGTGCTAGTCCGGTATTCTTCCAGGAATCACATGGTGTCCATACCAAGCATGTTACTTCATTGTGCTCCTTAAAACTGTTAGCCTGTTTGATTGCATGTTCCTCTGTTTATGGATTGAAATGTTAAGTCACCTATGAGCCAGAACTAAATTAGCAGAGGATGGTTTCGATCCATCTACCTCTGGATTATGGGCACAGCACGCTTCTGCTGCACCACTCTGCTCCTGCAGACAGTGTTCGTCCAGTCTTCTTCCAGGAATCACATGGTGTCCATACCAAGCCTGTTACTTCATTGTGCTCCTTAAAACTGGTAGTCTGTTTGATTGCATGTTCCTCTGTTTATGGATGGAATTGTTTAGTCACCTATTAGCCAGAACTAAATTAGCAGAGGATGGTTTCGATCCATCGACCTCTGGGTTATGGGCCCAGCACGCTTCCGCTGCGCCACTCTGCTCCTGCAGACAGTGTTCGTCCAGTCTTCTTCCAGGAATCACATGGTGTCCATACCAAGGATGTTACTTCATTGTGCTCCTTAAAACTGTTAGCCTGTTTGATTGCATGTTCCTCTGTTTATGGATTGAAATGTTAAGTCACCTATGAGCCAGAACTAAATTAGCAGAGGATGGTTTCGATCCATCTACCTCTGGATTATGGGCACAGCACGCTTCTGCTGCACCACTCTGCTCCTGCAGACAGTGTTCGTCCAGTCTTCTTCCAGGAATCACATGGTGTCCATACCAAGCCTGTTACTTCATTGTGCTCCTTAAAACTGGTAGTCTGTTTATGGATGGAATTGTTTAGTCACCTATTAGCCAGAACTAAATTAGCAGAGGATGGTTTCGATCCATCGACCTCTGGGTTATGGGCCCAGCACGCTTCCGCTGCGCCACTCTGCTCCTGCAGACAGTGTTCGTCCAGTCTTCTTCCAGGAATCACATGGTGTCCATACCAAGGATGTTACTTCATTGTGCTCCTTAAAACTGGTAGTCTGTTTATTGCATGTTCCTCTGTTTATGGATGGAAATGTTAAGTCACCTATGAGCCAGAACTAAAATAGCAGAGGATGGTTTCGATCCATCGATCTCTGGGTTATGGGCCCAGCACGCTTCCGCTGCGCCACTCTGCTGCTTAAGACAGTGTTCGTCCGGTATTCTTCCAGGAATCACATGGTGTCCATACCAAGTACGTTACTTCATTGTGCTCCTTAAAACTGTTAGCCTGTTTGATTGCATGTTCCTCTGTTTATGGATGGAAATGTTAAGTCACCTATGAGCCAGAACTAAATTAGCAGAGGATGGTTTCGATCCATCGACCTCTGGGTTATGGGCCCAGCACGCTTCCGCTGCGCCACTCTGCTGCTTAAGACAGTGTTCGTCCGGTATTCTTCCAGGAATCACATGGTGTCCATACCAAGCATGTTACTTCATTGTGCTCCTTAAAACTGTTAGCCTGTTTGATTGCATGTTCCTCTGTTTATGGATTGAAATGTTAAGTCACCTATGAGCCAGAACTAAATTAGCAGAGGATGGTTTCGATCCATCGACCTCTGGGTTATGGGCCCAGCACGCTTCCGCTGCGCCACTCTGCTGCTTACCAACTTAATTCGGAATCAAAACCACAATTTCCTTCTTCGGCTGCCAAAGATGACATTCTGTCTTCTTCCAGGAATCACATGGTCTCCAAACCAAGTTTGTTCACTGATTTTGCTCTTTAAAACTTATGGTTTGTTTGAGAGTACACTCTGAACTAGTTGTGTAGGAAGGTTGAGGTAACGCTCTACTTTTTCTTGGGAGTCACACAGGATTAGCGGAAGACAGGTTGGATACTTCTACCTACGAGTTATGGGACCAGCACGCTTCTGCTGACAGTCACCTCAGATGGGATTCGAACCCATAATCCCTGGCTTAGAAGGCCAGTGCCTTATCCATTAGGCCACTGAGGCTTGGCGTTCACTTCCTTCAGTTCCATTAATACATAGTAAACTGCTCCACTGTGACAAATGACATAACAGGGTCTGTCCATGAATTATTCCACATTCATTTTAGACAGGTGAAGAAGATTTTCAGCATCAGTAAACTTTTTACATGCATGTATTCAACTTCTGAATTATATTGACAGTCACAGAGATGCTGGAGTTCAATCTTTTCATTCACAACATTAATCAGTGACAGTCACTCCTAAACAAATTCAAAAGTGTAGTTTGAATTGATATGATGGACCACCTAAAATATTCCTTGTAATTTTCTCCAGTAGGTGTGTAAATCGGTTGAGATAGCACTCTATCGCTTCCTGGGAGATCCAAAGCTTTAGAAGAGGATGATTTTGATCCATCGACCTCTGGCTTATGGGCACAGCACGCTTCCGCTGCACCACTCTGCTCCTGCAGACGGTGTTCGTCCAGTCTTCTTCCAGGAATCACATGGTGTCCATACCAAGCCTGTTACTTCATTGTGCTCCTTAAAACTTTTAGTGTGTTTGATTGCATGTACCGCTGTTTATGGATGGAATTGTTAAGTCACCTATTAGCCAGAACTAAATTAGCAGAGGATGGTTTCGATCCATCGCCCTCTGGGTTATGGGCCCAGCACGCTTCCGCTGCGCCACTCTGCTCCTGCAGACAGTGTTTGTCCAGTCTTCTTCCAGGAATCACATGGTGTCCATACCAAGGATGTTACTTCATTGTGCTCCTTAAAACTGGTAGTCTGTTTATTGCATGTTCCTCTGTTTATGGATGGAAATGTTAAGTCACCTATGAGCCAGAACTAAAATAGCAGAGGATGGTTTCGATCCATCGATCTCTGGGTTATGGGCCCAGCACGCTTCCGCTGCGCCACTCTGCTGCTTAAGACAGTGTTCGTCCGGTATTCTTCCAGGAATCACATGGTGTCCATACCAAGTACGTTACTTCATTGTGCTCCTTAAAACTGTTAGCCAGGGTCTGTCCATGAATTATTCCACATTCATTTTAGACAGGTGAAGAAGATTTTCAGCATCAGTAAACTTTTTACATGCATGTATTCAACTTCTGAATTATATTGACAGTCACAGAGATGCTGGAGTTCAATCTTTTCATTCACAACATTAATCAGTGACAGTCACTTCTAAACAAATTCAAAAGTGTAGTTTGAATTTATATGATGGACCACCTAAAATATTCCTTGTAATTTTCTCCAGTAGGTGTGTAAATCGGTTGAGATATCACTCTATCGCTTCCTGGGAGATCCAAAGCTTTAGAAGAGGATGATTTTGATCCATCGACCTCTGGATTATGGGCACAGCACGCTTCCGCTGTGCCACTCTGCTCCTGCAGATGGTGTTCGTCCAGTCTTCTTCCAGGAATCACATGGTGTCCATAACAAGCCTGTTACTTCATTGTGCTCCTTAAAACTGGTAGTCTGGTTGAATGCATGGTCCTCTGTTTATGGATGGAATTGTTTAGTCACCTATTAGCCAGAACTATATTAGCAGAGGATGGTTTTGATCCATCGACCTCTGGGTTATGGGCCCAGCACGCTTCCGCTGCGCCACTCTGCTCCTGCAGACAGTATTCGTCCAGTCTTCCTCCAGGAATCACATGGTGTCCATACCAAGTATGTTACTTCAGTGTGCTCCTTAAAACTGGTAGTATGCATGTTCCTCTGTTTATGGATGGAATTGTTAAGTCACCTATTAGCCAGAACTAAATTAGCAGAGGATGGTTTCAATCCATCGACCTCTGGGTTATGGGCCCAGCACGCTTCCGCTGCGCCACTCTGCTCCTGCAGACAGTATTCGTCCGGTATTCTTCCAGGAATCACATGGTGTCCATACCAAGCCTGTTACTTCATTGTGCTCCTTAAAACTTTTAGTCTGTTTGATTGCATGTTCCGCTGTTTATGGATGGAAATGTTAAGTCACCTATGAGCCAGAACTAAATTAGCAGAGGATGGTTTCAATCCATCGACCTCTGGGTTATGTGCCCAGCACACTTCCGCTGCGCCACTCTACTGCTTACCAACTTAATTCGGAATTAAAACCACAATTTCCTTCTTCGGCTGCCCATGCTTAAGAAAGACGACATTCTGTCTTCTTCCAGGAATCACATGGTCTCCAAACCAAGTTTGTTCCCTCATTTTGCTCTTTAAAAGTTATGGTTTGTTTGAGAGTACACTCTGAACTAGTTGTGTATGAAGGTTGAGGTAACGCTCCACTTTTTCTTGGGAGTCACACAGGATTAGCGGAAGACGGCTTGGATACTTCCACCTACGAGTTATGGGACCAGCACGCTTCTGCTGACAGTCACCTCAGATGGGATTCGAACCCATAATCCCTGGCTTAGAAGGCCAGTGCAGTGCCTTATCCATCAGGCCACTGAGGCTTGGCGTTCACTTCCTTCAGTTCCATTAATACATAGTAAACTGCTCCACTTTGACAAATGACATAACAGGGTCTGTCCATGAATTATTCCACATTCATTTTAGACAGGTGAAGATTTTCAGCATCAGTAAACTTTTTACATGCATGTATTCAACTTCTGAATTATATTGACAGTCACAGAGATGCTGGAGTTCAATCTTTTCATTCACAACATTAATCAGTGACAGTCACTCCTAAACAAATTCAAAAGTGTAGTTTGAATTGATATGATGGACCACCTAAAATATTCCTTGTAATTTTCTCCAGTAGGTGTGTAAATCGGTTGAGATAGCACTCTATCGCTTCCTGGGAGATCCAAAGCTTTAGAAGAGGATGATTTTGATCCATCGACCTCTGGCTTATGGGCCCAGCACGCTTCCGCTGCGCCACTCTGCTCCTGCAGACAGTGTTCGTCCAGTCTTCTTCCAGGAATCACATGGTGTCCATACCAAGGATGTTACTTCATTGTGCTCCTTAAAACTGGTAGTCTGTTTATTGCATGTTCCTCTGTTTATGGATGGAAATGTTAAGTCACCTATGAGCCAGAACTAAAATAGCAGAGGATGGTTTCTATCCATCGACCTCTGGGTTATGGGCCCAGCACGCTTCCGCTGCGCCACTCTGCTGCTTAAGACAGTGTTCGTCCGGTATTCTTCCAGGAATCACATGGTGTCCATACCAAGAATGTTACTTCATTGTGCCCCTTAAAATTTTTAGTCTGTTTGATTACATGTTCCTCTGTTTATGGATGGAATTGTTTAGTCACCAATGAGCCAGAACTAAATTAGCAGAGGATGGTTTCGATCCATCGACCTCTGGGTTATGGGCCCAGCACGCTTCCGCTGCGCCACTCTGCTGCTTAAGACAGTGCTAGTCCGGTATTCTTCCAGGAATCACATGGTGTCCATACCAAGCATGTTACTTCATTGTGCTCCTTAAAACTGTTAGCCTGTTTGATTGCATGTTCCTCTGTTTATGGATTGAAATGTTAAGTCACCTATGAGCCAGAACTAAATTAGCAGAGGATGGTTTCGATCCATCTACCTCTGGATTATGGGCACAGCACGCTTCTGCTGCACCACTCTGCTCCTGCAGACAGTGTTCGTCCAGTCTTCTTCCAGGAATCACATGGTGTCCATACCAAGCCTGTTACTTCATTGTGCTCCTTAAAACTGGTAGTCTGTTTGATTGCATGTTCCTCTGTTTATGGATGGAATTGTTTAGTCACCTATTAGCCAGAACTAAATTAGCAGAGGATGGTTTCGATCCATCGACCTCTGGGTTATGGGCCCAGCACGCTTCCGCTGCGTCACTCTGCTCCTGCAGACAGTGTTCGTCCAGTCTTCTTCCAGGAATCACATGGTGTCCATACCAAGGATGTTACTTCATTGTGCTCCTTAAAACTGTTAGCCTGTTTGATTGCATGTTCCTCTGTTTATGGATTGAAATGTTAAGTCACCTATGAGCCAGAACTAAATTAGCAGAGGATGGTTTCGATCCATCTACCTCTGGATTATGGGCACAGCACGCTTCTGCTGCACCACTCTGCTCCTGCAGACAGTGTTCGTCCAGTCTTCTTCCAGGAATCACATGGTGTCCATACCAAGCCTGTTACTTCATTGTGCTCCTTAAAACTGGTAGTCTGTTTATGGATGGAATTGTTTAGTCACCTATTAGCCAGAACTAAATTAGCAGAGGATGGTTTCGATCCATCGACCTCTGGGTTATGGGCCCAGCACGCTTCCGCTGCGCCACTCTGCTCCTGCAGACAGTGTTCGTCCAGTCTTCTTCCAGGAATCACATGGTGTCCATACCAAGGATGTTACTTCATTGTGCTCCTTAAAACTGGTAGTCTGTTTATTGCATGTTCCTCTGTTTATGGATGGAAATATTAAGTCACCTATGAGCCAGAACTAAAATAGCAGAGGATGGTTTCGATCCATCGATCTCTGGGTTATGGGCCCAGCACGCTTCCGCTGCGCCACTCTGCTGCTTAAGACAGTGTTCGTCCGGTATTCTTCCAGGAATCACATGGTGTCCATACCAAGTACGTTACTTCATTGTGCTCCTTAAAACTGTTAGCCTGTTTGATTGCATGTTCCTCTGTTTATGGATGGAAATGTTAAGTCACCTATGAGCCAGAACTAAATTAGCAGAGGATGGTTTCGATCCATCGACCTCTGGGTTATGGGCCCAGCACGCTTCCGCTGCGCCACTCTGCTGCTTAAGACAGTGTTCGTCCGGTATTCTTCCAGGAATCACATGGTGTCCATACCAAGCATGTTACTTCATTGTGCTCCTTAAAACTGTTAGCCTGTTTGATTGCATGTTCCTCTGTTTATGGATTGAAATGTTAAGTCACCTATGAGCCAGAACTAAATTAGCAGAGGATGGTTTCGATCCATCGACCTCTGGGTTATGGGCCCAGCACGCTTCCGCTGCGCCACTCTGCTGCTTACCAACTTAATTCGGAATCAAAACCACAATTTCCTTCTTCGGCTGCCAAAGATGACATTCTGTCTTCTTCCAGGAATCACATGGTCTCCAAACCAAGTTTGTTCACTGATTTTGCTCTTTAAAACTTATGGTTTGTTTGAGAGTACACTCTGAACTAGTTGTGTAGGAAGGTTGAGGTAACGCTCTACTTTTTCTTGGGAGTCACACAGGATTAGCGGAAGACAGGTTGGATACTTCTACCTACGAGTTATGGGACCAGCACGCTTCTGCTGACAGTCACCTCAGATGGGATTCGAACCCATAATCCCTGGCTTAGAAGGCCAGTGCCTTATCCATTAGGCCACTGAGGCTTGGCGTTCACTTCCTTCAGTTCCATTAATACATAGTAAACTGCTCCACTGTGACAAATGACATAACAGGGTCTGTCCATGAATTATTCCACATTCATTTTAGACAGGTGAAGAAGATTTTCAGCATCAGTAAACTTTTTACATGCATGTATTCAACTTCTGAATTATATTGACAGTCACAGAGATGCTGGAGTTCAATCTTTTCATTCACAACATTAATCAGTGACAGTCACTCCTAAACAAATTCAAAAGTGTAGTTTGAATTGATATGATGGACCACCTAAAATATTCCTTGTAATTTTCTCCAGTAGGTGTGTAAATCGGTTGAGATAGCACTCTATCGCTTCCTGGGAGATCCAAAGCTTTAGAAGAGGATGATTTTGATCCATCGACCTCTGGCTTATGGGCACAGCACGCTTCCGCTGCACCACTCTGCTCCTGCAGACGGTGTTCGTCCAGTCTTCTTCCAGGAATCACATGGTGTCCATACCAAGCCTGTTACTTCATTGTGCTCCTTAAAACTTTTAGTGTGTTTGATTGCATGTACTGCTGTTTATGGATGGAATTGTTAAGTCACCTATTAGCCAGAACTAAATTAGCAGAGGATGGTTTCGATCCATCGCCCTCTGGGTTATGGGCCCAGCACGCTTCCGCTGTGCCACTCTGCTCCTGCAGACAGTGTTTGTCCAGTCTTCTTCCAGGAATCACATGGTGTCCATACCAAGGATGTTACTTCATTGTGCTCCTTAAAACTGGTAGTCTGTTTATTGCATGTTCCTCTGTTTATGGATGGAAATGTTAAGTCACCTATGAGCCAGAACTAAAATAGCAGAGGATGGTTTCGATCCATCGATCTCTGGGTTATGGGCCCAGCACGCTTCCGCTGCGCCACTCTGCTGCTTAAGACAGTGTTCGTCCGGTATTCTTCCAGGAATCACATGGTGTCCATACCAAGTACGTTACTTCATTGTGCTCCTTAAAACTGTTAGCCTGTTTGATTGCATGTTCCGCTGTTTATGGATGGAAATGTTAAGTCACCTATGAGCCAGAACTAAATTAGCAGAGGATGGTTTCAATCCATCGACCTCTGGGTTATGTGCCCAGCACTCTTCCGCTGCACCACTCTACTGCTTACCAACTTAATTCGGAATTAAAACCACAATTTCCTTCTTCGGCTGCCCATGCTTAAGAAAGACGACATTCTGTCTTCTTCCAGGAATCACATGGTCTCCAAACCAAGTTTGTTCCCTGATTTTGCTCTTTAAAAATTATGGTTTGTTTGAGAGTACACTCTGAACTAGTCGTGTATGAAGGTTGAGGTAACGCTCTACTTTTTCTTGGGAGTCACACAGGATTAGCGGATGACGGCTTGGATACTTCCACCTACGAGTTATGGGACCAGCACGCTTCTGCTGACAGTCACCTCAGATGGGATTCGAACCCATAATCCCTGCCTTAGAAGGCCAGTGCAGTGCCTTATCCATTAGGCCACTGAGGCTTGGCGTTCACTTCCTTCAGTTCCATTAATACATAGTAAACTGCTCCACTGTGACAAATGACATAACAGGGTCTGTCCATGAATTATTCCACATTCATTTTAGACAGGTGAAGAAGATTGTCAGCATCAGTAAACTTTTTACATGCATGTATTCAACTTCTGAATTATATTGACAGTCACAGAGATGCTGGAGTTCAATCTTTTCATTCACAACATTAATCAGTGACAGTCACTTCTAAACAAATTCAAAAGTGTAGTTTGAATTTATATGATGGACCACCTAAAATATTCCTTGTAATTTTCTCCAGTAGGTGTGTAAATCGGTTGAGATATCACTCTATCGCTTCCTGGGAGATCCAAAGCTTTAGAAGAGGATGATTTTGATCCATCGACCTCTGGATTATGGGCACAGCACGCTTCCGCTGTGCCACTCTGCTCCTGCAGATGGTGTTCGTCCAGTCTTCTTCCAGGAATCACATGGTGTCCATAACAAGCCTGTTACTTCATTGTGCTCCTTAAAACTGGTAGTCTGGTTGAATGCATGGTCCTCTGTTTATGGATGGAATTGTTTAGTCACCTATTAGCCAGAACTATATTAGCAGAGGATGGTTTTGATCCATCGACCTCTGGGTTATGGGCCCAGCACGCTTCCGCTGCGCCACTCTGCTCCTGCAGACAGTATTCGTCCAGTCTTCCTCCAGGAATCACATGGTGTCCATACCAAGTATGTTACTTCAGTGTGCTCCTTAAAACTGGTAGTATGCATGTTCCTCTGTTTATGGATGGAATTGTTAAGTCACCTATTAGCCAGAACTAAATTAGCAGAGGATGGTTTCAATCCATCGACCTCTGGGTTATGGGCCCAGCACGCTTCCGCTGCGCCACTCTGCTCCTGCAGACAGTATTCGTCCGGTATTCTTCCAGGAATCACATGGTGTCCATACCAAGCCTGTTACTTCATTGTGCTCCTTAAAACTTTTAGTCTGTTTGATTGCATGTTCCGCTGTTTATGGATGGAAATGTTAAGTCACCTATGAGCCAGAACTAAATTAGCAGAGGATGGTTTCAATCCATCGACCTCTGGGTTATGTGCCCAGCACGCTTCCGCTGCGCCACTCTACTGCTTACCAACTTAATTCGGAATTAAAACCACAATTTCCTTCTTCGGCTGCCCATGCTTAAGAAAGACGACATTCTGTCTTCTTCCAGGAATCACATGGTCTCCAAACCAAGTTTGTTCCCTCATTTTGCTCTTTAAAACTTATGGTTTGTTTGAGAGTACACTCTGAACTAGTTGTGTATGAAGGTTGAGGTAACGCTCCACTTTTTCTTGGGAGTCACACAGGATTAGCGGAAGACGGCTTGGATACTTCCACCTACGAGTTATGGGACCAGCACGCTTCTGCTGACAGTCACCTCAGATGGGATTCGAACCCATAATCCCTGGCTTAGAAGGCCAGCGCAGTGCCTTATCCATCAGGCCACTGAGGCTTGGCGTTCACTTCCTTCAGTTCCATTAATACATAGTAAACTGCTCCACTGTGACAAATGACATAACAGGGTCTGTCCATGAATTATTCCACATTCATTTTAGACAGGTGAAGATTTTCAGCATCAGTAAACTTTTTACATGCATGTATTCAACTTCTGAATTATATTGACAGTCACAGAGATGCTGGAGTTCAATCTTTTCATTCACAACATTAATCAGTGACAGTCACTTCTAAACAAATTCAAAAGTGTAGTTTGAATTGATATGATGGACCACCTAAAATATTCCTTGTAATTTTCTCCAGTAGGTGTGTAAATCGGTTGAGATATCACTCTATCGCTTCCTGGGAGATCCAAAGCTTTAGAAGAGGATGATTTTGATCCATCGACCTCTGGATTATGGGCACAGCACGCTTCCGCTGTGCCACTCTGCTCCTGCAGATGGTGTTCGTCCAGTCTTCTTCCAGGAATCACATGGTGTCCATAACAAGCCTGTTACTTCATTGTGCTCCTTAAAACTGGTAGTCTGGTTGAATGCATGGTCCTCTGTTTATGGATGGAATTGTTTAGTCACCTATTAGCCAGAACTATATTAGCAGAGGATGGTTTCGATCCATCGACCTCTGGGTTATGGGCCCAGCACGCTTCCGCTGCGCTACTCTGCTCCTGCAGACAGTGTTCGTCCAGTCTTCTTCCAGGAATCACATGGTGTCCATACCAAGCATGTTACTTCATTGTGCTCCTTAAAACTGGTAGTCTGTTTGAATGCATGTTCCTCTGTTTATGGATGGAATTGTTTAGTCACCTATGAGCCAGAACTAAATTAGCAGAGGATGGTTTTGATCCATCGACCTCTGGGTTATGGGCCCAGCACGCTTCCGCTGCGCCACTCTGCTCCTGCAGACAGTGTTCGTCCAGTCTTCTTCCAGGAATCACATGGTGTCCATACCAAGCATGTTACTTCATTGTGCTCCTTAAAACTGGTAGTCTGTTTATTGCATGTTCCTCTGTTTATGGATGGAAATGTTAAGTCACCTATGAGCCAGAACTAAATTAGCAGAGAATGGTTTCGATCCATCGACCTCTGGGTTATGGGCCCAGCACGCTTCCGCTGCGCCACTCTGCTCCTGCAGACAGTGTTCGTCCAGTCTTCCTCCAGGAATCACATGGTGTCCATACCAAGAAAGTTACTTCATTGTGCTCCTTAAAACTGGTAGTATGCATGTTCCTCTGTTTATGGATGGAATTGTTTAGTCACCTATGAGCCAGAACTAAATTAGCAGAGGATGGTTTCGATCCATCGACCTCTGGGTTATGGGCCCAGCACGCTTCCGCTGCGCCACTTTGCTGCTTATCAACTCAAATAGGACTCGAAACCACAATTTTCTTCTTCGGCTGCCCATGCTTAAGAAAGACGACATTCTGTCTTCTTCCAGGAATCACATGGTCTCCAAACCAAGTTTGTTCCCTCATTTTGCTCTTTAAAACTTACGGTTTGTTTGAGAGTACACTCTGAACTTGGTGTAGGAAGGTTGAGGTAACGCTCTACTTTTTTTTGGGAGATCCAAAGGATTAGCGGAAGACGGCTTGGATACTTGTACCTATGGGTTATGGGACCAGCACACTTCTGCTGACAGTCACCTCAGATGGGATTCGAACCCACAATCCCTGGCTTAGGAGGCCAGTGCCTTATCCATTAGGCCACTGAGGCCTGGCTTTCACTTCCTTCCGTTTCTATTAATACACAGTAAACTGCTCCACAGTGACAAATGACATAACAGGGTCTATCCATGAATTATTCCACATTCATTTTAGACAGGTGAAGAAGATTTTCAGCATCAGTAAACTTTTTACATGCATGTATTCAACTTCTGAATTATATTGACAGTCACAGAGATGCTGGAGTTCAATCTTTTCATTCGCAACATTAATCAGTGACAGTCACTTCTAAACAAATTCAAAAGTGTAGTTTGAATTGATATGATGGACCACCTAAAATATTCCTTGTAATTTTCTCCAGTAGGTGTGTAAATCGGTTGAGATATCACTCTATCGCTTCCTGGGAGATCCAAAGCTTTAGAAGAGGATGATTTTGATCCATCGACCTCTGGATTATGGGCACAGCACGCTTCCGCTGTGCCACTCTGCTCCTGCAGATGGTGTTCGTCCAGTCTTCTTCCAGGAATCACATGGTGTCCATAACAAGCCTGTTACTTCATTGTGCTCCTTAAAACTGGTAGTCTGGTTGAATGCATGGTCCTCTGTTTATGGATGGAATTGTTTAGTCACCTATTAGCCAGAACTAAATTAGCAGAGGATGGTTTTGATCCATCGACCTCTGGGTTATGGGCCCAGCACGCTTCCGCTGCGCCACTCTGCTCCTGCAGACAGTGTTCGTCCAGTCTTCCTCCAGGAATCACATGGTGTCCATACCAAGAAAGTTACTTCATTGTGCTCCTTAAAACTGGTAGTATGCATGTTCCTCTGTTTATGGATGGAATTGTTTAGTCACCTATGAGCCAGAACTAAATTAGCAGAGGATGGTTTCGATCCATCGACCTCTGGGTTATGGGCCCAGCACGCTTCCGCTGCGCCACTCTGCTGCTTATCAACTCAAATAGGACTCGAAACCACAATTTTCTTCTTCGGCTGCCCATGCTTAAGAAAGACGACATTCTGTCTTCTTCCAAGAATCACATGGTCTCCAAACCAAGTTTGTTCCCTCATTTTGCTCTTTAAAACTTACGGTTTGTTTGAGAGTACACTCTGAACTAGGTGTAGGAAGGTTGAGGTAACGCTCTACTTTTTTTTGGGAGATCCAAAGGATTAGCGGAAGACGGCTTGGATACTTGTACCTATGGGTTATGGGACCAGCACGCTTCTGCTGACAGTCACCTCAGATGGGATTCGAACCCACAATCCCTGGCTTAGGAGGCCAGTGCCTTATCCATTAGGCCACTGAGGCCTGGCTTTCACTTCCTTCCGTTTCTATTAATACACAGTAAACTGCTCCACAGTGACAAATGACATAACAGGGTCTATCCATGAATTATTCCACATTCATTTTAGACAGGTGAAGAAGATTTTCAGCATCAGTAAACTTTTTACATGCATGTATTCAACTTCTGAATTATATTGACAGTCACAGAGATGCTGGAGTTCAATCTTTTCATTCGCAACATTAATCAGTGACAGTCACTTCTAAACAAATTCAAAAGTGTAGTTTGAATTGATATGATGGACCACCTAAAATATTCCTTGTAATTTTCTCCAGTAGGTGTGTAAATCGGTTGAGATATCACTCTATCGCTTCCTGGGAGATCCAAAGCTTTAGAAGAGGATGATTTTGATCCATCGACCTCTGGATTATGGGCACAGCACGCTTCCGCTGTGCCACTCTGCTCCTGCAGATGGTGTTCGTCCAGTCTTCTTCCAGGAATCACATGGTGTCCATAACAAGCCTGTTACTTCATTGTGCTCCTTAAAACTGGTAGTCTGGTTGAATGCATGGTCCTCTGTTTATGGATGGAATTGTTTAGTCACCTATTAGCCAGAACTAAATTAGCAGAGGATGGTTTTGATCCATCGACCTCTGGGTTATGGGCCCAGCACGCTTCCGCTGCGCCACTCTGCTCCTGCAGACAGTGTTCGTCCAGTCTTCCTCCAGGAATCACATGGTGTCCATACCAAGAAAGTTACTTCATTGTGCTCCTTAAAACTGGTAGTATGCATGTTCCTCTGTTTATGGATGGAATTGTTTAGTCACCTATGAGCCAGAACTAAATTAGCAGAGGATGGTTTCGATCCATCGACCTCTGGGTTATGGGCCCAGCACGCTTCCGCTGCGCCACTCTGCTGTTTATCAACTCAAATAGGACTCGAAACCACAATTTTCTTCTTCGGCTGCCCATGCTTAAGAAAGACGACATTCTGTCTTCTTCCAGGAATCACATGGTCTCCAAACCAAGTTTGTTCCCTCATTTTGCTCTTTAAAACTTACGGTTTGTTTGAGAGTACACTCTGAACTAGGTGTAGGAAGGTTGAGGTAACGCTCTACTTTTTTTTGGGAGATCCAAAGGATTAGCGGAAGACGGCTTGGATACTTGTACCTATGGGTTATGGGACCAGCACGCTTCTGCTGACAGTCACCTCAGATGGGATTCGAACCCACAATCCCTGGCTTAGGAGGCCAGTGCCTTATCCATTAGGCCACTGAGGCCTGGCATTCACTTCCTTCAGTTCCATTAATACACAGTAAACTGCTCCACTGTGACAAATGACATAACAGGGTCTGTCCAAGGAATCACATGGTGTCCATACCAAGCATGTTACTTCATTGTGCTCCTTAAAACTGTTAGCCTGTTTGATTGCATGTTCCTCTGTTTATGGATGGAAATATTAAGTCACCTATGAGCCAGAACTAAAATAGCAGAGGATGGTTTCGATCCATCGACCTCTGGGTTATGGGCCCAGCACGCTTCCGCTGCGCCACTCTGCTGCTTAAGACAGTGTTCGTCCGGTATTCTTCCAGGAATCACATGGTGTCCATACCAAGCATGTTACTTCATTGTGGTCCTTAAAACTGTTAGCCTGTTTGATTGCATGTTCCTCTGTTTATGGATGGAAATGTTAAGTCACCTATGAGCCAGAACTAAATTAGCAGAGGATGGTTTCGATCCATCGACCTCTGGGTTATGGGCCCAGCACGCTTCCGCTGCGCCACTCTGCTGCTTAAGACAGTGTTCGTCCGGTATTCTTCAAGGAATCACATGGTGTCCATACCAAGCATGTTACTTCATTGTGCTCCTTAAAACTGTTAGCCTGTTTGATTGCATGTTCCTCTGTTTTTGGATGGAAATATTAAGTCACCTATGAGCCAGAACTAAAATAGCAGAGGATGGTTTCGATCCATCGACCTCTGGGTTATGGGCCCAGCACGCTTCCGCTGCGCCACTCTGCTGCTTAAGACAGTGTTCGTCCGGTATTCTTCCAGGAATCACATGGTGTCCATACCAAGCATGTTACTTCATTGTGGTCCTTAAAACTGTTAGCCTGTTTGATTGCATGTTCCTCTGTTTATGGATGGAAATGTTAAGTCACCTATGAGCCAGAACTAAATTAGCAGAGGATGGTTTCGATCCATCGACCTCTGGGTTATGGGCCCAGCATGCTTCCGCTGCGCCACTCTGCTGCTTATCAACTTAATTCGGAATCAAAACCACAATTTCCTTCTTCGGCTGCCAAAGATGACATTCTGTCTTCTTCCAGGAATCACATGGTCTCCAAACCAAGTTTGTTCACTGATTTTGCTCTTTAAAACTTATGGTTTGTTTGAGAGTACACTCTGAACTAGTTGTGTAGGAAGGTTGAGGTAACGCTCTACTTTTTCTTGGGAGTCACACAGGATTAGCGGAAGACAGGTTGGGTACTTCTACCTACGAGTTATGGGACCAGCACGCTTCTGCTGACAGTCACCTCAGATGGGATTCGAACCCATAATCCCTGGCTTAGAAGGCCAGTGCCTTATCCATTAGGCCACTGAGGCTTGGCGTTCCCTTCCTTCAGTTCCATTAATACATAGTAAACTGCTCCACTGTGACAAATGACATCACAGGGTCTGTCCATGAATTATTCCACATTCATTTTAGACAGGTGAAGAAGATTTTCAGCATCAGTAAACTTTTTACATGCATGTATTCAACTTCTGAATTATATTGACAGTCACAGAGATGCTGGAGTTCAATCTTTTCATTCACAACATTAATCAGTGACAGTCACTCCTAAACAAATTCAAAAGTGTAGTTTGAATTGATATGATGGACCACCTAAAATATTCCTTGTAATTTTCTCCAGTAGGTGTGTAAATCGGTTGAGATAGCACTCTATTGCTTCCTGGGAGATCCAAAGCTTTAGAAGAGGATGATTTTGATCCATCGACCTCTGGCTTATGGGCACAGCACGCTTCCGCTGCACCACTCTGCTCCTGCAGACGGTGTTCGTCCAGTCTTCTTCCAGGAATCACATGGTGTCCATACCAAGCCTGTTACTTCATTGTGCTCCTTAAAACTTTTAGTGTGTTTGATTGCATGTACCGCTGTTTATGGATGGAATTGTTAAGTCACCTATTAGCCAGAACTAAATTAGCAGAGGATGGTTTCGATCCATCTACCTCTGGGTTATGGGCCCAGCACGCTTCCGCTGCGCCACTCTGCTGCTTGAGACAGTATTCGTCCGGTATTCTTCCAGGAATCACATGGTGTCCATACCAAGCCTGTTACTTCATTGTGCTCCTTAAAACTTTTAGTGTGTTTGATTGCATGTTCCGCTGTTTATGGATGGAAATGTTAAGTCACCTATGAGCCAGAACTAAATTAGCAGAGGATGGTTTCTATCCATCGACCTCTGGGTTATGTGCCCAGCACGCTTCCGCTGCACCACTCTACTGCTTACCAACTTAATTCGGAATTAAAACCACAATTTCCTTCTTCGGCTGCCCATGCTTAAGAAAGACGACATTCTGTCTTCTTCCAGGAATCACATGGTCTCCAAACCAAGTTTGTTCCCTCATTTTGCTCTTTAAAACTTATGGTTTGTTTGAGAGTACACTCTGAACTAGTTGTGTATGAAGGTTGAGGTAACGCTCCACTTTTTCTTGGGAGTCACACAGGATTAGCGGAAGACGGCTTGGATACTTCCACCTACGAGTTATGGGCCCAGCACGCTTCCGCTGCGCCACTCTGCTGCTTATCAACTCAAATAGGAATCAAAACCACAATTTCCTTCTTTGGCTGCCCATGTTGAAGAGAGACGACATTCTGTCTTCTTCCAGGAATCACATGGTCTCCAAACCAAGTTTGTTCCCTCATTTTGCTCTTTAAAACTTATGGTTTGTTTGAGAGTACACTCTGAACTAGGTGTGTAGGAAGGTTGAGGTAACGCTCTACTTTTTTTTGGGAGATCCAAAGGATTAGCGGAAGACGGCTTGGATAGTTGTACCTATGGATTATGGGACCAACACGCTTCTGCTGACAGTCACCTCAGATGGGATTCGAACCCACAATCCCTGGCTTAGGAGGCCAGTGCCTTATCCATTAGGCCACTGAGGCCTGGCTTTCACTTCCTTCAGTTCCATTAATACACAGTAAACTGCTCCACAGTGACAAATGACATAACAGGGTCTTTCCATGAATTATTCCACATTCATTTTAGACAGGTGAAGAAGATTTTCAGCATCAGTAAACTTTTTACATGCATGTATTCAACTTCTGAATTATATTGACAGTCACAGAGATGCTGGAGTTCAATCTTTTCATTCGCAACATTAATCAGTGACAGTCACTTCTAAACAAATTCAAAAGTGTAGTTTGAATTGATATGATGGACCACCTAAAATATTCCTTGTAATTTTCTCCAGTAGGTGTGTAAATCGGTTGAGATATCACTCTATCGCTTCCTGGGAGATCCAAAGCTTTAGAAGAGGATGATTTTGATCCATCGACCTCTGGATTATGGGCACAGCACGCTTCCGCTGTGCCACTCTGCTCCTGCAAATGGTGTTCGTCCAGTCTTCTTCCAGGAATCACATGGTGTCCATAACAAGCCTGTTACTTCATTGTGCTCCTTAAAACTGGTAGTCTGGTTGAATGCATGGTCCTCTGTTTATGGATGGAATTGTTTAGTCACCTATTAGCCAGAACTAAATTAGCAGAGGATGGTTTTGATCCATCGACCTCTGGGTTATGGGCCCAGCACGCTTCCGCTGCGCCACTCTGCTCCTGCAGACAGTGTTCGTCCAGTCTTCCTCCAGGAATTACATGGTGTCCATACCAAGAAAGTTACTTCATTGTGCTCCTTAAAACTGGTAGTATGCATGTTCCTCTGTTTATGGATGGAATTGTTTAGTCACCTATGAGCCAGAACTAAATTAGCAGAGGATGGTTTCGATCCATCGACCTCTGGGTTATGGGCCCAGCACGCTTCCGCTGCGCCACTCTGCTGCTTATCAACTCAAATAGGACTCGAAACCACAATTTTCTTCTTCGGCTGCCCATGCTTAAGAAAGACGACATTCTGTCTTCTTCCAGGAATCACATGGTCTCCAAACCAAGTTTGTTCCCTCATTTTGCTCTTTAAAACTTACGGTTTGTTTGAGAGTACACTCTGAACTAGGTGTAGGAAGGTTGAGGTAACGCTCTACTTTTTTTTGGGAGATCCAAAGGATTAGCGGAAGACGGCTTGGATACTTGTACCTATGGGTTATGGGACCAGCACGCTTCTGCTGACAGTCACCTCAGATGGGATTCGAACCCACAATCCCTGGCTTAGGAGGCCAGTGCCTTATCCATTAGGCCACTGAGGCCTGGCATTCACTTCCTTCAGTTCCATTAATACACAGTAAACTGCTCCACAGTGACAAATGACATAACAGGGTCTTTCCATGAATTATTCCACATTCATTTTAGACAGGTGAAGAAGATTTTCAGCATCAGTAAACTTTTTACATGCATGTATTCAACTTCTGAATTATATTGACAGTCACAGAGATGCTGGAGTTCAATCTTTTCATTCGCAACATTAATCAGTGACAGTCACTTCTAAACAAATTCAAAAGTGTAGTTTGAATTGATATGATGGACCACCTAAAATATTCCTTGTAATTTTCTCCAGTAGGTGTGTAAATCGGTTGAGATATCACTCTATCGCTTCCTGGGAGATCCAAAGCTTTAGAAGAGGATGATTTTGATCCATCGACCTCTGGATTATGGGCACAGCACGCTTCCGCTGTGCCACTCTGCTCCTGCAAATGGTGTTCGTCCAGTCTTCTTCCAGGAATCACATGGTGTCCATAACAAGCCTGTTACTTCATTGTGCTCCTTAAAACTGGTAGTCTGGTTGAATGCATGGTCCTCTGTTTATGGATGGAATTGTTTAGTCACCTATTAGCCAGAACTAAATTAGCAGAGGATGGTTTTGATCCATCGACCTCTGGGTTATGGGCCCAGCACGCTTCCGCTGCGCCACTCTGCTCCTGCAGACAGTGTTCGTCCAGTCTTCCTCCAGGAATTACATGGTGTCCATACCAAGAAAGTTACTTCATTGTGCTCCTTAAAACTGGTAGTATGCATGTTCCTCTGTTTATGGATGGAATTGTTTAGTCACCTATGAGCCAGAACTAAATTAGCAGAGGATGGTTTCGATCCATCGACCTCTGGGTTATGGGCCCAGCACGCTTCCGCTGCGCCACTCTGCTGCTTATCAACTCAAATAGGACTCGAAACCACAATTTTCTTCTTCGGCTGCCCATGCTTAAGAAAGACGACATTCTGTCTTCTTCCAGGAATCACATGGTCTCCAAACCAAGTTTGTTCCCTCATTTTGCTCTTTAAAACTTACGGTTTGTTTGAGAGTACACTCTGAACTAGGTGTAGGAAGGTTGAGGTAACGCTCTACTTTTTTTTGGGAGATCCAAAGGATTAGCGGAAGACGGCTTGGATACTTGTACCTATGGGTTATGGGACCAGCACGCTTCTGCTGACAGTCACCTCAGATGGGATTCGAACCCACAATCCCTGGCTTAGGAGGCCAGTGCCTTATCCATTAGGCCACTGAGGCCTGGCATTCACTTCCTTCAGTTCCATTAATACACAGTAAACTGCTCCACTGTGACAAATGGCATAACAGGGTCTATCCATGAATTATTCCACATTCATTTTAGACAGGTGAAGAAGATTTTCAGCATCAGTAAACTTTTTACATGCATGTATTCAACTTCTGAATTATATTGACAGTCACAGAGATGCTGGAGTTCAATCTTTTCATTCGCAACATTAATCTGTGACAGTCACTTCTAAACAAATTCAAAAGTGTAGTTTGAATTGATATGATGAACCACCTAAAATATTCCTTGTAATTCTCTCCAGTAGCTGTGTAAATCGGTTGAGATATCACTCTAACATTTCCTGGGAGATCCAAAGGTTTAGCAGAGGATGGTTTCGATCCATCGACCTCTGGGTTATGGGCCCAGCACGCTTCCGCTGCGCCACTCTGCTACTGCAGACAGTGTTTGTCCAGTCTTCCTCCAGGAATCACATGGTGTCCATACCAAGCATGTTACTCCATTGTGCTCCTTAAAACTGTTAGTCTGTTTGATTGCATGTTCCTCTATTTATGGATGGAAATGTTAAGTCACCAACCATGACTTGTTGCAAATTCTCACTTGATTGGTGAAGAAGAAGTACTCTCTTGCTGTCCATTGACACAAAGAACATCCATATTAACCTTATCATTGTGGAGCTATTCTTTACTGAAAATAAGGACAGTGTAAAAAGAGTTAAGTAAAATAAAATAGTCAATTCCACTTCAAATAGGACAAAAAAAACCACACTGAAGTTACAAACAAAGTAATTTGCATTCTCTGTCCTTCTCTGTGTATGTTGCGTAACAGAATGACGCGGCTCATTAGACACTTCCAGACTGGACATTTTCCAGTCGACCGAGACAAAAACTGTGACGAACAGCAGAGGCCTCATAATGGGAAAATGTCTTTTTTAATTGACACTCAGTTTTGAAAGACCTCTCTTATAAATGGTACTTTTCATAAAGATAATATTATTACAGCCATGACACCACCATCAGAACACTTAACGTATCATGTGACATTTCAAAAGCATTAATAGTGTGAGTGAAAGTGTTATTTTTACAGTTGAAAAGAGATATTTTTGCATATGATCAATGTGTGTGTGGCCACAGAAAATGAGAAAATATGAAATATGAAGATTTGCAATAACCACAATGAGTAAATGTTAGTAAAATTAGATACATACATGTACACGTAATCTCTGAACTTCTCTAAACATGCTTTAAGATAATAATGAAAGCTAAAACATGAGTCTTGCAGTGGTTGACGAAACACAACATGACTGAGTATTTTTTAAATTCGCCCCACAGCTCCATCTGCTGTGTGTTCTCTGTCATCTAAGAACTCTTGGTAGTTCAGTTCCACTTTCAGCACCATCAGTGGTGTAACCCAGGGTATAAGGTGACATACAGTATGTACTTATTGCCCCACCCCAGTAAATGGGAGAGGGGAATTGTTTTGTGGTTGTTTTTTTGTCTGTCTGTCAGTAACTTTACACAAAAGCTACTGCGCCAATGTCCATCAAATGTTCAGGAAAGGTGCAAGGTGGTTCAGAATACACCCCATTAAATTTTAGTGAATGTAGGTCAAACATCACGGTCAAGAAAAATGTGTTTTTGCAGTGATAAGTGATAGGGCAGGGATGGTTGTGTCTGGCACCACTTGTTTTCAGTCAGCACATGGGTATACCCACCTTAAAATCCATCCCCTTGATGTGTATGGAAGACAGCTATGCCATATTAACAAAAATAAATACAGAAACATATACAAAAAGATATAAAAATGTATTTATGAATTACTTTCAGTACTTTCTTTATTTGGTCATCATTTATATTTTTGCTTCTTTTATTATTAATATCTATATTTTATTTTCATCTGACATCTTAATAACACTGCACAACAAATATACATATATTTTTACATATCATGTGACACATGTACCTGAACCAGAATTTGATGAGGACTTCAAAATGTGTAGCCTCATACAGGTAGATTTGGAGAACATTTGGAATTTTGTTTGAAAAACTTGGCTGCAATATGTCCCTAAAACTTAATTTCCTTGACTCTCATTTAGATTTTTGTCTTGAAAATCTGTCTAATTTGTGGTTTTAGATTCTAACATGCTTTTAGATTACTAGTGGAATCTAAAACTATCCTGCTAAAGCCTTGTACCTGATTCGCAGACTTACAGCCATACATAATTACCTCAGCCAAGGAGGTATTAAATTTGAATCTGTTGTTTGTCTGAATGTCAGCAGGATTCCGCAAAAAGTTCTGAACAGATGAAACTTTCAGGAATGATAGATAAGGGGTCAAGGAAGAACCCATTAGATTTTGAGCAATGAAGGTCAAAGGTCAAGGTCACACTAAAGGTCAACAGCTAAAACACATCAGTGGTAATATCTCAGGATTCAGACAAGATAGAATCTCATGGTTTTTTTACATTCACATCGTCTCACCTTCGAACATCAGATGGGTCTACACCTATGGCTTGATTACGTCACGTTTTGACATCATATGACGCCATATCAAGCCTTGGCAGAGGTCTGCGGTCTCTGGCTGCCTTGTTTATTCAAATTAATTTGCTTAAGTCAAACCAAAAAAAATCTGCCAATGCAACCAGTGAAAATGATCTTGGTCAGATTTAGATGTTTTTCTAGTCTAATAACCTATAAAATATAATGACTCCATATTTTCTCCTTATTCAGATGTGAAAAATAATATTAAATTATGAAACTATTGACATTTACAATCTCTCCTGTAACAAAATGTGAATAACCTGAAATGTCTAAAGAAAATGTAGCAATGTTTCGCCCTGTTAAGGCACACAGGCAAATGATAAACTAAGGCAGAATATTGTTAAAATTATATTTATTGTTTTTCATGTTTGGATTACTTTTAAAAGTAAGTATTTTCAACATTTTAATGTTTGGGTGTTTTTTGCAATAAAACAAGGATACCATTTAATTTATTAATTGTATATTATTATGTTATGTTCACTTGTCCGATGCACCGGATATCAAATGTGGTCCCTGAAAGTCTTATTTTAAGTGTGATGAGATATTTGGACTAGAAATTAGAAAAATACACTTGGTACAATTTAGATTTTTCCCAGTATATAATTGTTACTAAACTCGGTTCCCTTTCAGTCATACCTAATATGAACAGCTTTTCCTCCGCAGACACATCACAACGGATGGAGAATAAGTACATGAGTCTGGTCCTTGAATAATAATTACTTCCACACTCAATAATTAAATGGTCCAACATGCGAACTACACTAGAAAAAGTGAGCCTTACTCAAATAAAAAGAATTATGTCACATCTAAAATATTTGATTTAATAGAATCTAAATTAAGTCACTTTTTAAAATCTGGTCCTTTTATTTTGACATAAACCATATTACTCCACTTGACCTAATCTTAATTCTTCACATTTCAGTTTTGGAACCAAATTAATACAGTGGCACCTCTACTTATGAAATTAATTCATTCCAAAAGTGTTTTTGTACCGTGAATTTTTCGTAAATAGTGTTTTCAACAATTATTTACAGTTTTCCCAAAAATCACAGGAGTTCAGAGGCATGGTTTAACATTCAGACAGGCTTTACTTCAAGCGTCTGCGTGTGTAACTCCAGGCTGGTTTCCTAGGCAACGGGGAAAGTCCCTTACTCACAGAAAATGGGAGGAGCTCCACAGTCCACAAACACTGACAAACAGATTCCACATATGAAGTGAACAGCAGATATTTCTTCCTTTGACCAGCCACAAGTCCAGCGATCTGGCAAGAAACAAGCACACGGGTTACATTTCCTTCAGGAAATGTATGGAAGTCTAGTTTATAATAAACAAGGATCACATACTCACATTTTAAAGTAATACAATCAAGCTTAAAGCATGTACTTAAATTGTAATTGAATTTTAAAATCACAATACACTGGAAAAAGTGTAGCCTTGCTGAAATTTTAAAAAGTTAATGTTCATTTGTCACGTCTAAAATATTTGACTTCACAGAATCTAAATTAAGTCAATTGTTGCAACCCAATTCTTTTATTTTGACAGAAACCATATTACTCCACTTGACCCAATGCACAATTCATGTTTGACTCAAAATAAAAAAAATTACATACTGATCTCTTTTTTTAAAGTATGCTTTGAGAGGAACCAAAACGTTTGATTTATGTTCTTTGGAAATGTATTTAGTTCAGTTTGAATGAAAATTGACACTTCAAAATGTAAAATGTTTCACGATAAAATCAATAATTTTACATTATGTTCAATCATAATTATTAGCTTGAATGAACAGCTCCATGCTGCAATTTTTTACAGTGTAATGAATTTATGCCAGAAATAACGTGTCTGAAATAATGCCAGTCGTCATTATTGCAGGTGATCAAGTGCCTGCAATCAGACACAAGTGGCTCTTATTGTTACTAATGAATAAGTGGATAATTGATCACATTTCCTTCATACTCTGCAGTGGCTCACAAATCTACTGTATTAATACATATTACAGGAATTGAAAGGTCTTTAGTCAAATGGTCCAGTATAATTACACCAAACCTATTCAAATGATTGCAAAAATTAAATTTTAATGTTCCTTTTTCTGTTCTGTTTGAAATATATTAGTGAATAGAACTCAAAGGTTTGAGAAAATAGATAGAAACATGTAGAAATACCCAGAATAGTTTGAAAAACAGGGCATGCATTAATGATAGACTGATATATGGGCTAATATTTGATTTTTTTCTTGTATTGCAATTGGCCAGTTGCATTGGCAGGCATGTTCTTTTTCCCCCATGCAATGATTCATTGGCAGGTGAAGGAAAAAAAAGTGGGGGGTGACAATTATTTTTTTTAATGGGGGAAAAAGAAGAACTGGGAAAAAAGAAGAAAAAAAGGGGGGGGGGCAAAAAAGACAGAAAAAGAAACATTTTAAACATATTTTAATGAGCTTAAATATATATTTTAAAGAAATTTTGTGTTTTTAAACATATTTTTAAAATACATTTTAACATCTGTGTATTTTTAACAACTCTTTTGAACACATCTTAACATTTTTATGTTTTTAAATGCATTTTCACATTTATATGTTTTTAACATATTTTTTACCAATATTTTAACACCTATTATAATCCTATAAAAAAAATGCATACCATCATCAGCTATCGCAAAGCAGGGAAGATCGCAGCACCGAAAGGGTCGGCACTAGGTCACAGAGGGAATCAGAATGGAAGTAACAGAATCCAATATGGCGGCTACCGAGTTGGTACCTGCTGATCAACAGGCAATCATTTTCACTACAACTACTACTACTAAATAATAATAATAATAATAATAATAATAATAATAATAATAATAATAATAATAATAATAATAATAATAATAATAACAAGGCAGTCAGACACAGCAGACCTCCGCCAAGGCTTGATATGGCGTCATATGATGTTGACCCATTTGATGTCAGAAGGTGACATGATGTGAATGCAAAAAACATGATATTCTATCTTGTCTGAATCCTGAGATATTACCACTGATGTGTTTTAGCTGGTGACCTTCAGTGTGACCTTGACCTTTGAACTTCGTTGCTCAAAATCTACTGGGTTCTTCCTTGACCCATTATCTATCATCCCTAAAGGTTTAATCAAAATCTGTTCAGAAATTTTTGCATAATCCTGCTGACAGACAAACAGACAAATGGACCTGAATTTAATACCTCCTTGGTGGAGGTAATAACAGTAATAATAATAATGAATTGCATCCATGTACTTTTCATTCAGCGGAATCTCAATGTGCTACGGAGAAAGCAAGAACTAAACTTTTTTTTGGTTTTACAATTTAAACAAGTAAATTAAATACTTTATTACTTTATTAGGAATGGAATAAAAGAGTGAGCTAATAACACAAGGCATACTGTGTATATATATATATATATATATATATATATATATATATATATATATATATATATATATATATATATATATATATATATATATATATATATATATATATATATATATATATATATACATACAATACATACATACGTGTGTGTGTGTGTGTGTTGTATATGATGGTCATATTTCTATATATTATGTATTGTTTTATTGGTGTATCACTGGAAGTGGTCTGATGGGTGAAAAGTAAGAAAAATCAATCAAAAAAATAAAATAAATAAAACAAATCACAGTAGGTCATAATAAGCCTGTCTGAACAGAAATGTTCTCAGTCATTAATAATAATAAGAACAACAACAACAATAACTACAACAAAAGACAAATAAGTATCATAATAAAACACCCAAAACCTCTTCCTTCTTCCTCCTCTCCTCAGAGTCCTAATCCTGTTGTCTCCAATTAAAAAGAACCCATCAAAACTCCCAGTATGCACTGCTCTTCATGTGTTAGCACCCACACCTGCGTCATTGTGTTTATTTAAGGTCATCTATGGACCTGGCTGTGGACCTACTGACTTCTAATATCCTGTTATGTGTGTGGGGTTGTAGTTGGACGGCACCCAGAGCTAACCCTACACCTTTTCAGCACACAATATTACCTGCGAACACACAAACATATCCATACTGTCCCTTTATCTGTCATGATATACTGCATTTGTTTTTTTTAGTAATCTGTATGTCAATACTGTCATGAAAGGGATCAGTCAAGTATGAGAAGTTCACACAGGAACATGCGTAGGCGCCTCACTGCTTAAATCACACTGTTGACCTTTCCATAAGGATAAATAGACTGTAATAAACTGATAAAGGATGAGGGTTACTCACAACAACTTGGCACATATGTCTCTTTGTCCCATTCCAGTAAAAGCAGATGCAGCAGGTGGCGTCCACAGCAGAAATATTCATCACTCTCATCTGCAACCTCTTGACCCGAGTCCTGTGAATCGATAGTGATTTGTGCGTCATTACATTTTTTTGTGTTGTTTGGGAACTGTGACAATTGGATTCAGGAAATGAAATGAGCATGGATTATAAGAGCATGAGGTTTTTCTTAACCCATAAATTCCCACACTAGAAAAAAAAAAGCCCCTCTAAAAACAAGCAACCCTCCACACCATCCCAAAAACAAGATTTTTTTGCTTGAATTAAGAAAAAAAATATCTGCCAATGAAACAAGAAAAACTTATGTTAAGAATTAAGAATTCTTGAAATCAGATTTTCCAGATCTACTGTCTAGGAATCAGTTATTTACATCTCAGTGAAAAATTTAACATCTTGAATGAAGCAAAGTAAATCTGCCAATGGAACAACTGAAAATGATCTTGGTAAAATAATATTTAAAATAATATTTCGCAGATCTATTGTCTATAAAGTTCTTATAACTCACTGAAAAGTTCATTTTTAGGTGATTCTGTCTGATGTGTGATGTTTGGGCTTGAAATGAGAAAACTACACATTCCTGTCATCTTCTACAACATTGATTCATCAGTAAAACCCATGGGGCTCTAGTTTCCTGGTGCCACGAAAGTTGGTGCAGGCTGGCGGACCCTGCTTAGTGCTAGTTTCGTGCAGCACAGGGCGCAGTGTAATCAATTTGGTAGTTTGTCAGACCGTGGTGGTGCACTCGTGGGAGGTGACTACTGATTCATCTTGGCACAGTGACAGTTTCGCTGACTTGATGCCTATTTTTACTCCAAAGCCATCTGCGACATGTCGCAGACTCTTTAGCCCCTTTTGCAGATGTCGCCCACCCCAGACAGTGTCACAGAGAAGACCAGAAAAGAAGCCTCTGATTGGTCCATTCCACATCTGCACTACATGTACTTGTGCTTCCCTACTTTTCCATCTTGTTTTGTGAACATGAAGGTCATTGTGTCATTGTTGAAGACGACTCGTGTGAATATGGATTTGGCCATGTGCATAAGGAAGTGTAAGAATATGCCAGACAAGTTTGGTTGACAACGAAAGGGCCTGATGTGGGGAGTGGGTATCCATGTGGGAAACCTAGTGAGTTGATGAGAATGCCCCTTGCATTGTGGTGGTGGATAGTGCACGCCATGTACTCCCCGCACTGGCATAAATTACAAATATCTGCAACGACTTAACTGCTAATAACTCAATAATGTCTGTGTATATATATATATATATATATATATATATATATATATATATATATATATATATATATATATATGTGTGTGTGTGTGTGTGTGATGTACATCTTTTGATGCTGCATATTGATCTTCAAAGCATCAGTTTTCATCTCGTCATGTTCTTAAAAATGTCAATGCACGCGCTTTCGAAGGTTTCACTGAACATGTGACTCATGAATCGTGGCTGTTGTGTAGGGTACAAGATTAACTAGTTTGTTTGGAGTATAAGGAATTATCCGAGATGGGACATTGGTAATAATGCCAGGTGTTTGAAGAGGAGACAATGCGTTTGAATTAAGAGTTGTTATTATAGTCGGTGGTTGACATATGTATTTTCATTGTACATGTTTTTTTGTCATAGCAGTCTGAAATAGAAAGGAAACAAGAAACTGAAATATAATAAGGTACTACAGATGATAAAACAATGTATAGTTTCACATATGAAGTGCATGTATTACAATATTAACACAAATCGCTAATAAACAACACAACTCAGTCCTGGAACAGACATTAAACAGTCTCTGTCGCCCTCTAGCGGCCATAAGAGTTAACACAACTGGAACATACACGTGACATCTAACTCGCGATTTTAAATGAAGCTTAACACGGAGTATTAACATCGTGCTAATTGCTAGTAATAATAAACTTACGTTTCACCACTGACTGCAAAGGGGTGTATTGAACTCATTCCACACAATATAATATTTACTTTCTAACACAGAGCATGTCAGACGCGGGCATCTCCGCTTTGCCGGTTTGGTGAGTGACCCGGAAATACTCAGAACAGGAAATCATAGTTCAACATTAGCTATGTACAAAATATACTGAGCTGTTGTATCGTTGTCGTTCATATCTTCTCTAGGTGTTGTTGTCCTTCTACTACGTCTGCTTCAAATTTTACACGTTTGTTTGTTAATTGTTCTTCTATGGCACCAACCAGAAGGATGCTAATGGAAAATGTTGTGTAGCACCACCTAGTGTCTGGGAGTCGAGTCTGTCTAGCTGCGCATACAAACTGACGTTTCTCAGAAACTCCAGTTTTTTAGTCTTAATCTCTAGCTTGATGACTGTCAATAGCCCGACGTAGATGTAACTACATGTAAAAGGTCTGACTACTCTCCTTCATAAAAGGACTGAAAACATTTCTGTTCACAGACTTTTTATGGAATAGCTACCATCAAACCTAGTTTAATTAGCTTATCTCTGGTACAGTGTTTGTTTGCTTGCTTTAGCTTAGTCTTTTATTCTTGATATAGTATTATTTATTATATATTCTAGCTTTTTTTATTTAAATTGTATTTGTGTTTGTAATTTCTTTCTATGAAGTGTTATACCTAAATGTGAATTATTATTGTTATTGTTATTATTTACATTTTGTCCCATTTGTACAAGACAATACATTATAAATATGACCATTATTGTTTAGTAACTAATCATTTGTTGTCATATGTTAGATGATGATGCTCTTAATCAGGGGCGCAGATAGGTTTTTGAAACTGGGGGGGACGAAGATGCCAGCTAACACCCCCCGGCCCCACCATTCTGATTGGGGGGGGAGTTATTACTCCTCAAAGACGAAAAATGCATTATCTTACCTAATTGTGATGTCTGATGTTCTCAAGTGCTATATACCACTGACATGACAGGATGATCAATATGGGTGTGTGTGTGTGTGTGTGTGTGTGTGTGCGTGCGTGCGTGCGTGCGTGCGTGCGTGCGTGCGTGCGTGCGTGCGTGCGTGCGTGCGTGTGTGTGTGTGTGTGTGTGTGCATGTGTGTGTGTGTGTGTGCTACATAACTGCTCACTGTTTGTGTATATTTGGACTGTCAAACTTAATTACCCATCATTGGAAGAAATTATTTATTATATAAGTATTAGATAAATTATTATTATTTAATAAAGTTTATTAATGCTGATACTAATTCAAATTACTCACTAAACATACCATATGCTGTTTGCAAAACTGTTTTATTTTAACACTGACTTTCAGCACACTGATTCTTTCATAAATTTCACAGGAGTGTAAAAAACATATAATGTAATTAAAACTTCTAACACACTAACAACAAACACAAAATAGGACACAGCCTCCATATACAAATTAAATTGTAAATAAGATCTCTCCATGAGAGTTTTCAATAATGGTCTCAAAACTGATTAAGTGAAGGATCCAAAAACCTCTCTCCTCCGATCCTTGCCCTGAATATATGTCTGGGGCATGTACAGGTGGAGGCAGAAGAAGGTGACAGTTTGGCTCTGGTCAGCTTTGTACGATTCCTACTCTCACGACGACATTGCTTTGAACAGAAATTGCAAGGTGATTAACTTTTTTCATCACCAGCCAATGTGGCTAGTAGATTTTTTATCTTACTCCCCTATCAGAAATTCAACTAGCCATTTTTCCCCTGACCAAATTTCATTAAATTATTTTATTTAACCTTTTCCTCTTGAAATAATTCATTTCTTTAAACATATGATCATTTTTTTTTTTACATTTTCACATTTAACTCTTAAAACTTCTTGCTTTTACATTTTCTCACCTTTCACTGTTAACACTTCTTTACTGTTCTCACCTATATTACAATTTATACAATACATAGACTCACATCTTGTTGCTCTTACATTTTCTCAATTGGTCCCCATATCATTTCTTCAAACATATGATCACATTTTTATTTTTATTTTTTGCATTTTCACATTTAACTCCTAACTTCTTTACTTTTTATCTCCACTGTCCCCACTGTAAACACTCACATTACATCTTGGTGTTGTTATAAACTTTCTTAAACCATCTCATTTCCTTAGCCTATTTGTGGACTCACCAACTGACCAAAGATAACACCAAATCCTCATATAAGCCCGTTATGATCAATTCATTTGGGCTTATTAGCATTCCTGTCAAACACACAAGTAGGCTGTAGGCGCACTGGCGCGTGCAATGGCACGCGTGCTAGTACGCGTGCCATTGCGCGCGCCAGTGCGCTGCCAGAACGCGTTCTGTAACACGTGATATAATAAACACAACGCGTGGCTATGTGAACACTTTGGCTTTGCCATAGGGGCGCTGCCTGGGCCGAAGCAAGCAAGACAGGAAACAAAAGACAGGGGAAGGATAAAAAAATAGGACGGTCATATTCTGGCGCCCCATAGAGGATTGTTACAACCGGGTCTGCACTCGCCAACAGTTGTTTTTTTTTACCCGCCAAAATGGATTTTCACCCGCATTTGGCGGGTTGGTGGGTGTAGAGCCCTGGTGATAACGTAAAGTAACAGTTTACTTACAGCTGTTGCTCTTTGAAAAAAAAACCACATGATCGTTTTCTGCTTTTTAGCTCGCCTCATTATTCCATGCCGTGTTGGGGTCCTCCTGAACGTGCACCCTGGCTGTCCAAGTAATGCCTGTCAGATTGTTTGTAACCATGGCAACCAAAGTTAACTACGATGCCGCCGCACAGCGCAATAACCGAGTCACGTTATTATGTATGTTAATTCATATTTTGGTTTCTTCGTGATGCTTGACTAAGTAAGAAGTAAAAGTTAAAAAAAAAAAAAGTAAAAAGAAGAAGTAACATGTTTTTTTCTTAAATAAAAGTGGGTGGGATGGATCTAAGGGCATTCAAAACTGGGTGTGTCATGACACACCTGACACCCCCGCTATCTGCGCGCCTGCTCTTAATGTATAATTACACCTATGTGTAATCACCCCCCCCCCCCACACACACACACACACACACACACACACACACACACACACACACTTCCATCAGTGTCTGAAAAGGACGCAGTTACTCCTCTCTTGAAATGACGTCTCCGCCTCCTGTGGTCTGAGGACAAACAGACCGGGCCAATAATCATTAGTGGACACATTCATTCCTCTGTTAAATCCGGGGCTTGTCTCTTAAATTGGCCGCTGACGCGCAGCTCTAATGTCAGGAGGAGCTTTAACTTTGACAGTTTCTACCAAAGACGAGGAACTTCTGTGCAACTGGAGGAAAAAAGTAAAGGAAACAACGCTGAAGAAACAAAGTCTCTCTTCTCCTAAAATCGACTATGTTGCAGAAGTTGCTTTTTGCAGATTAAAGCTGAGGATTTTCCATCTTTGCGCATCTTCACACTAGGCTTTTCCTGTTCTGCTGTCATGTCAGCGTGTCTGTGCGCACATCCATGGACTTGTAAACCAGTGTTACCACTTTTTCTTATTTTGGCTACCATCTCGTGCCTGCTGCACTGTTCAGAAAGTCCTGCACCTGCCGTGGGTAAAATGTATCCACGGGGAAACCACTGGGCTGTAGGTAAGACAAACAGCACCATGTGAACATATGCGCTCCAGACGCGCGTTACGCACCATGTCCGCGCACATTTTCCTCCATTCAATATTTTATAAACTATGGTAACAAGTTTTATGAGTCATGTTTTTTACTCCTGAGCCAAAAGCACATGCACCAACTGTTATTATAATGGTATTTTAGCAGGAATAAGCAGTGTGTACGTTGTTGAGTATACCTACTGAAAGTATGGAGGACCAACCTGGCCATAATGAAAAATAAACAGAAATGTAAAAATGAATAAATATTTATTTATTTAGTCATTATTATATTTTTGTTCCTTTAGTTTTTATCCCTGCATTTATTTCTGCATTGTTGCCTATTTACATTTCATTTATCTCTTTTCATATTTACTTTTGGATTTTAATAATTTTTATAATACTGAGCAAATATTCCTGATGGATTTTCGAGTAAACTAAATACAGTAGTGTTATATGTCACTCTTTCTAAAACAGCATTTTAACCCCAACAAAACAAAGGCTAACATTAGCAAAGAGTTTTCTGTTAAATTTAACTGAACAACATCAGTAGGGTGAAAATATGTCTGGATTTTTTCTGGACCAACAGCTCTGAAACTGGACTGTCCAGACATCCGTCATGCATCCTCACTTTTTATATTAAGTACAAAAACATTAAAGGCAGCGGCCGCCAGGACGCACACCACACTGTCCACATCATGTTTGGGAAACAAAAACATTGTCACACGGTTTGATTCCACAAAACAGAGAAGAAAAAAATCAGTTCATCCTTGAGGATAAAAAAAAAAAAAAAAACACAAGTTAAATTCCAGAAAGAAAAAAAATCTGTTTACTCACTTAATTCTTTGGTCAGTCAGTCAGTGAGTCCAGGTCAGTCCAGTCAGGAATCTGCTTCAGGATGGAATCTGTGACACTGTTACAGGACGGTGAGATGACAAACGATGACCAGGTGAAGGATGGAACTGAGATGAGGAGGATCTAATATGGTGTGATATTTGGAAGGAGGTTTAACTGCCAAACATTCTACTGACTATGAGCTGTTACTCTGTTGCTGCCGGTACTCTGTTTTTCCTGTTCAATTACAGGGGTGTTTCTCTTTTTTAAAATCTCCCATTGATTGTTGATTGCACGTCACCGGTGTGTTCAAGTCCTGTGGAATTTTTAAGTTGTTACAGGAAGGTATTTATGTGTAAAATGTTATTTTTCATATGTATAATTTCACATATGATCAAGGACACACTGTGGAGAACTTTGCTGTTGGAACTAATTTATTTTTAAAAATACAAAAAAGCCAAAAAAAAAACCCTGCCCCTGTCAAAAGGGCACTTTGGATGTCCATCAGCAAAGGGACAAGTGCTAGAGCCCCTGTTGCACCCCTTCTCTGCATGTGCCTGTGCACCACTGTGCACAGGCATGTACCAATAGAATACCAATACTAGAAAAAAAATTCCCATTCTTGGCCCAATATATCAGTTTATTGGTGACTGTGACCTTGACCTTGACCTTTGACCTACATTTACCAAAATTTTAAAAGGCACAAACTGGTACATGAAATTAAAAGGAAATGGACGCAGGACTCCCCCCGGAATCACCAGTTCTATTAGGTTTTCTATTTAGTTTGTGCTGAATAGGTCAATGACAGCATGACACAATCATTTTCCAGTGAATTGAACTGAATCTAATGAGCAAAACATGATGAAGATATATGTGGATATGAAAGGAACCAAAACATGGCGTGCACTGGAAAACATCTAATTCTAACCAAGTGGATTTTTCTCATTTCTAGTCCAAATATCTGATCACAGTTAAAATCAGACAGAATCACATAAAGAGGAACTTTTCAGTGAGATATAAAAACTGATTTATAGACAATAGATCTGGAAATTCTGAAGAAATCTGACCAAGATAATTTGCACTTGTTCCATTGACAGATTTTTTTTTAATTAAGCAGAAAAATCTTGAATTCGCAAAACTCTTGAATTAGGCAAAAAAAAAAAACATAACTTCTGAATTAAGTACAAAAAAACACATAGCAATGTAATAATGTAATAAATAAATATATATATTTATTTTGTTTTGTTTTGTTTTAGTTTTTTTCACAAAATGGTATTTGGTATGGTAATGGTATTTTTTACTCTACATTCCAGGTAATGCTCATTGATTTGATATATTATTTATTTCATTTGGTAAGGTCCACTAAATTGAGGTCCCAGGGTCAAGATGGGAGACCCCCCACCCCACCCCAAAATGTGACAGAGAACAAACAGGCCAAGATCCTGTGGGACTTCCAGATCCAGACTGACAAGATGGTGATGGCCAGTCAGCCTGACATAGTGGTGGTGGATAAACATGAGAAGACAGTGGTGGTGATAGATGTAGCAGTCCCCAGTGATAGCAACATCAGAAAGAAAGAACACGAGAAGCTTGAGAAATACCAAGGGCTGAAAGAGGAGTTGGAGAAAATGTGGAGTGTGAAGACAACAGTGGTACCAGTAGTGATCGGAGCACTAGGGGCAGTGACCCCCAAGCTGGGAGAATGGCTCCAGCAGATACCAGGAACAACATCAGAGATCTCTGTACAAAAGAGCGCATTGCTAGGAACAGCTAAGATCCTGCGCAGAACCCTCAGGCTCCCAGGCCTCTGGTAGAGGACCCGAGTCTGAAGGAGACACCGCCCGGCTGGGGCGAGAGGAAAAGTTATATTATATATATAAAAAATAAAAAAAAATTATTGTTCCTCTTGCCCCACGTGGGCGATATATATATATATATATATATATATATATATATATATATATAATATATATATATATATATATATATATATATATATATTATATATATATATATATATATATATATATATATATATAAAACAAAAGAACAAGTCAAAGTTCTTAAATCACATTTTTCAGATCTATTGTCTATAAATCAGTTCTTTTGTCTAACTGAAAAGTTCCTCTTTAAATGATTTAGTCTTATTTTAAGTCTGATTAGGTATTTTTTTTTATAGAAATGACAAAAACACACTTGGTCAGATTTAGATTTTTTGCAGTGTAGCGTTATGGTTATGAGGTGAGTCCAGATGAATTTGTCCTCTCTGATCCCAGGTCATCTGATGGGAAAGAAGAGCCTCAACAGCCTGAAAGACACCGTCTACCCCAGGGGGTCTGAAACAGCAGCTGTACCCAGCACCACAGACCTGGATCCGCATCTGGATCTGGATCCATACCGGGGTCTGATTGAGGCTCGGCTGCAACAGAAACCCTCTGGAAGAGAGATGATACTGCAAAACTGAAAACAGCAGGTGGAGGGAAGAGGAGAGGGACAAGTATCTCAGAGAGGTCAGTGTGTTCAGTTAAAGCACAG
>CM035794.1:64428454-64453454 GCA_020466265.1 Siphamia tubifer | reverse complement strand
ATTGTTGACCCAATAGGACAGGGGTCACTGGGTCAATACCACACAAAAACAAAAATGGACTGTGATGGAAAAACAAATCAAATGGGTGATACTTATATAGTACTTTTCCACCTTCGTGGTACTTACTTTATATCAGCCTCACATTCACACACACACTCATACACCAGTAGGTTCCTAAGGTTCTGTCAGTCCTACTGGGAGACTAACTTAGGGTTCAGTGTCTTGTGTCATTTGTCCATTAACAGCTAAAATGTTTGTGAGGGGGCGGGGTGTGTTGTACCCGGCACCACCTGTGGATATTTTAACGTATTTTGGTCAACATTTGGTCAACATTATTTTTGGTTTAATGTTTTTGTTGGACTATGATCACATTTGTTGGAATATCATTCCTCTTTAGATAATTATGAGAAATAAAAGCTCAGATATGTTGTTTGCTGTTGTTTCATTCTACCCTCTGTGGTTATTTGATCTGAAAGACGCTTATATCAACTGACGCCTGAGAATCTCCTTTGTAAGTTTAGGTCATGTGACGTACAGCTGGTGGTGTCCTTACATTTGTGAGCAACTTCTTCTGTCCCATATGTGGGCTGTTGGAAACTTAAAGGCAGGGGTCTCAAACATGCGGCATGGGGGCCAAAGATTCCAACGCAGCTCCTGGGATAAATTTGTAAAGGGAAAAAAGTCCACAGTGGAACTCATTTTAGTTCAGGTTCCACATACAGACCAACAGAGGTGTTCAAAGTACTCACATTCTGTACTGAAGTAGAAGTACAGCTACTGGTGTGAAAAAATAGTAGAAGACCCAGGTTTGATTCCTGGACCGTGTGGAGTTTGCATGTTTCTCTCCCCGTGTCCTCTGGTGAGGGTAAAATCCTCCAGCCAGGTGATTCTGACCATTAGCCTGGGTCTACAGCTGGAGATGCTGCACATGGCTGCTCCTTACAGGTGCCCCAATGGCATCAAGGATGGGTTAAATGCAGAGGACAAATTTCATTGTACAGTGTATAAGGACAATTAAAATACTTTACCTTTACCTTAAAAAAAGTACTGATTCAACATGAACATCATCATGATCAGCAAATTAAAAACAGGAAGATATGTGGCTTATATTGATAAAATACAAAATACAAATCACACTATTACAATAAATGGTGAGAAATCACTTTGAAAAGGTGGAATATTGACAACATTCAAAGTGAGAACCCTCGCAAAAGTAGCACTGGCTCTTTATGGATTAACTACACTAAGACTAATGATGCTTTTATATTGTTTAGGATAATTATGGTACATGTGTTTGTAGGGGGACAAACATCCCCCCCCCCCACACACACACACACACACCCACCCCCACCCCATGCCCAAGGCCATTCTATGGTTCGTGCACTGATCAACAATTTTTAGAAAGTATCTGCTTCAGACTTTAAATGTTTTAATCAGAAATTAATCAGAAAACAAATGACAAAAGTGTTGATTAGTTCTTGTTTTTAATATATATGATGGTGTGTTATTACACATATATGGTGGTTTATGTACAAGTATACAGAGGTGGGAAGTAACTAAGTAAAAGTACTTCATTACTGTACTTAAGTAGATTTCTTTAGGTATCTGTACTTTACGTAAGTATTTATTTTTCTGGCAACTTTTTACTTTTTACCTACATTTTTCTGTAAATATCTGTACTTTATACTCCTTACATTCTCAGGTTAGACTCATTACTTTTTACAAACTAAACAGATGTAACTTCAGAGGGAAAATAAGAAGAATATTGTGACTTTCTGTACCATAATTGCGATTTATCTTTTTTTATCTCATAATGATGACTTTTTATCTCAATTGTGACTTCTTTTTTTTCAAATGTTCCTAAATTTCCTTCCCATACGAACCAAACTGAGTACCATAACCTGATCAAACACATTATCTACACAGTAACTCACTTTTAAGGGCTTTATTTTTGTATACTTTTGAAACAATTGAGATTTTTCCTGATTAAATAAGTTTTCAGTTTCAGTTTGTTTCACGTCATTATTAATTGAGAAGTTATACTTTTTTTTTTTTTTTACTTTTAAAGGAGTTGAATCAGTACTTATTTTACCAGAGGACTTTTTTCATACAAGTAGCTGTACTTCTACTTAAGTGCAGAATGGGAATACTTTTACCACCTCTGGATGTATACAATGGATTTGTAAATGTTGCACTAGAAAGAACCTAGGCTAGCAACGCTATCCTTATTTATTACATGTATGGGTCTAGTCGTGCTTCATAGACAGGGGGGCGGGGCTAAAAGGTTGTCTTTCAAATCCTCTGTATGCAATAGGACGGTACTACAACCAATCAGCGTAATCTTTAGGATGACGTAGTTAGATGCCGGAAAGTTCACAGAGGAGTCTGGAGAAAGTTAGGAATGACTAAACAAAACTCGGGTTTATGGAGTTAAACGACTGTTGTTGTTTCTGTAAAAAGAATTTAAATATTGCTGACGTTTTCTCACAGTCTTCACTCAACTTTAATAAAAGGAAATCACCACCTGTTGTTGTTCTTCTTCTATGGTTGTTTCCAGTTGTTTCTCTCCAAATTGTCACAGCGTCACTTTGTTACACCCGCCCTCTGACTCTATACTTCACTGTGATTCATCAGCCAGTATCAGGGAAATTTAGCCAAAAGTTACATTGAATGTAACTAGACTAATACTGTCCCACATAACATTTACTGCCACTAGGTGGGTCTAGCGCGACTAAGCTACAAACAACCTGTAAAGTGAATGGATCATAATGTGCAGACAGTGTTTTGAAGTAGATCTGAAACTAATATTCCTTTGGACTAAAACTTATTCTCTTGTTAATTCTAATAATTTCACATTTTGACCCCAGGCTTATCTTGGAAACTTCACACAACCAGCATTTAAGACTTTAGTTTTCTTTATCAGTAACACACATGTGGGAACATTTCATTAGTTTTATTCCAGAAGCATTTTACTTATAAACCAGTGTAATATATTGTGTATCGTCATTTCTCAAAAAAATTATTGAGATGTGATTTTTGGTTAATATCACCCAGCCTTAATTGTGGACGTTAGACAGAGTTTGCACGCTTTAATTCAAAGTCCAGAGCAAATCTGTCTGTAGAAAAATGAAGATTGTCAAAAGAAGCAGCGTTTTCAGAAGAAATTCCATTTTCTGTCCATTTTGTTCTGATCATCACCAGCTTTTGATTTATCATCATCATCATCATCATCATCATCATCATCATCACCATCATCATCATCATCATCATCATCATCACCATCATCACCATCATCATCATCACTAGCTTTTGTTTTTTTCTGATTATCACCAGCTTTAGTTTTCATCATCTTCATCATCCTCATCATCATCACCAGCTTTAGTTTTCTTTTTTTATGATCATCACCAGCTTTTCATACATTTGTGTTTTCATCATCATCGTCATCATCATCATCACCAGCTTTTCCCCATGGACTGGATGTGTTCCTTGGCCTTCATCCTCAGTGAAGCGATACTGGAGTTCCTGGGGTCAGCCGAGCACTGGTAGGCCACGGGTGGGGGGGGGCACATGGAGCTGATGTGGGGCAGGTGGGGGCTGTGGTGGCCCAGGAAGGAGGGGGGAGGAGGAGGAGGAGGGGGAGAAGGAGTGTAAGCAGAGGGGAGGCCCTGGGAAGCACTGATGAAGCCTGGGAGCGACTGCAGGGAGGTGGAGCTGCTGATGGGGGGGCTGAGCCAGGGCTCCAGCTGCAGGGCGGGGCCCAGGGAGCCTCTACTGGGGGAGTGGCTGAAGGACAGCAAGGAGGACGGGGAGCACGAGGACGTGTCCTGGAGCTTAATGGAGCTCACCTCCAGCTTCTCCTGACGACGCCACTTGGCCCGTCTGTTCTGGAACCAAACCTGGAACATAACGCCACAGAAGTTATTAACGAGCACATTCTCTAAGAAACAAAACAATTAAAAGGTGTGTTGGATTACTCAAACTGTTTTAATAAAGTTTACTATTAGAATGTGATGGAAGAGTGTATAGTTCTGACTTATTTTTAACACATTTAACCCATATTATGTCTGAAAACTAGTGTATGTATGTATGTATATTAGAGCTGTCAAATGATTACAGTTTTTAATCAGATTAATCACAAGATTGCTATGGATTAATTTCTATTAATCATGATCAAAACACTTTATGCCAGTTGACTGTTTTTGTTCTTTTGTAATTTAATATAAATATTCACTATTTGACAAATTAAAAGCTTAGTCCATGCTGATGAAGCATGCAGATTAATCTACATACTTATATTAAATCTCTAGTCCAGTATGTATATATACACATATTTAGTGGGCTATTGAAATGTCAATATATTAATAGTAAAGCACAACTGATTTAGCTGAAACGAACTGGGAATTTTTAATATATAATTGGGATCAAATAAATGACCAAGAAAACTACATTTAGGCCATTTTTAATTCAATAAATGAAGTGACTTCAACTTCATTTTGCTTACAGATATTAAAGAAAATCAAGTTAATAGCATTAACGTAATTGTGACAAACAGATGATTTTAGTCAAAATTAAGTTTCCTTAATTCAATGTTTAGTTACAGTTAAGAAAATTAACACACTAAGTTGATCTAATAAATGAATAATCTAAAAATTAACCATAACTTGGTTGGGTTTTCACTTCATTTGTAGATTATTCATTTGTTAGATCAACTTTGTTAATTTTCCTCATCTTAAATGTAACTAAAATTTAAAATCAAGAAAACTTAATTTTGCCTCTATCTGTTTGACACAATTATATTCGGGCTAATAACTTGATTTTATTTAGTATCTGTTAGTACAATTAAATCCAAGTAGTTTATTTTATTGATTTCTAATTGGCCTAACCATAGATTCTTTGACCATTTATCTCGTCGCTGTTATATTACAAAAATCCCAGGTTGATTCCAACTAAATCACTCCTGCTTTGCTATTAATATTCATATATTAACATTGCAATGACCCAGTGATAATGTGTGTGTCTGACTCATGGTGAACTTTTACAAAAAAAAAAAAAAAAACACTAAAAGACCAATAGACTTTGCCATACACACATTAACTTTAAATTAACCACAACTCCAGAAGATGCCCATAAAAGAACACATTTTCAACTATAGATCCAATACCCACAATGCAATGCAGCTTATCCTATTGTTTGTACAAACGTAATAGAGTTTGTTTAACTTTAGATGTCTGGTGCAGTTACACAATTATTGTCAGTGGTGGAAGTAATGAAGTACAAGTACTTCATTATTGTACTTTAGTAGATTTTTTTAGGTATCTGTATTTATTTGTAAGACACCTTTTTACCTTTACTCCCTACATTTTTGTATAAATATTTGTACTTTATACTCTTTACAGTCTCAGAATAGACTCATTACTTTTTCAAACTAGACAAATGTAACAGTAAAATAAGTTGTAAATCATTAAATCTAAAATTGTGACTGACTATATCATAATGTTGACTTTTTAATCTCATAATTATCCATTTCTTATCTCATAATTCTAACTTTTTTGTCATAATATTGATTTTAATCTCATAATTTGGATTTTTTATCTGGCACTTTTGACTTTCTATCTCACGATTTAAGGTTTTAATGTCATAATTATGCTTTTTTTTTTTTTTTTAAATCTCCTTTTTGTGACTTTTGAATTTTTCCTAAATGTCCTGTCCATACCCACAAAACTGAGTACCATGAGCCAATACAACACATTTTTTACACTGTAATTTACTTTTAAAGGCTTTATTTTTTTCCCTGTTTTTTCTTGGTTAAACATTATTTCATCCATTGCAAAAAAAATACAGTTTATTTCAATTCAGAAGTTGTACTTTTTTTTTTTTTTTTTTTTTACTTTTACTGTAGTAAAGGAGTTGAATCAGTATTTTTTCACACAAGCAGCTGTACTTCTACTTAAGTACAGAATCTGAGTACTTTTACCATGTCTGATTATGGTCAAGTTGGAATCACAAAAAAAAAAAAAAAAAAAAAAAAAAGGAAATGTGTTTTTTTAGATTGAGCCAGTGTTTAATTGTTTACAGTGTACTCAGTTTTTAAAGGAAACTTACACAATTTTTAAGGCTTACTAACTTAATATACTTATTTATAATAAGTTATGGTAGAAATGTCTGTTCAAAATCCATGTTACTAAGTTCAGCCTGTTTTCCTAATTTTTTTTTATTTAGACAAAACTTAATCAAAGAAATTATCAGCAAAGGTTATGGTTACATGATGTTTTTTAATTCCAAATTATGTATTCAGAATAAAATAATTCAGAATTAAAGCTATTTCTGTCATGCTTACATGGACAATTTAATTAAGAATATAGGTTTACGTGGAAACAGGTGTAAAACTTAATAGTTAACACTTGTAAGAGCTGGAAGTACAGAGGCTTCTGATTGGACAGAACGTCTGGATATCTACTGGAAGAAAACTATTACATCCACTTCCTGTTTTGCATTTGTTTTAACTATCAACATGTTTGACCAGATACTACATGTGATTTCTTTTTAATTTATTTTTGTGATAATTATGAAGCAGCAGCTCGACTGAATCAACCATAGGAATCAATAAACTAATGCTGACAGTGCAGAATATGTGCGTCATCATGATGAGACCTGGAGCATGTGCAGAAGGACAGGAATAATGTTAAAGAGGAAATAGGAATTATTTTGAATTAAGATTGGAATCAACCAGTAATTTTATTCAGAATTAAGTTTAATTTGGAATTATCATTTTCATCTGCAGTTAGGTGTTTACATGGTCATCTTAAAGAGGGATTGACCTTTATTCTGAATTAAACAGGAATAAAAACTCCCATGTAAACAGGGCTAATGCATACATTTCTTAAACAGACAAAGCTCTTGATGTTAATCCATAATCATGAACCACACAATCATTTTTACAGTGTACTAATATTACTCTTTTTTGTACTTTAATTAGATTAAAGGACAAATAGGTGATTTTTTTTCTTCATAGGATCAATACATTTAATTTCAAATTCGATCAATATCAACATGTTTTTAGACACAACGTGACTTTAAAAAAAGTTATGGATTTATTTCCAGAATTATAATCACACCATAAAATGAAATCAGACTCATAAAATCCACTTTTCTTCTTAAAGCTCCTAAAAAATAGTGTGACCATTTGTCTTGTGTTTGAGGATATTTAATGAAAAATAAAAACAATTCCACTGAGTATAAGTGTTATGTAACAGTCAATAAATTGCATTTTGTCTCATAAATTCAATCTTTATTTATGATACAAAGTAAATTATAAGCGAGTTGTATTAATATTATATTAATTCAACTATCAGCTCAGTCACTTTGTCAAGTCAACCAACTGCTCCACACAACAATGTGCAATACTTATATTTATTTATTTACTACTCATGTCCAATAGCTGTGGTACTCTTATCGCGAGTTAAAGCGGATCTTTCTCTCCCTAAGCATTTCATTGCATTCTTGACCATGTGTAATTAATGCATATGACAAATAAAGGAAACTTGGAAAGTTTTAAGTATCTTATATTTTACTGTCAAAAGTGTTTAGATAATCTTATATCACTAGTGTAGTTATAAAATATGTTTTTTATTGAGGTTGATGGATGTATCCCTTTTAGTTATTTTATGAAATATTAATATGTTGTTTTGTTGTACCCACTTTATGCACAGCTCTTTATTTACTTACTAAAAAAAACTCACAAGTTTAGTTTTAAATTATGTATTAAAATGTCCAAAAACTTGAAGCAAAAAAACAGGCAAAATATAATAGAGCCATTATGATGGTGATGATGGTGATGATTTTTTTTTGTATTATTAGTTTTTATTTTGTTTTTATCAGGGTATATTTGTATAGCACTATTCATACATAAGGTAATTCACAGTGCTTTACAAAAATAGAAAAAGATACAAAGATATTATTATTGTTGTTGTTATTGTTATTATTATTATTATTATTATTATTATTATTATTATTATTATTATTATTATTATTATTATTATTATTATTATTATTATTATTATTATTATTATTATTATTATTATTATTATTTTATTCTGTATTTATTCTTAACATTTTATTTCATATCATTACCATCATCATCATTATTATGATTATTATGATGTGTCCCCCCCCCCCTCTATATATTCCTTCTTCTCCTAGGGTGTACCTGGACTCGGACCTCCGGCAGGTTGACCTTCAGGGCCAGCTCCTCCCTGCTGTACACATCTGGGTAGTGGGACTTCTCGAAGGCCCTCTCCAGCTCATGCAGTTGAAAAGTGGTGAAGGTGGTCCGGTTCCTCCGGTGTTTCTTTTTGGGGTTTTCGTCATCAGACAGTTTGGCTTCTCTGTCCGGTGAGTCCAAACACACTGAAGACTCAGCGGTTGTGCTACTGGGACAACACATATCTGCAGGGGACACATGAGGACAGAGTTCAGACAGGTGTATCACATCACTATATTTACTCCTCTATCACATATTACATTTAAGAATTAAAAGTTTGCCTGTTTGTTATTATTTTTCTCCTTTTTTGTGATACTAGAAGCTGCAAAAGGGATATTAATTTCAATATAAAGTTGTTTTTGATCATCTGTTATGGGTTAACTAAAGCAAAAATGAATGTAAAAGTAAAAAATTGGGCCACTTAACAAAAGTAATCTATCAAATGAGATAGATTTAGAATACTGTGTTTAGACCTAAAAACATTATTACAAGGATGCGTTTGTGCGTAAAAATATCGGCTCTGGCCAATTTACGCACAAAAAAAATCTGTCAAAGTACAGAGGACAGATACATGAGGGTAGAGTTTGGACATGCGCATCACATCACTTTATTTATTCCACGATCATAAAATACATTTAACAATTAAAAGTTAGGCTGTTATTATTTTGTCTTTTTTTTGTGACAGTAGAAGCTGCAAAACACAGTAATTAATGTCCCATCACAGAGCGATCTTTAATTGGCTGTCATTCCAACATTTATTACACTAAAGTATCTCCTTGTTTTGGATAATTCCCTATGATCCAATTAAAGCAAAAATGAATTTAAAAGTAAATCTGTGGGTCATTTAGCAACACTAATCTGTCAAATTGCCTCTAAAATGCTCCGTCATAGAGATTTGGAATATTGTGTTTTGACCCAAAAACATTATTACGTTTGTCAGTAAATTTGAATTTATATACTACTACTACTACTACTACTACTACTACTACTACTACTACTACTACTACTACTACTACTACTACTACTACTACTACTACTAATAATAATAATAATAATAATACCTTTTATTTGTATAGCACTGTTCATGGCACTAAAAGACACTTTAAAAGAACTAAAAATAGAACAATAAGAGTCCAACAACAATAAAAAACAATCAATAGAAAACAGAGGATTCACACATTAAAACAGACAGAATAAAATTAATCAAACATTAAAAGCAATCTTAAATAAATTTGTTTTTAAAAGGGATTTAAAAGTGTTGAGGTTGGAACAGTGATGGATGGTGTGTGTGTGTATGTGTGTGTATGTGTGTGTATGTGTGTGTGTGTGGGGGGGGGGGGGTTGAGAGGTTTGGGGTGGCTACAGAAAAGGTTCTGTTTTTCCCCCAGACAGAGCATTTTTGACAGATAAAATAACAAAGTAAACAATAAATAAATAAATAAATAAATAAATAAATAAATAAATAAATAAATAAATAAATAAAAACAAGTCCATAAGACTACAGGCCTGCCTTAAAAGATAAGTTTTGAGCTCCTTCCTAAAGGAGTCAATGGACTCGATGCCCCAAAGGGTAAAAGGCAGTTTGTGCGTAAAATGTCCGCTCCAATTTTACGCACCTGGAAAAGTATCTGCTTGTGTTTGATAATTACTTGCAATGAATATCAACCATATATGATCCAACTAAAGCAAAAATTCATTTAAAAGTAAAGACGTGGGTCATTTATCAACATTATCTGTCAAATTGTCTCTAAAATGTCCCGTCAGATAGATTTGTAATACCGTGTTTGGACCCAAAAACACTACTACAAGGATGTGTTTCTGCGTAAAACTGTCTGCTCTGGCTAATGTACTCACCAAAAACCTGGATTTTTTTCAGAAAAAAAAGTTGACCTACGAACTTTTTTTGCGATACTAGAAGCTGTAAAACTGTTAAAACACAGAAATGCAATTTTAATTCATTGTTATTCCAACATTTATTTCACTATAAAGTAGCTCCTTGTTTTGGATAATCCCTTATTGTCCAACTAAATGAAAAATTAATCTAAAAGTAAAAACGTTGATCCTTTAGTAAAAATTAATCTGTGAAATTATCTGTAAATTGTCCCATCAGAGACATTTAGAATGTTGTGTTTTGACCCAAAAGAGTTTGTGAGTAAAACTGTCCGCTCTGGAAAAAAGTTAAACATGGGGAAAAACTAAGTTATTATCAAAAGTTTCTGGAAACAGACTCAGTACGGAGCTGTTTGTTTTTCTTTTTTTCCCAGTATTTTTCAATACTAGAAGCTGTAAAATGGTCAAAACACAATAATGTCCAATCAGAGACCGATCTTTAATTGATTATAATTGCAACATTTAGGTCAATATTAAGTATCTCCTTGTTTTGGATAATCCCTTTTAGTCCAACTAAAGCAAAAATAAACATACAATTTAAAAAAGGGGGTCATTTAGAAACATTCATCTGTTAAATTGTCTCGTTAGATAAGTTTGGAATATTGTGTTATGACCCAAAAGGATGCGTTTGTGCGTAAAGACTCTAAAATAACTCTAGCCAATTTACGCACCAAAAAAAAAAACTGTCAAAAGTTTCTGAGAACAGACACATGAGGACATAGTTTTGGACATGCGCATTTACTCCTCTATCACAAAATGTATTTAACACTTAACATTTAGGCTGTTCGTTATTCTTTATGTAACTCTAGCAGCTATAAAAGGTCAAAACACAGTAATGTCCCTTTAATTAATGGCCATTGTAACATTTATTTCACTATAAAGTACACAGTAAATTTTGCAGTGTTAAATCAACACTTAGAGAGTTTATTTAACTTCTTCTAGAGTGTATTTGGTCCAATTGCCTCCAAATTAACACTGCAAATTCTACAGTGTAGCTCCTTGTTTTGGATAATTCTGTATAATATAACTAAAGCAACAAAAAAAAAACCTGTTTTGACCCAAACTACTGTTACAAAGATGCATTTGTGCTTAAAGTGTCCACCCTGGTCAATTTATGAACAACCTGTCCAAACCACTTACTGTCAAAAGTTTCTGAAAACAGACTCTTCTTCATCGGAGTCACAATAACATTCCCAGTCCGTTCCACATCTCCCACCAACATCTTATCGGTCATGTTGTAGGAGGAGGACTTATGAAAGATCGTATCCTCTCTAAATCCCAGTATTGCCTCGATGCTGTGGACCGTGGACGGGTTCCCGGGGCTCTGGACGGAGCGCGCGGACGGTGACACGCGCTCATCCATCATCACTTGTGCAGGGGATCCGAGAAGCCACATTGATCGAACGAGTCCAATAGTGTTCCCACGCGCAAATGTGTTCAACTTGTGCCTAACTTTCGTGCTGCTGGAGCCCTTTTTTTGGGGGTAAAATTGTAAAGTCAAAGTGAAGCTGAGAGCAGTGGGAGGAAACACACACACACACACACATATATACACACAAATGTATACACACACACCTGCTGCACGAGCCAACTCCGTTCTCCTCAGTGGATGTGAAGCATCAGGAGCAGGAGGCTTTTAAAGCAGTAAGACCTCCTACCCATGTGGCGCCCCCGGTGACGTCACATAGGGGGCGTCCTGTTGGATTAGACACAGCATGGATGGATGGAAGGAAGGATGGAAGGATGGATGATTAAAAATTATTTTGTTTTCATAAATTCAATTGTTTGGTATACTTTTTTTTTGCTTACTTGACGTTTGTTTTATATATATATATATATATATATATATATATATATATATATATATATATATATATATATATATATATATATATATATATATATATATATACTGTATTTCTAAATTTTTGTTCAATTTAAGTTTTTGGTTTTTCAATGTTACTCATTTTTATTATATTAAAGACTTTTATGCTACATTAAAAATTTAGTTTTTTTTCAAGCACTAGACAGACAGACAGACAGATTAGATAGATAGATAGATAGATAGATAGATAGATAGATAGATAGATAGATAGATAGATAGATAGATAGATAGATAGATAGATAGATAGATAGATAGATAGATAGATAGACAGACAGACAGACAGACAGACAGATAGATAGATAGACAGACAGACAGACAGACAGACAGACAGACAGACAGACAGACAGACAGACAGACAGACAGACAGACAGACAGACAGACAGACAGACAGATAGATAGATAGATAGATAGATAGATAGATAGATAGATAGATAGATAGATAGATAGATAGATAGATAGATAGATAGATAGATAGTTAGTTAGTTTCAGGTTAACACATTCCACCGCCCTCCCTCTAGCTCCTCCCCCTTCTCCAGTGCATCTCTGTCCATCCCACACTCAGCGCAGACTCTAAACCTACTTACATAAATCTTAAAACCATCTTTCCACTCTTCCAGATGTCATGTTCATGTTGGTCTGTGAAAAAAGAGGAAGATTATAGGCCCAAAGATTAAGGTACAGCCAAATCAGAATACTGACATGATTTCTGCTCAGGACACAGATTGAAGCTTAATATTTAATCAAAGCGTCAAGATATTGTTGCCAAAATGAACAGACATGTTGTAATTATGATTTAGTGATGTCAAGGAAAATCCATGTTCAGTTATTTAATTGAAGAGCTTGTATTTTACAAACACATTTCACCTTCAGAGGCTTCCAACTAGAATTGACTGAATATCAATGAAATACAGTTTTGGAAATAATTATTGGAATCATTATTGTCTTAAATGTGACTCATTAGGGTTTCTGCTTGTATGTAAATGTGTGGTAAAAATACTCATTTCAGTCTAAGATGGAGGTAGCGTCACACTGTAAATTGTAAAATTGCATCATAAAATTTTTTACTGAAAATACACTACAAATGTATTTATTTGCAAAGATTTTTGTGCTAACAAATACATCATATGTAGCTTTTATAGTTTTTATAAGAAGAGTACATGAACAAAAGCACATTTGTATGTAGAAATTATGTATTTTCTATTGTTTTGAGAAAATAAAAAAATAACAAGAATCTTTTCAAATGAACAACTTCACTGCAAATATTTAAATATGACCAGGTGTAATTTTCTAATTTCTACATCACATCACACGTGCAAACCTCTGAATGAAGAGAGGTCCACCAAGGAGGGATTAAATTTGTTTGTTTGTTTGTTTGTTTGTCAGCAGGATTATGCAAAACAATTCCTGGATTCTGGATCACTTTGAAAATTTACATTGTAGTAAATGGAGAATACATTTCAAAGTGATTCAGAATCCAGGATCTCTACTGGATCACCACCAAAATGTCATAATTTGTTGCTTGTGACACCATTCAGAACTTCTTGTGTAATCCTGCTGCCGGCCAAATAAACAAACAAACAAACAAACAAACAAACATAGTCAAATGTAATACGTCCTTGGCGGATGTAAAAATAAATACTTTTCAGTGAAATATAAGAAATTATTTTTAGATGACAGATAGTGAAAATTTTATTTTAAGAAATAGAATCATTATTGTGAGATATTATCTCACAATTATTCATAAAACTTTTTTTTATCAAGTGGCGCAAACAGACTTCCATAATTTTTACTTGTGCCATTAGCATTTTTTTGGGGGCTTAATTCAATATTTTGTATTATTATTATTTCTTCTATTTTGTTTAATTCAAGGTAAAAAAAAATATCTGCCAATGGAAAAGTGATAATTATTTTAATCAGATTTGTTAAATCAGGCTTTCCAGATCCATTATTTATAAATCAGTTCTTATATCTCACTGAAAAGTTGATTCTGTGAGAAAAATACATTGGGTAAGATTTGAATTATTTCCCTGTGTCTGTTTTGTATTTTCACTTACAGGAGTAAACAGTGATCTGTGCAGAATAAAACACTGTAATGGAGGAAGTGGAGTCAGAACAGGTGCTCTTGTATGTCAACCATATAAGACCATTGAAGTCAATACCATTGCTATGACCATAGACATATTTACACAGACGCCTCATTGATTGCAGTCGCCCACTGGAGCGGCGTCCCTGCAGGGCGGCCATCTTGGATCGGGACCACTCAATCCTACAGTTCATTACTTCCATAGAGGAATGATGTACTGATACAATTAAAGTTGTCATAAATTGTTCAATTCTCAAGCAATATTGACGGGGTTTGTAAGAAAAACCAAACAGATAGATAGACAGACATATAAATAGAAAAAAACAAACAAAACATTTAGATGTGCTGATGACCAAGTACTGTAAAGTCAGTACTATCACCATGACGACCAGGTACTATAAAGTCAGTACTATCCCTATGATGACCACTGACCAGGTAGCGTAAAGTCAATTAAAAATTTTTTTTAAAGTATTTTTGTGACTATGCCATAATCTTACATATCAAATAATCATCCATTTTACATTTTAACCCTTTAAATGATCTCTGTTGATGATGATGATGTCACAAAAATTTTTTTATGCAAAAAAAGGTATTGATGACTTGTGCCTTAACATCTTATGGATCAAAAACAGTGGTTATGATGGAAATAATAGTGAATTTTTTGCACACTTGGATGTCAGATGCTTGTCTTGTAATTTTATTTTGTTTACAATGTGTACATTTTTTCATAGATATAATTTTGAAGTTAATGCAAAACTGAGAAACTTTTGGATTATTTAAATTTAGAAAAATAATGTGATTTTTTTTAACAGGAAGTACAAAGTGTGCATAAAAAGACCAGAGGGTTAAAATGGAAAATCAATCAAACAACAACAAATAAAGCACATAACTTTGCTGTGCAATCAGTGTCCTGAGTGGTGGGTGACTTTTCCTCCTCATGTTAAATACATGAGCAGGATGAGGGCGAAATGTTTCTGAGGTGCTTTCATAGAGTCAGAGGAGGAACAAAGCTTAAACAATAACACATGTGAACTACCAGCACTTAACACCAAACTAAGACTGACAGCAGTGTGGTAATCCCACTTAAGGGGATTACATTATTTTACTCAAAAGGGTTAAAACTCCTAAAACTATTTAGCTTTTCCTAATTACATGAGGGTGACCTTATCCTTTGTTTGCAGGGGGGAGGTGGAGGCTAACAGGCCACCCTGCTTAATTAGCAGAGTGGCAGAAAACAAGCACATGCTCATTTTATTTGATTTAAAATGAATCTTAACATTGTTTTCTTGTGTTTGATTGTCCAGAACGCTGAGTGAGATAATGAAGATCATGTTTGATGCTTAACCCTTTACCATGCTGGGTTGATTTGGTTTAAAACACCTGAAAAATCCCTCTCCAAATTAAAACTCCAGCTGTTCTTCAAATGTTTGGAGTGCAGATAAAAGAATTGGGTCTTTGTACATGTACCACCCTGTAGTTTGGACTAAAACACTCACTTTTACTGTTTATTTAACAGGTCAAAAGCTGTAGACTTACAAACACTAATACAGTCGCCTTCATTTTTGTGCTTAAACCAGGGTGTATTTGTCTGCATTTGGTAGATATGGACTGAACCACATCATTTACCAACAGACCAATGTCTATGATCTTTACAGTTCCATCATCCACAAATAAAGTTCTCAACTTCTAAACTCAAACTCAAAAAGCGAACCGTGTGTAGGTGTGTGTATATATATATATATATATATATATATATATATATATATATATACACATACATACATACATATATATATATATATACATACATATATATATATATATATATATATATATATATATATATACATATACATATACATACATATATATATATATATATACATACATATATATACATATACATACATACATATATATATATATATATATATATATATATATATATATATATATATATATATATATATATATATATATATATATATTAACCAGGTAATAGCCAGATGTGGGAAATAACTAAGTAGAAGTCATTGGTTACTGTACTTAACTACATTCTTTTTACTTCAATATTTATCTTTCTACCAAGTTTTTACTTTTACTCCCTACATTTTTGCATAAGTATCTGTACTTTATACTCCTTACATTTTCAGAATAGACTTGTTACTTTTTCAAACTAAACAGATGTGACACTACAAATAATAAGTCACTTTAGAGGTAAAATCAGTGGGGGAGAGAAACTGTGACTGTCTATATCAAAATTATATCTTTTATCTTGATTGTGACTTTTCCTCATAATTTTGCCTTTTTCCTCATAATTGTGCATTTATTAACTCATAATTTTGATGTTTTATCCCATAATTGTGCCTTATTTTCTATCCCATATTTCTGACTTTTTAAAATATCATAATCATACCTTTTTATCGACCCCCCACCCCCTTAATTTCCGACATATAACCACCAAAACTAAGTACCACGACCTGATTAAACACATTGTCAACACAGTAACTCACTTCTAATGGTTTTATTTTTGGATACTTTTGAAATTGTTATTTTTCCTGTTTTAAATAAGTATTATTTCATCCATGGCAAAAAAATTTTTTTTTACTTTTTGCTTTTTTACTTTATTGAAATTGAGAAGTTGTACTTATTCCTTTTACTTCAAGAAAGGAGTTTTACAAGAATTTTTAATTTTTTTATTTCTTGTATTTTTACACAGGTAGCTGCACCCCCGCAACCCTAGTGAGGATAAAGTAGGTTCAGATGACGAGACAAGTAGGTGCGCTTCTACTTGAATACAGAATGTGAGTACTTTTATCACTTCCGATCCTGATCTAGTCACTTTTGGTGGCGATTGGCTTCAATTTGTGATCACATGATCGGGACATTTCGAGTCCATACCTACCAGATAGAGCTTTATACACCCTAGTTAAAGCGAAGGGGGGAAAACATCTAAAGGTATTAGTGTTTCTAAGTCTGTTAACAGTAAAAGTGAGTGTTTTAGTTCAAACTACAAGGTGTTACCTTTACAAAGAGCCCATTCTTTTATCTGTAACAGTTGCAGAAGAGCTGGAGTCTTAATTTGGAGAGAGAATTTTCAAGTATTTTAAATAAAATCACCCTGTAATAGTAAAGTGTTAAAATGTCACCTACGTGTCAGACCAAGACAAGAGGCTGGTAAGAGGTTAATAAATATTGTATTGCTTTCCAGGGTTCTTTTTTGTCGCTTCACTTATTTACACTGAATTGATCAGTTTAATTCATAATTGTGATTTGACTGAAGACCCAGGACTAATTCATTAAACATTGTAGGGTTTTTTTTTTCCTTCTTACTGATCTGACCTTGGAGGTTCCATGAACCTACTATAGACTGCTGTGGCTTCTACTAAAGAATAAACAATGGTGTTTTTTTTTTCTGAAATGGGAGTCTGTAAAGGTGCAGAAACAAGAACAAATATTACAAGTAATCATCTATTCTTCTTGAATTTTATTTGGAACAAAACTCCTCAACAGGCTTCACAATCTGTATAAAGTATAAACACACTGGAAAGAGGAAGATAAACATGTTGGATGGACACGTTTATTTTTATTTATACACTATATGTTCAGGTGTTTGTTTTCTAATAGGAGTCTGAGATACAAAAGAATAATGGCTAATAATTAGTACTGTCAAAATAAAAGTTTTTATCAAATTAATCACATGCTTCCCAACATCCGTATTTATATTTATCACAATATAAATTCAGTTGACTCAGGTAAGGTGTATTGTTTTTGGCTTTGAGGTATTCCAGAATAGATCCCATAAAATATTGGTGAATGTAGGTCAAAGGTCAAGGTCACCAAAATGGGCAAATCAGGGATTTATTTTCATCCCTGCACTCAGTTTTGATTATAGCATATACATAGAAATGATAGATTTTGACCTATTGCATTGTAACAGAAAAAACAGTCCAGAAACAGACTGATGCCCTATTTGCACGGGATAAGTATTACATCTGGACCACTGGTAATTCGGAATAATCACGGAGAATGTCTGAGTTCTTAGTCCCGTGTGAATGCACCATGTCCGTAATTTGCTCAGTAATAATTCCACTGAAAATTACCTACTGTGTTTCGGTGAAAGACAGATGTCCAGAGATAATTCTAGTCCCGTGTGAATGCCTATGTCTGTGTTTGTGATTTCAATTGTGCACCTGTTGTCTTTTTGTGGAGTGAATAATGGAAGAAGTTGAAATTGTGTGGCAGCATGCGGTAAAATGCTAAGAACTGCTGATTCACTTCCGTTGTAATCTGGAGACTGTTTTCATCTGCACTGACCCCGCTCTTATTTTGAAGGCAAATGTACAGACTGCATCCCTATCAGTGGCATCTTCCCCCTTTATTCTTTTGCATAATTAGTTTTAATACTACCTTAGTAATGTAGCAAACACGATGTTGTGAACTTATGACTTATCTGGTCATAATGTCTGTAATTTGTGTGAATTACAGACTTTTGTTTATCCCGTTCGAATGCACCACACAATAGCACAGAGGTACGGGGGTGGGGGGGGGGGTAATTGTGAATTACCAGTGGTCCACAGATAATACTTATCCCATGCGAATAGGGCATTAGTTACTATTATTGACAGGTAGGAAACCTGGCACAGGCCAAACTGTAATGACCTTTGACCTTGAGTGGCTTTGAAAGGTCAAACCTATAGTCTCACGTTTTTGAGAAGATGTCCAGTAAGAGATAAAAAGTTTGCAAGGGACGAAGTTTGTTGTGCCTGGCACCACTTCCTTTTAAATTAATTTTTTAATTATTACTATTGTAAATTTGACCCTGTTGTCTGCTACACTGATGAAGGTGACACATGGAATGGACCTGAACTAAGACAGAGGGAGGGAGCACCCCCATCACACACACACACACACACACACACACTGATCCTATTACATTCTAATCTCCAGACTTGACAAATCCACAGCACCACAGTTAAACTTGGGTTCATGTGAAACTCTGAACATTCAGGCCTGGTTTTTACCCCCAACAGGTGTTTGGATTAAACCCAATTAATTTAAGACTTGTTTCTGTATTCGCTGCACTGTCCCTGATGAGGCACATGGGATTAAGAAGGATTTTTTTTTTTTTTTTTTTTCGGTTGGAAAGCTTTTTCTTGTTTCAGCACTACAAACCCATTAGTATTATAACCTATAAACAATGACAGCTCCAAATGTTTGTCATTGTTTTAGTCCAAGGCAGTGGTGGTTGGGCTCTCGTTCGTCAGTTAGGGCGTGGCTCTGTGTTGGTGACACTGGGTTTGATGGGAGTGGTGTCTGCCCCAGCCAGCGTTAATGAAAAAAGGATGGGGGTGATGTAGCTGAGACTGGGGGAGTTTGTCAAACATCAGGCAACTGCAAATATAAAACTATTTACAGACATGTTTTCACATCTCATGCAATGACAGCAGCATAATTTATCTATTCATATTTGGGGCCTATTTTTGGACCCAACATTTGATTATAAATTCATTAATTATGGGATGGATTGGAGCAAGATGATTATTTTGTTGCATTTATCTAAAGTCATCATTAGGTGCATTCTGGGGGAAAATATGTTAACATTTATCTTTTATTATTGAATCTAAAAAGATAGAAAAGTGACAGATACTGAAATAAACCCAGTTTCATAGGAGCACCCAAATTAACAAAAAAAAGATAATCCAATTAATAAAAATACAAAATACAAAGACAGTGGCAAAAACTTAAAAAAAAAAGAATGAAATTGTGTATTTAATTAAAAAAAAAAAAAAATACAATAAATAAACAAGGCAGTCAGAGACAGCAGACATCTGCCAAGGCTTGATATGGCGTCAAAACGTTACGTGATCAAGCCATAGGTGTGAGACGATGTGAATGTAAAAAAAATTCTATTTTGTCTGAATCCTGACATATTACCACTGATGTGTTTTAGCTGTTGACTTTTAGTGTGACCTTGACCTTTGACCTTCATTGCTCAAAATCTAATCATTCTTTAAAGTTTCATCAAAATCCGTTTAGAACTTTTTGCGTAATCCTACTGACAGACAGACAAACAGACCTAAATTTAATACCTCTTTGGCGAAGATAAATAAACATCGCAAACAGTGTCAGAATTCCATCCATCCACACTGCATATTCACAGGGTGTATCAGGTTTTAAAGCATTAACAGTCCTGTAGTTTCATTATTCTGATGATAATTCATGAAGAAATTGTCTAAAGAAAAATCTAAATTGACACAATTTACTTAATATATAACTTTATTTGAACAATACTGTCATGTTTCCATAATACATCAAATGTCATTTTATGTACATCATTTAATGGAATAATTATACTGCAAGTTGAAAACCACGACTTCTGTAAAATGTCTCTGCAAACCTTTGTGGTGAATTAAATGTGTCAACATGTCAAGACTTATAATTACATAGAAAGAAAAAAAACTAACCAGATGATTGATTAACCTGATTAACCTATAACCATCATGATTAATTGAAATACCACATATGAGAAAAAAAAAAAAGAAAGAAAGAAAAAGAAAAGGTCTACAATCACTAACAAACAAACCAAGAGGAAAATAGACACATTCAGACAGGAGAGGGTTATCAATTATATACGCAACATTTGGAAAAACAAGTCTCAACCCCTCACCCCCCACCACCAAAAAAATAAAACAAAATAACATTTAATTTAATTACACTTGATTGTCTAATTTTTGCAATAGTGGGGGGGGGGGGGGGGGGGGGTGAGTATAATAAGAGTGTGTGGTGTGGTGAAACTGTGTGTGGGAAAGAACACGAAAAGAAAAGAATAACAAAAGCTCAGGACGAAACCTGAACAAATCTGATTGTGTTTATTGTTGTGGATATTATTGAGTTAAAGCTACTAGGGTCATTTACAGCGTATGCATGTTATAATATGCTTATTAGTGGCTGTGGTGCTTTAGAACCACTATAGAAGGATAATGGTGGTTTGTATTTATTTATTTATTATCCAAAAAAGAGATACAACTTAAAAAAAAAGCAAATTAAATAAAACACCCACGTACACAAATGATAAAGGAGAAAGAAAAGAGAGAAAAAAAAATCACATTTGACCGTCTCATTTTTACAAAAGTGGAAAAAAAGTGAATATAATAAGAGAAATTACTCTTTATTTTGGTGCTTTGTAGATATTAGTGAGTTAAAGCTACCAGGGATATTTACAGCATATGAATGTTAGAAGTTTCTCTTTAGTGGCTGCGATGTACAACGACTATACGTAAAGTCATTTAGTGGCCAGAACAATAACGGTGGTTTATGTTTAATTATTTATTATCTAAAAAAATAAACAAAACAATACAATTTTTTTAAAAAGGACCCATGTACACATACGGTAAAGGAGGAAGAAAGAAAAAAAATAAAATGTTTGAAATAGTGTAGGAAAAAAACTGAGTACTGTATTTTTCAGATTATAAATCGAATTTTTTTCATAGTACGACTTAGACTTCAGAGCAACTTATATGTGAAATTATTAACACATTATTATAGAATTTTCCCACTGACAACCGCAAGAGGGCGCTGTTGAGCATGAGAATGTTCTTTATGCTATACACGTCATACATTGACGTCACGCGATCCCATGATTCCGTAGTTGTGCCGCCATATTGGACGGCAACAAAATGTCATCTCGCATTGACACATAACACGCTCCCGTTTTATCACGATTATATGAAAATCAAGCCATTCCTGGTCCCACTATGGGTAAGTCATGTTGTGCTGTCAGTTGTATGAATCGCCAGGAGACAACAGACAGACTTTCCTTCTACAGAATCCACAGAGACTCGTAGAGATGGTCAAAATGGCTAATCACTATACATGGAAATCAAATGATGGCACATGACTTTGCGATGTTCATTTCATATGTGATGATTCCACACTCTTTGTTGATTTATTTATGCCAGTAGACATTGGTAGATGCTTCCTGAATTTGTCGTTTTTGTGTCACTATGAACACGTGTCAAATACGCTAGCTTGAATTTGACCGGGAGGCTCATTTGTTCGATTAAGTATGGGAAATAGTATTTTCATTCATTTTACATGACATAGCTATGCCTGCCCGACTACACACTACAATACACGACTGAATATGCCTATATTTAAGTGTTGTTGTTTTCCTTACTTATGATGATGGCATTTTAACATGGAATTGTTTGATCCAACCTGCCATGAAGTGTCTATATCTAGTATCTTTTATAATTCTTCATTGCCTTGGCTGTGTGTGCAGATGTTCTGTTGATCAAATAGTTATAAATGTGCGCATACTGTAAATCAGGAAGTGTAGGAAGTGTCATTGAGAAAACCGGCTTTAACATGGCTTTCGGTAGAAACATCCTATCTGCTCAACCTTCGATCTATAGTAATCCTTAAGAGTATTAGACAACTCCGAAGCATAGTCAGAAAGACGATCATTTTCAACCGTAATTCTGTACAATGATAGGGTGCTGTGTTTTCTTGCCGTCCAATGTGGCGGCACAGGGGAATCATGGGATAGCGTGACGTCACATGCATTTCCTATACAAGTATCTGAATAACTGTTAATATTTTACGTTAACATACCAGGCACATTTTCAGTTCATTGCTTTTGCATCATGTAGCATTAGCTTAATGTGTTACATTAGCATATGTTAGCATGCCGTACACCTATTCAGCCTGTTGTTGTCCATTCTATTTTTATTTTAAATTGCCTTTCAAGATGAAATGACTGTTCTTGGTGTTGGATTGTATTAAATAAATTTCCCTCCAAAAATTGTGACTTGTATATGTTTTTTCCTTTTTTATTATGTATTTTTTGGCTGGTGCAATTTATACTCTGGAACAATTTATAGTCTGCAAAATACAGTATAATAACAGCATAATAAGAGAAAAATAACCTTTTTCTTTTTTTAGTGTGTCGAGTTGTTGTGGATATTATTGAGTTAAAGCTACGAGGGACACTTACACCATATGAATGTCATAATATCCTCTTTACACTGTAAAATCTAATAAGTTGACTTTACTTTGAAAAACTGAGGAAACTGATTGCCTTAAAATATCTAAGTAAACCATCTTACAGCTTTTAAGTGTGCACCCGTTTTAAGTTTTTTACATTTAAAAGTTGAAAGCTAGTTTAGCTGGAAATTTGAAAGCAATAAGTTGTCTTGAGTTTTTCAAAGTAAAGTCAACTTATTATATTTTACAGTGTAGTGGCTGTAATAAAAAAAAAAGAAAAAAGAAAAGTCGTTTAGTGGCCAGAACCATAACGTGGTTTGTCTTTATTTATTATTGAAAATAATAAATAATAAATAAATAAAGACCCAGGTATACAAACAGAAAAGGAGAAAGAAAGAAAAAAAAAAAAATCACACTCGATTGTCTCATTTTTACAATAGTGCAGGAAAAAAACTGAGTATAATAAGAGAGATAATAAGAGAAAAATAACCTTTTTATTTTTTTAGCGTGTTGTGTTGTTGTGGATATTATTGAATTAAAGCTACCAGGGACATTTACAGCGTATGAATGTCATAATATTCTGTGCTTCAGACGTAGTTTAGTGCTCAGAAGGATAACGGTGGTTTGTGTTGTAACAGTCCCCGCAGGTTTCCAAAGCCAGCCCGGTTGGATGGGTCCCACACTCACCCTCTGGTCACACGGGTCTGAGGTGGGTTCTGAACACACCTTCACATCAGGGAACACTTCTCCTCCGCTTTGCTCTTCAGCTCGGTGACGGTTGCCGAGGCCTTCTCCTTCAGCTGGTCCATGTCCATGTTCTGCAGGTTCTGAAACTGGCCCATGATGGAGTCCTTGCCCTCCTCCTCCGTGGCGTCCTCGTCCACCATCTTCAGCAGCTCCTCCGGGACGTCCACGTCATCCCCGGCCATTTCGATCATGTTCTCGTCCTGCTCGCTCTGGAGGAGACACAAATGAATAAATACAGTTTTAAAAAGGTGGGAAACGGTCAAGAACCCAGCAGTGGATCTGGTGGTACACTGGAAAAAATGACCCTCTAAAAACAAGGAGAAGTACTTTATTGATCCCACAATAGGTAAATTACTTAACAATTGGGAAACACAACCATTTAATTAAAGATTTGTATTATTTTTTTGCTTAGATTAAGTAAAATTAATGAAGAAATGAAGAAAAAATCTGACAATTGAACAAGAGAAAATTATCATGGTATGATTTCTTGAAATAAGGTTTTAAAGATCTATTGTCCAGTGGCAAATGATTTTGTTGAATTAAGAAAAAATAATAGAATAGAATAGAATAGAATAGAATAGAATAGAATAGAATAAAAGCAAAGATAAATGTTTAATTTAGGGGGAAACATTAATTAAAAAAAAACTTTGAGTTAAGGAAAAAAATCTTGAAGAAAACAAAATACAACCTTAAATTAACAAAAATAATCTTAAATTATACAAAAAAGTCTTGAATTAAATCAAAATAAATGATGAATAATGAATAAATACATTAATTAATTAACCACAAAACATCTTGAATTAACCCAAAAAAGTAAAAAAAAAAAAAAAAAAAAAAAAAAGGTCACATTTGAAATATTGTGCAAATTTATTTTATTGCTTGAATTAAGAAAAAAACATTTATTACACAAAAAACCTTCTTGAATTAAGCAAAAAGTAAATAAATAAACTTGAATTCAATAATAAAAAAAATCTGCCCGTGGGAAAAAATTGACCTTTGTCAGATTTTTTGAGTCATATTTTCCAGATGGTAAATGGACTGCATTTATATAGCGCTTTTCCACCTTCATGGTGCTCAAAGCGCTTTACATACAGATCTATTGTCTATAAATCAGTTCTCATATCTCACTGAAAAGTTGCTGTGTCAG
>CM035794.1:64333454-64425954 GCA_020466265.1 Siphamia tubifer | reverse complement strand
GTTAAAACAACTTTTTAAAATAATAATAATAATAATAATAATAATAATACAAGATATTTTTGTTTGACTGCAGCAAAAGTCAATCAATCAATCTTGAATTAAGCAAAACAATCTGTGTATGGAACAAGTGAAATGTACCTTGTTAAGGATTCTTGATTTTAAAGATATATTGTCCACTGTGAAAAAAATTCAGCCAATGGAATAAGTGAAAGTGATCTTGGTCAGATTTCTTAAATCATATTTTCCAGAATTATTGTAAGTATTCTCAAAACAGGATTTTAAAGATCTATTGTCCATTTGAAGATTTAAAAGAACAACAAAACATACTAACAAAAAAGCAATCAAACAATCCTTAAATTAAGCAAAAAAAAAATCTTTAAATATTTTTTTAAATTTAAAAAAAAAATATTAAAAAGAATATACACATATGTATACAAAAATATATACATCCTTTTTTTTAATCTGCCAATGGAACCCGTGAAAATGGTCAGATTTCTTAAATCATATTTTCCAGAAAAACGTTCAAAAATCATTCTTGAATTAAGCAAAAAGTAAATAAATAAATAAATAAATAATCTTGAATTTAAAAAAAAAAATCTGCCAATGGGAAAAAATTCTTGGTCAGATTTCTTAAATCATATTTTCCAGATCTATTGTCTATAAATCAGTTCTTATATCTCACTGAAAAGTTGCTCTTCAGATGATTCTGTCTGATTTTATGTATGATGAGATATTTGGATTAGAAATGATAAAAGTCCACTTGGTCACTTGTTAGACGTGGTTCCTGGTCAGTTTCATGTCATTGGTTGTAAAAGTATCAAACCTACCTTTTGTGCTCCCTCCATAATACCAGCAGTGTTTTTGGTCCTAAATGTCTTCCAGTCAGTGTGGAGTGTTTGAGAGGCTCAGTTGACGTTGGCTGTTTGCTCCTAATGAGCCTTAAGACACCTGACCTGTAGCTTTTGACTGTTAGAGGCTTAAGCTGCATCTGTGAGACAGGTCTGTCCAACACTGCTGAGCTCAAACAGTCTGAAGAATATGGACCAGAAGGTCATTAAAGCTGTCAAATGAACCCATCATTCATCTGACTAAACATTTAATATAATTAAAAATATATATATAAAATGGATCACATTTTTTGGTGGTTTGTTCTTTATGTGTTTTAGAAAAGTTTAGAATAGACTGGAAAAATCTAAATCTTACCTTTTTTTGTGGAACAAGCAATTTCCCCTTGGGGATCAATAAAGTATCTCATCAATATCTCATCACACTTAAAATCAGACAGAATAACCTAGAGGAACTTTTCAGTGAGATATAAGAACTGATTTATAGACTAAAATTTAAGAATTTTTTTTTAATAAAACAAAATAAATACACACACAATATATACGAGTGTGTGTTGTATTTAAATACACATACAGAGTATGTGTTATATGTGTATTTATATATATATATATATATATATATATATATATATATATATATATTTTTTTTTTTTTTTTCCATCTGTACTTTTAAAAAACTTATTTTCTTTTTTCTGTTCTTTTGTTTTGAAGATGTCTTCTCTGTTCTTTTCTATATATTTTTTTCTTTTGGGTTCTTTTCCTCTTTATTTAGCTTAAAACATTTACATGAAGTATATATTAGACGTGGATTCTGCTGGCACTAGGCTAATGTGTTAACTTGCTTATGACAAACACATTAAGTGCAAATATATTAATTTCCTTCTTGAGTCTGTTTGCTCTTCAAAAAGGAAATGCAATTAATATAGATTAAACATTTATCTTTAATAATAATTAATTTATATTAATCCAAAGCAGCACTGTTAATCTGATTACAATTTTAATCATTTGACAGCACTAAAAATAATATAATAGGATAAAAATGTCTAAATAATGTCAATTTCAAAGTTTTCTGTTGTTGATGAAAAAAGGAACATTTCATAGACCTTTACATTTACATCTATGAACCTGAACAGAACATGAACAAATATGAACAGCTTGAAAATTCTGAAGAATATAAGTCCAACGTTAACAATATTATGCTTTAGTTGATCATCCATACATGTGCATCACAATTAACAGATCACAGAGGATCTACAAACACAAAATATTTAGTAATATTCAGAATACTGGTAAGATATCACATATACTTCAGGCTACATTTAAAAAACATTTTTTTTGGGTTACAGTAAAACAAAGTTTTCATTATTAAAACATTTAGAAATTTTCAGAATACTGGTCAAACCTCACTTTTTTTCCTCATTATGTCAAGGTTTTTATCATAGTATTTTATTGCTCTGGTCCATTTTAGACCGAATTGATTTTAAAAATTATTTTAACGTCCTTGATCGTTAACCCTCTGGTATACAGCTGTGCTTTTTACTCACACTTTGCACTACCGGTTAAAACTTCATATTATTTTTTGGACCCATTGGTGGACCACCTTTGGACCTTTTGATGGGATGGTTTTGGATGTTTTGGTGGGCCGGTTTTGGACCCCGGGCCTCATGTTTGACACCTATGCTGTAAGGTATTCAGGTCGTGGAGCAGCGTGTGTTCGAACAGGGTTTAATCTCACTGGCATGGCTTCCACTTCTTGTTGTCACGGTAACCGTACAGCTGCCAAGAGCTGCTATTGGACACAATAAAGAACATTTAGTCTCACTTAAAGCCTACAGGTGGAACCTCCATTTCTATTTAAGCACAAGGACACTCGTAGTAAAATCAAATTTATATTTTATTTATGTACTTTATCGACTACTACATATACTTTCTTCTTTCTGTAAACCTGGAGAGATGAGATATGGGGCTGAGGGGGTTGGGGACTGGGGTTACTATGGGTCATATTGTATGTCTACCTTTATTTTCTAGCTATCCAATGTGGCAAATAAATATATGGTATTAAAAAAAGTAAATTTAATATTTTTGGTAAAAGGAAAAATAAGCAAGTTCAAATTAGAATTAAAGAAACTGAAATTAAAGGAGTGTCTGTAACTAAATGTTTTAGGCATTATCATTATTGTTACCTTTAGAACATACAGTACAATATACAAGCTCTTACAGGGGATAATTTAATAATGTGAAAAGACTAATTCAAAGAATATAAAGGAGCATTCAAAGCAACATTAATAAGTAAACAAACAAATAAATTCTAAATATACACATACATACATAAATACACACCAGTGATGTGCGGGCTGACCCGAAGTGAGCGAGTGCCCGCAGTCGCCCGCAGTAACTTCAGTTATCGGTCATTAAAAAATAATTTTAATGATATTCGGGTTGCGGTTAGGGTCATTTATCGTTTGAGATAAACATTAAAATAACCTGGTAAATACACTTCATTAACTGGATGTCTGTGAAGGTGACGTACATCGTCGTCAGTATCCTACAGTATGAATAGACAGTCAAGTTAGAAGAGTGGAAGCTACGGAAACATACAAACAAAAAGTAAGGTTTGGGACACATTCAACTGAGATTTTTAAAGATGATGAGCAGCTCCCAGTGTTTTCTTTTCTGTGGAAACTGGGTTCAAAGGTCTCTTTGGATGTTATAGGTTGCCGACCCCAATGACATCGGATTTTAACACGGAAATAAATGCAGGTGTGTGAGTAAGGTCATTTGAGACCACCATAAAGACCATTGATTAAGTTATTAAAATGCGGGTCGGGAAGCGGGTCGGGTCCTTTCTTTTCAAGTATATTAGTTGCGGTCTGAGCTACGGGTGGGTTAGTTAAAAAAAACGGTCAGTTGCGGGTCTTTTATATATCGACCCACGCATCACTGATACACACATACGTACATACATAATCAAATGACAAAGGGAGCTGTAAAGCAAGCATATTATAAAATGTTTAAATAAATAAACAGTGGAGTAATGCCACAAAAGTCAAAACAACAAATATTCCTTAATTTCACTGTGTAATTTTTCATCTGATTTTGGCTTAAGCATTATAATTGATGAACAGCTAAATTGGAATATATTTTTTGTTACATCAAAAATAGCTCAAAGTATTGCTATAATACATAAAACCAAAAACCTTCCACATCATAAATCTCTTCATCCATTGTACATTTCACTTACTCTTCCATATCTCAACCACTGCATGGCAATATAAGATAATATTCATGAATTAAATAATAATTCAATATTCTTACTTAAAAAAAGGCATTTCAAATTTTTACCCAAGCACAGTATTTTTTTCAGTATTATTTCATTCATGGCAAAATAATAAATAAATAAATAAATAAATAAATAAATAAATAAATAAAAATTTTAAAAATAGAGTTTTACTTTTTGCTTTATTACAATTGAGAAGTTGTACTTTTTTTTATTTATACTTCAGTAAAGGAGTTAAATCAGTACTTCTACTTTTACGAGAGCATTTTTTTTTTCACACAAGTAGCTGTACTTCTACAGTACTTAAGTACAGAATGTGAGTACTTTGACCACCTCTGACCACTGAACCTGTTCGGAAGGCACTTGGTCAAGTGTAAAGATGAAAAGCCTTCAGTGATCCATCATTCATCAACATAGCAGCATGAATAAGTAAAAAGATAAAATAATAAAAATACAAAAGCTCATAAAATAAATAAATAAAAACAAGGTGCAATAAAATACAATAAAAACCTGTAGAAAATAAAAACAGTCTGGGATAAAAACCTAAGAATCTAAAACTTAAAGCTAGAATTCACAATAATAATAAATAAAGTAGTGAAACAGGATAAATAAGTAAATAAAGTACAATGTGATTATTTCTTACTGAGCTCAGTGACAGCAACAAAGCTGTTTTTATAAGGCTGGGTCCTGAACTCTGGCACTAAAAACCTCTGTCCAGAGGAAGGGAACTGAAATATTTAGGGTACAAGGAGGTGGGACCAGACTGGGATTGACCAATCAGACAACTGGACCATCTGACTATACATAGCTTTGTGTGACATCACTGCATTGCCTAGTAACACATACCGCCATTTTAAAAGGGGAAAACAACAGCGTAGCAACACTAGACAGAAAGCTCTGTTACGATGTCCTGGTCTTTTAATTCTACATCTTGTGTGTATAGATTTTGACCTATTGTTGACCCTAGAGCTCAGGGGTCACTGGGTCAATACCTGAAAAACTGAAATGGACTATAAGAGAAAAATGAGTGGAGATAGAGACTTATTTACTATTATTGATACATAGGAAACCTGGCATCGGCTTCAGAATGGCATCATGACATTTGACCTTGAATGACCTTAAAAAATCATCATGTCATGTTTTGAGAGGGAAATGTACATTAAGAGCTAAAATGTTATGGTTATCTTATGATTTTATGTGCTTGAATGAAACTAAAATAACACTAAACCTGAGCAGCTGCACCTTTGGGTTCCTCCAGGGTCCCAGAGGTGCAGATGTGGGACTGAAACCCTGTTGGATGGGTGCATACCTTTGGCAGTCTGTATTTGTCTCGCAGACACACCCTGAGCGTCGCCCTCTCCGCCTTCTTATGTAGAAAATCTGCATCTCGCTCCATCCTGCAAGACCACAAACGGGTTTAATGCAATGCACATGATAAGTCACACACGACAGACAGACAGACAGACAGACAGACAGACAGACAGACAGACAGACAGACAGACAGACAGACAGACAGACAGACAGACAGACAGACAGACAGACAGACAGACAGACAGACAGACAGACAGACAGACAGACAGACAGACAGACAGACAGACAGACAGACAGACAGACAGACAGACAGACAGATAGATAGATAGATAGATAGATAGATAGATAGATAGATAGATAGATAGATAGATAGATAGATAGATAGATAGATAGATAGATAATCTTGAAATCATATTTTCCAGATGTATTGTCTATTTTTGTATCAGCCATTTTCTGGAACTGTTGTTCTGCTTTTCCAGTATAGACGTGCACATGTTCCCTGAGATCATTAAGAGCATCAGGTTTGACTTTAAACTAAGACCACACTATGTCCAAACCAAACACTAAGGTTTTGTGTCAGCAAAAATGTCATGATATGATACATATCATAGTACTAACATCATAATCCAATATATAGTAATATATCATGATACTGTAAACAAGGCTATTTTTAAATTAGTTTTTCAATAGGCATTTCCTGGAAGAATTCAATTACACCATAAATATGCACAACATACTAAACATATTTTTACTTGATTCCAACAGGATCTAATGCTATATCACAAAAGTGTCCACTGTAAAAAGAAAAATTATTACAGTTTCAGATCCTGCTCAACTATTCATATTCTATTAGTTCATCACTATCATTGCAACATTATTTTTGTACAGTCCCAACAAAGGAACTAACATCTGCTGCTCAGACACAAAAAAGGGCCTTTAAGATGCTTCAAATAACCATTATTTAATAAAATAGCATTAAATATATAATATAATCCACAACGAAAAACAAACAAAAACAAGTATTCAGAGAATGTGTAATCCTGCCCCTTTTCCCATTTTGTGCCAACCTACCAAAACATAATAATAATTAAAAAAGGAAACAATATTCTCTTACAGTCCTACTAAATGGAAAATACCTTATGCTTTTTAAAGCCATGACAAAAATACATACACATTTGTAGTTTTGAACGGACACATTTGTAGTTTTGAACAGACATATTTGTAGTTTTGAACAGCAGGGGCTCTGCAGTGGAGCTTTGAGTCCATCCAGGTGGTTGCAGACGTGAACAAGTCTAGTCCACATTTATGCAGCTCTATGGAGAATGTTGTAACTTTAAACAAATTGTTTCATTTTCCAAAGAGTTTGGACAAATCTGGTTATGTAATTCAGACTGAAGGAATCTGCTTAGTGCTGCAAAAAAAGGCTGCAAACAGCAACAAGGACAACATAGTAATGCAGCTTCAAAGAATACTACTGGACATTGACATGTTATTTTCATGCCAAATGCAATGCAGCACTGTTTGTTTGCTGGGCATACTTACAGATGTTCTGTCCAACTATTTTTAATCTTACCTGTATTGTGCATATTTTCATATATACTGTATATATTTACCCCGCCCAAATGAAAGGTGTATTACTTTTAGTTCATCTTATTTGTTTATGTGTCTGTTTGTTTGTCAGAAACTTGATGCAAAAACTACTGGACCAATTTCCATGACATGGCCACAGGAGGTAGATGACTGTGTGCAAAACTCAAAATTTCTACTTTAGAATATTTCAATGAGTGTCATATAAAGGGTTAATATTTTTCACACAGGACAAAATGACAGTTAAACCGGGGATTGTAAATCTGTTCATTCGCATGTGACCTTTAGGCTCAGTCGGGTTTTATGCAGAATATTCATGATGGTGGAACAGTCTTGTTACAACCTTCAGTCACATCTTTTACGCAAAACTTTTAATGCATATGTTTTGTTTGTTTTTTTTACAGTTAAGTAAAATAAAAAGCTGCTGCAAATTAGAAGTATAGACACAATGAATTGGAAACAAAAGGAGATTGTCCAGGTCAGACTGACCCCTCGATACTCCAAAGGCAGTCCCACATCCGCTTGTTGGTACTTACTTCTCCTCCACCAACTGTTTCTGGTACTCTTCATACTCTTCTCGTGTCATCCCTGCTGCTTTGGCTGGATCCGAGGGGGTGGCCTCCTCCTCTTTGTCGCCTCCGCCGCCCAAACCCATTCCAGATAGGGGGTTCCCAATCATGCTCTTCAGCAGGAAAGCCATCTTTAAATGGAAAAATGTGTGTAGAAGAAGCAGAAAACAAGCGTATTTGGAGCTCCTCTTTAAAATGTCTTCCTATATAGCTGTCAAATCCAGTCTCTCTAGTTAACCTGCTGCTTGTGTATGGACTCAAGGACACACTGACGACACAACACACACACACACACACACACACACACACACACACACACACAGATACACACAACGTTTTGCCCCAGCCATAATCTGGATTTAATCCTCCCTACTCCACTATACTAAGAGGCAGATGGCCTGTTTTCTATCTATTTTTAAATCATGCAAACCTTTGAGGATATTTTTTCCTGACTTTTTGTATTCTTTTGTCAGTCTTTTTAATTGAAGGCTTTTTCATTAAACAACAAAAAAAATATTTTGGACAGAGGGTTCTCCTCAGTTTGTGATTTGCACATATGTTGTGTCCACCCACAAGTGCTTAATCATATTAGTAAAGTACAGGCAGCCCATGTGCAGCTTATAGGGGAGAGAGGGAGGGAGGGAGAGAGAGAGAGAGAGAGAGAGAGAGAGAGAGAGAGAGAAAGAGAGAGAGACAGGAGCAGGATTACAGGCCTGTTGATCCTCTGCAGCGATCCTTCATGCCGTGCTATTGTTCAGAAGGGGAATGATTGACAGGAGGACAAGGCATCTCTGCTTTCATTGCTATATGTTCCATAAAACTCAGCGAAAGACGACAGGATTCAACAATGTAATAATGCTAAGGTGGTTACACTGGAAAAAATTTCCCTCTAAGAGCAGGTTAAAAAATAAAATAAAATACAAGAGGCTTATACTTGAATGTAGCAAAAACATTTGCCAGTGAAACAAATGAAAATGATCTTGATAAGATTTCTTGAAATGGAGTTTTCTAGATCTAGTTCTAGTTCTTAAATCTGACTGAAAAGTTCCTCTTTACACTTCAAAATTCTAAATCTTACCCAGTGAGTTTTTCTTATTTCTAGTCCTAGGCTAAGGTCCAGATGTTCTGCACAGCTGCAGATGCTGTTGCTATGGCCTGAAATATGACACTCAGGTGCAGCACAGTCACAAAGCTGAATCGGGTGCATTTCATTGGACATATTTCTTTGTAGCATGCTTTAATTTATTTTTTCTTTCATGGTTGTTTTGGCAAATCCAAGCACCGCGAGGGTGGAATGTAGTTATTTGTATTTATTATAATCATCTGAACCTGATTAGAGTACTCATCCAACACTGTTTTTTTACTCAAAGTCTCCTGTACACCACTAAAACTAGACAGAGGAATGCCATGATGATGCAAAGTGACATTAAAATAATAAAACAACAGTGAAATAAGTCTTCAATGACTTTCAGCAGGTTTATATTTAACAGATATGTTTGACAATGTTTAGTCAGTTATATTTAAGAACCTCTGTTGAATTATACTATGATGTCACTAATAAATGAATGGTAAATGCTTTTGATTCCAGGAACATTGCACCCACTGTTTTTGTTCATTACATTCATCTTTACCTTTGTCATATGGTCTACTGAAAAAATACTAAACTTAGATCTAGAGTCATCCTCAGTGGACTGCATACATTTTGCGAGATCTTCTTCTTTCAACAGTGCTGTCATCTTTCAAAAGTGTGAAATTTAACAAATTACAATGTTACCATCCTTTTTGGAGTGTTGAAATCATAGACATAGACCCAGCATTGGCTGCCGGGACACAAGAATACAGCTACTATTTTGGAGTGGTGATCAGGGTGATTCCTACACTAGACACAATGAAGGTTTCATTTTATAATCTGTTAGTTTTTGAATATTTAAGTTGTTGTTGTTTTTACAGATAAATATAATTCCGCTTCTGTAAAGTGTCAAGTGCAAGCACTGTGTAAAATCCACTACACAAATATAATTTGTTGTTGTTAAATGCTGAGCATATTTACACTTAATATTTCAACATGTTAATGTAGGGACCACATGTACAGTGTCTGAAAATGTTAACCAGTTGGTTTGTTTGACATGTTGGCACCTTAAAGAGTTCATCAGGGACTTGGACTGATGATAGAATTAGCCGATGTATTCATGCTAATGCTATTACATGCTAATTCGCGTTTGTCATTTAAACACATCTAAAGCATATTTACACTTAATATTTCAACCTGACAATGTAGGGACCACATATACATACCCGTATAATGTCAGCCGGCTCAGTTGTTTGACATGTGAGTGCCTTTAAAGAGTTCGCCAGAGACTTTTACTGACGAGAGAATTAGCTAATTCGTTCATGCTAATGCTAATAGGGTGATGGTCAATCTGAAGCAGTTCCTCACATTGTCCAAAAGATACCTCCAGCCTCCCGATTGCATTATTATACTTTCTTAGCAGTATTCAGATACGTTGTTGGGTCAGACATAATTCGTTTTTACTCTGTATCCAGTCACAGTTTGGTGGTTTATATAGCATTATCATGTAATGCATTCATTACGTAGATGTCATCTCGGACTTATCTTCTTTTCATATCAGAAAATTATATAATGTTAAGCCAACTGTGAATAATAAAATAAGCCCACACATATGTCCTTAATAATAGTTACATGTATGACACAACACACGTGGAAATTAGCGGAGTATTGTTAATAAAAATGCGCGGACAGTTTTTGTCCTGTCAAATATGGCGGCTCCACGGCTCGTCCTGAGGAGTACATCCTGAGCACCGCCCCGTCCGTTCCAATAGGGAGCCTAAGTGACGCGTTTCTATTTCCGGTTGATTTCCGGGCAATGGGTCACTAAGTGCCATAAAAAAATGAACGCGAGTCAATGGAGGGAGAAAAGTAATTTTCTGGTCCCGTTTGAAATGTGCTACGGTTTTCACATATGATGTCTGTGAATTTTAAAGATACATTTTCACGTTGAAAAAGCACTCACTTTGGACAGGCATCCAAAGTTACGTTAGGTTTTATGTGAGAGTAAGTAATGGACTACAACGTTCGTCTCACAAATATTACGTCACCACCAAGCTTCACCACCAAGCTTCACCATCAAACTCTTTGAAAATGGCTGTGACTTTGGCGAGCTTCACCTCCTTCGTTCAGGACGAAGGCAAGAGCATCAAACGTGGAGAAAACCACTTTAAATCGGGGCATGTGGAAAGTGGCAGGTACTCTGGGGGAGAGATAGTTGGTCAAGTGAGAGCCAGCATGCGGGACAAGCTCTCGGAAGCCGGGAAGCGGTAGAGGAAACATGTGGAAATGGTGTTGTGGTTACACCGGGGCACAAAGCACACAGGCATTTTCAAATGAAAAATAGAAAAGGCAGCATACGGTTTTGAAAAGTTTGCAGGGAAAGATTCTGCTGTGACGTCAGCTATGCGACGTCTGATATGTAGTCCAAATAATTACATATTTTTACACGCTAATTAATCACAAAACGTGTATCAAAGAAACTCCAAATGCACATCATTGGTTATGATTTTAATTGAAGTACAGCAAATGTGTGATTCAGGGCATAACGTAAAGTGGACCAGAAAATAATTATTTTCTCCTCATTCACTCTCATATTAATTTTTTCCGAACTTAGGCCCAGTGGACCGACCGGAAAGGGCGGAGACGTAGGCTCCCTATGTAGCATCAACCTTAGCATTAGTGATTAGCTACTGTTAGCCTCACCAGCTATCGGAATGTACAAAACACCACTATAATTGAAGATATTCTGTCAGTAGAACTCTTATTCCTTGTACAGGTTTGGTGTTTTCACTGTTGAGTTCATTTACTGGAAAATCAGATTTAAGACATCAGACCAAGATCATTTTCACCTGTTCTAATGGCAATGAATTAATCTTTTTTTTTTTGCTAAATGTACATTTTTTCTGAATTCAAGCAAAATATAGTTTGACCTTTCAAAGTCACTCAAGGTCAAAGGTCATGATGCCATTTTGGAGCCCCGATGTACAGACACTTTCTTGAAAAATAGAATGTTATGCAAAAGTTAATCTAGTTCAATAATTCCATTAAAATGTTAACTTTAATGAATCATAGATTCATGGCAAGAATTTAAAGGATTTCAAAGATGTATTCGTTTATTTGTACATAATTTGGCCTTCCAGCTCATAAAACCAACAAAAACAGGAATTAAAAAACTGTGAAGAAATCAATTTAAATTTTGCAGGCTTGCATGGATGTTTTAAACTAAGTTTCACACAAATTATCTATTAAACTCAAAGCACCTGCACATGTTTTTTCACAGTATGCTGATTTTTAAAGTCCTGTTTTTGTGAGTTTTATGAGCTGGAAGCACAAATTATGTAAAAATACACAAATAAATACTTGAAATTGTTACAAGTTTTTGGCCCTGAATCTATAATCTATAAAACTTTGACTTTTGTATGGAATTATGGAAATTAATCATCTTTTGCATGATATTAAATTTTTTTGGAAAGTGTCTGTAGTTTCCTCTTTGTAAAAAATAGTAACTGAGTATTTATCACCACTCTTTGGAGCTATAACCATTTGAAATCATGTGACCTTAATGTTACCCTAAGGCCAAAGTTCATGATGAAATCCATGGTAGGTTTCTATCTGTCAATAATCAAAACTATATCTATCCCCACAGATTTTTCCTGTTATAGTCCATTTTAGTTTTTTAGGTATTGACTGAGTGACCTCTGACATCTTGGGTTAACAATAGATCAAAATCTATACACACAAGATGCAGAATAGGCAAACCTACATTTTGGTGTTCATTGTAAGTCTGTAAGATGAAGAGTTCAAAAGTTATATCCAAAATTCAAATTTGACCTTTATTGTGACTTTTGACCTAGAATCTTCAAACTTGTCCTTCAAAGTTCTGATGTCAATGCACATCAACAGTGAGAGCAAAAAGAAGCTTTATGTAAAACAGAGTATACAGGAATGAAAAGGAAAGGCCTGATTTGTGCCGTCTCTGATCATTGGAAAAAAATCACATTCTTGGTGACCTTCATTTTTGACCTATATTCACCAAAATTTAATGGGGCATATTCTGGCATACCTGTCCTGAAAATGGCCCAGTAGTTTTAGTGTAAAGTTGATAATGATAGAAACTGAAAAATAGCACCCTCTTCTTCCCTTCAGTGTAAAAATCATTTAACTTTTAATGACAAGGTAGTGAACAGTCAGAGTATGTCGTCTCTGACTGTTCACTACATAACTTTTATTTGCAGTGAGGTGTATTTATTACCTCCTTAAATTTGGGCCCGTTTGTCAGCAGGATTACGCAAAAAGTTCTGGATGGATTTTGATGAAACTTTCAGGAATGATAGATAATGGGTCAAGGAAGAACCCCTTAGATTTTGAGCAATGAAGGTCAAAGGTCAAAATCACACTAAAGTTCAACATCTAAAACACATCAGTGGTAATATCCCAGGATTCAGACAAGATAGAATCAGTTTTTTTTTCACCTACAGACATCAGATGGGTCAACGCCTATGGCTCCATCACGTCACGTTTTGACGCCATATCAAGCCTTGGCGGAGGTCTGCCGTCTCTGCCTTGTTTTGTACATTAGTACTTAATACTAGTAGTGACTAACTTATATGGATTTTTTGAGGCCGATACAGATTTGAGCCGTAGCCAAGGGTTGAGACAGACCACCGATATTTCTGAGACGATATTTACATTAAAAAAAAATCCTGCCAAAAGAAAAATATCAGAAACTTACAATTAAAAAGTATAAATAGTGACAGTTAACCTCAAAAATATGATCATATACCTTTTTCCTTGGTATTTCCCACTTCTTCCCTTCTTTAAGACTTTTCTTCCTTCTCTTCTTGTTTCCTCTTGCCTCTTTTTCGGTTTATTTTACCCTCCTTATTCCTTCTTTCTTCTAACCCCCCCTTCCTCTTTTCTGTTTTCCTTTTTTTTTTTTTTTTAATTTCCCCTCCATTTATTTTTTCCTGTTTTCTCTTCCCCTTTTTTAAAATTTCTTTTCTACCCCCCTCTTTTCCTTCCCGTCAGTAAATCGTGATGGGGGAAAAAAAAGAGCATATCGGCCGACGTAACTGGCCGATACAAGAAAATAAAACTAAATATGGGCCCGTTATATCTGCCTATTATTATTATTAAATACTCAAAGTGAAATGAAGTGACGAGTTCTGAAGCACAGTTTTCCTCTAACTGGGTCCAGTTTTTGTTGAACATGAGTCACATTTGTAAAAGAATCAGAAGATGCCACAGAGTCCATAAGGTTTTTTGTTTATGTAAATCATTCAGAATGACACACCTCATTCAAAAACAGATCCATCAAACCAGAGCACTTGTTCTTTGGGGTTCACCAGAGTCCAGCATTTTATAAAAATAAAATTCAAATAAAATTGCACATGTCAAAAACACAGGTTCTTCTTTCCGTCTTCAGTTTCAGTAAATGGGACTGTGCCAGACTTCAGCTTTTGACCGAAAATAAAAATAATCTCGGGAACCAAAAAAATAATAAAAATAAAAATAAAATACTGTAAGCAATTCGAGAAAATGTTGGTAAATCCAGGATCTGTTTCTCACCGGCATTCATACACAAACATATTACTGATCAAATTAAATCTGCAGTTCATTAAAACAAACTTCTTCAACAAATCAAAAAATTTCAAGTACAATAACTTACAATCAATATAATTCCCTCATTTACATATTTTTTAACAGATCTGTTTCATCAAAAGAACTTCTTTGCTGCTGCCTCTTGTTGACTTCTACAAAAGAAATAAGAAAAACAAAGCATTACAATCATTTCAGTCATAAAACTACAGAAGAGGATCAGGGAAGAAAAAGAAGGGGGAAAAAAGGTCCAATATATATTTCTTTTTTTTCTGACAAAAAAGCCTGAATTCTTTTCTCCTCAGAATTCTGAGTTTTTTCTCTGAATGCTGACTTTAATCTAAGAATTCTAAACTTTTTTCCTAAGAATTCAGATTTTAACAAATTGCACCTTTTTCTTCTCTGACTTTTCTTCACAATTCTGACTTGAATCTAAGGCTATGTTTATACAGAGACTATCAGAAGACAAGATACAGAACTGGCATCTCATCTTAACCTTTTAATTTGCATTTACATGACCGTTACCGTTAATAAATCTTCATGCATACAGGGATGCAAGAGTGTGCAGAAATGGATTGGATAAGCATGCCAGGCTAGATGGTGCTGTGATAGAACACTGCTTTATCAATGCACATATTCTTGTATTTTTGAACATGAGATGGAAACACCTCAGTGGATAGTTTTCAAGATTTCCACTTTGGAATGCGTTTTCAGATTTTTGCGTTTTCAACCTGTAAAAAACACAATTCTGAACGAAACGTAAAATATTTTGTCATATATATATATATATATATATATATATATATATATATATATATATATATATATATATATATGACAAAATATATATATATATATATATATATATATATATATATATATATATATATATATATATATATATATATATATGCTCAGTTTATTGTCACATTTGCGGGAAAATATTAATCTTCGTGACAATTTTATCTTTTATTTTGTCGTTCTTGAGGGAAAGTAAGTTTTGTATTTGAAATATGAGTAGAGTTTTGCAAACCTGTTAAATTAGTAACGCCAGATTATCAGTTTTACATTTCATTAATATCAGTTATCTACAGATATATTGTCATTAATATCAGTTATCTACAGGTATATTACCATTAATATCAGTTTTCTACAGGTATATTATCATTAATGTCAGTTATCTACAGGTATATTATCTTTAATAGCAGTTATCTACAGGTATATTATCTTTAATAGCAGTTATCTACAGGTATATTATCATTAATAGCAGTTATCTACAGGTATATTATCATTAATATCAGTTATCTACAGGTATATTATCATTAATATCAGTTATCTACTGGTATATTATCATTAATATCAGTTATCTACAGGTATATTATCATTAATATCAGTTATCTACAGGTATATTATCTTTAATATCAGCTATCTACAGGTATATTATCTTTAATATCAGTTATCTACAGGTATATTATCATTAATATCAGCTATCTACAGGTATATTATCATTAATAGCAGTTATCTACAGGTATATTATCATTAATATCAGCTATCTACAGGTAGGGCCTATATTGTATATATGTTCAGTAGTTCCTGCTCTATTGTCTCGGTGACGCTAAAACAAAAGGATACGGTTTTGAAATTATATTTGTGTTTCTTTTTCTTCTCGGTAACAAAATAAAATAAGTCCTTGCAGTGAAATTGTCAATTTGTATTGAATCGGTTTGAATCGTACCGAATCAATTAATAATTTTTAGGAATCACCCTGAATCGGATCGTAGTCTGTGAATCGAGATTTGAATTGGATGTATATGGACCTTGATTTTTTTATTTGCCTTCATCCTCTTCTGTACAAAACACATGCTTGTTAAAATAATGGAAACTCATCTTACTTGTACATGACGTAGCAGAAAAACAGGACTGACTGGACGACTATGAATACTGCAAAATGTACAGTGGATAAGCAGGAGGGCATGGGAGGTGGGTCAGGGCACTTCACCACCTTCTCGGCAGGATTCTGCACAAAGTCACACAGATTATAGTCAGTTCACCACAACATCCTGGTCTCTGTTCTCTAGTGCAATGTTTTCCAACCTTTGTGAGCCAGGGCACATATTACACCCGAAACACCACAAGGTACAATACCAAACAAATGTCACAAAAAGTTTATTTATTGAAATATAATGTAAATCTATTTATTCAGTGGAAACCTGGGCCTGTTCAGTTCAACACAAAGCTGATAATCTTCAGGAATTAAATAAAGACTAAGGGTGGGCAATACTGAGAATGTTAGTATTGATCTGATACCAAGTAAATACAGGGATAGTATCAGCGAAACAGATACGTTTTACTTGAAATGTCATGATCATTCATAATTTTGTGATTTTGCCTTTACTTAATCAATTATGATAATGATAACACACAGTCCAGAGATTTTAGGCAAAAAACAAAAAAAAAAAAATTGCGCTGACATACATAGTCAATAAAAATATATCAATTTCCAAGCCTGTCAAATGAATGTTATTCTAGTCTATCAATAATAATCAAATAGAGGGAGTCGAGCATCACTATTTGAAAAACACTGGTGTATAAAATGGATTGGTTTCACCTTTTATGTAGAGCTACCTAAATAAAACAACTTTCACAGGACATTCTAATTTTCAGAGTAGTACCCTAGTAATTTTCAGACCGATACCTGGGCGTTCCTCTGGACCAGGTGTTCCGTGTCCCTTTTGACTAAGTGCAGATGTTCCTTGATGTCGTTAAAGTGCTGAATGGTCTCGTACGTTCCCATACCACCCGCGTTCGCCTGATGCTGGACTGAGCCGATCTGCTTCAGGGAGTCGTGGAAAGAGTTTCTGTAAAAGCAGGTTCACATTTAGTCACTCATCATCCACAAAAACTCACAATACAAACATTGAGGCTAATTTCAAGTCAAAATGATGCAGTCACATTGTTTTTAAATTAATTAGTAATTTTTTTTATTAATACATTTTTTTAAATTTAATTATTAAAGAGATATTTTCTTAATTAATTATTATTATTTTTACCGTCACTATTATGGAAATTAATGTGAATATATGCTGTTGCGTAGATTTGTTTCTGGTGTCATTCATACTGTAGTTCTTGATATTTTTTTAATGGAACTTTATTTGAAAAATGTTTCAATTAAATAAATTTAAATTTATATAATGTATTATTATTTTTAATTAAAATATTTATTTTTGCAGTCAGTGTGTCATGGGAGATTAATGTGGCATTATTTGTGCAATTTTTTTACAATTAAGTTTTCATTTAATTTTTTTTCATAAAAAAGGTTTTGTTTTTTAAATTTATTATTGAATTCTGTTTTGTTTGTTGTGGGAGATTAATGTGAACATGTGCTGTTTTACTGATTTGTTTCTGGTGTTACTTGTGCGGTTGTTTCTAATATTTCATTCATGTTATTTGTTCGAGAAAAAAAGGGGGAAAAGAAGAAAAAAAGGAAAAAACAAGGAGAGAAAAGGAAACAAAAGGTACAGACGAAAAGGAAAAAACAGGAGTACGTTATTAAATAATATAATTATCTTAAATAATATTAATAGTCATTGATTGTATTATTCTACAAATTTATTATATTACTATTAAATTATTGATGAATGTAATATCTTAAATGTCACCATTTTTATTTTATTTATTTGTTCATTCATTTATTTATGCATTTGGCAGACACTTTTATCCAAAGCAACTTACAGGGTAATGTGAGTAATCAGGCTCAATAACAATTAGTAATTATTAATTTAATTAAAGAATGAATTTAATTAAAGAAGATTTTCTGATTTGACAGAGAGAGAGAGAGAAAATCAGTATCAGTTCCAAATATCATCTTAGAGATATCTGCAGCCTGTATTGATCATCAACTAAGGCTGATATTTAAAAAAAAAAAAAAAAAAAAGTGGTATTGGCCTGAAAAAAAATCCATCTCAATCGACCACTAATTTGAAATTAGTTTTCTTATATATTTATCAGCCGTTTGTGCAGTAAACATACAAACAGGTGAAATCATAACTGCTTTCCTATTTCAAAAACAGCTTTTGAAAATGAACACGGACTGAATCAGTGACATTTGAAGTGAAAAACATCAGCTCCACTCATGTCATTTCCACTGTTCGTTTGATATCACTGATTTACAGTAACGCAAATTGTCCAAAATGAATCCCTTAATCTGTATTCACTGGAGACTACATGTTCTCAAACTTTAAAAACAGAAAATTACCATCTGATAAAAGAGGTCATGGTTGCAAATTAATCCCTCATAAAAACATGTTCCCATACAGATTACAAGTACAGTAGGTTAAGGAACCAACTGAAGAGCAATGTGATCTGCAACGTGTACAACACTGGATTCAAAAATAAGAACACAAATAAAAACAGGAAATTAATGGATTAAGGTGGTCCCTGCTGACATGTGCCAAGAGGGGCAGAAATTAAATACATTTTATATATATATATATATATATATATATATATATATATATATATATATATATATATATATATATATATATATATATATACACAAATACACACATGTGTGCGTGCTCATATTCTATTAGTTCATATCTAACATAGCAACATTATTAGCAACAGTAGTACCATCTGACACTTTGACACAAAAAAGTGCTTTTAGGATGCTTCAAATAACCATTATTTAATAAGACAATGTTAAATAATAGTAAATAAAATCTAAACAAATAACAAAAAATGAAACTCTGCCATTGCTGCATTTGAAATAATTACATATATTAATGTAATTAATATATACACACATTTTTAATACTGATACAGTACTGTGAAATGAAATATTACATTACACACACACACACATATATATATATATATATATATATATATATATATATATATATATATATATATACACACACACAAATTTTCTTACAACCCTACATACAACACGACTTCATGAGATCAGTCTTTTTTTTTATAATTATAATCTTATATTACTAGGTCTTCTATTAAACATCCCATTGAAATGTAGCTTCTTTATCTAATGCCATTATCTGATGTTAACACTTTGCCTTTAAGTAAATTAAATGAAAAAACAAACCAAGGCTTTCTAATGCACTAAACCAATGCACAGGATCATATTTCTCAACAAAATGTCATTTCCTAAAGTTGATTACTTACAGAAAAGGAGCAATAAGTTTCTCTTATCATCTTAAACTGGTCTAAGATGATTAGAAAAGAAATAAAAAAGGGCCGAACAAATGAAGGAATTCCAGCAGCGTAAGCAGGAAGGCCTCCAGGGGGGGATTGAGACAAGAATCAATTGGAGGGAAATCATGTTTTGCTTGTGTATGACAGATGTATTTAAAGACTTCTAATCTGATAAGGACAAAATGGTGCTAAGATGTGGCCTTTTCTTGCCTTGCCACATGGCTAAGGTCTGAAACGACAGACAAGGATGACATATAAACAAAATCTAATTTATTTCAGAGAGAGGGGGGAAAAAATCTCTCTTGAGAAAGTAAGTGAGCATTTATTAAAGCCTAAATCTAATCTTCATCTGCTACAAGTGACCTATTTATGAGCAGAAAGCCTTCTTTGGACATTCAAAGAGTAAAAGATGAGGTCATTCACTGTAAAAAGTCACAAGCTCAATTTATTGTCAAACGTTTCTATAATTGACTTCCAATGCATGTGTTATGAAATGTCAACTTCATGACATCATGTCAAGGTTGTAAAGTCTGTTCAGTGAATTGTACATTTAAATATCTCTATAGAACTTAATGTGACTTCTAAAATGGTAGCGGGGTCAACAAGTGACAACGGTTTTCATAACTTTAAAAAGTTAGGGGCAATGAGAACACTGTCGAGAAGTCAACTTTAACAACTTCAATATCTGAGTTTCTTCTTCAATATCTTTCAAGCAAAGATTTTAAACCCAAACTGACTCAGGGCTGCGACAATCCCACTGCACTCTATGCATTTATTTAATTTTCACTCTACTTTAAATGGCATTTTATCTGGATTTTAATTCTTTTGTATTATAAAGCACTTTGGGACTGTGTGAAAAAGGCTCTATAAATTAAAAATATATATACTTAAATAATGGTATTATTTAAGTCAAGTTAACTCACATTTTTAAGACCACTGGTGAACTTTCATTTTCAAGTTGAACCACCTTGATATTTTTATTTTATTTTATTTTTTTTACAGTGCATCAAAGTCTGTGTTAAAAGGCCAGTCAGGATAAACCCAGCACTTAATCTATAAAATAATACAGATCAGCCTCTCACATTAGCACATTTACACCCGTCATTGCAGAGCACCACCTGACCTTTTAGTGGGCAGCCTGCCAACATGCCGGATTAAAATTAATTAATTTTTACTGACACTGTCTTTCCCTGCCTTCTATAGGATAGAGTTAATGTACAGCAGGCTTTATTAGCAAAGAAGACTTTGAGAAGTGAGAGTCTGGGTCAACGATGGAATAAAGAGAAAATCTTGTATGAAAAATATAATTGGAGACAATGTCCTGTTGGATTTAGGCCATAGACACAGCCTGGTTCTTTTATGACAGAAGAGATTAATGTTACATAAAATAAAGGCTGTAACATCTTGAAATTCTGATTAAGTCTAAATGCAGATGGTGTGCCTAAATTAAAGATGCTCCAGTGTCAGGGCAAATTTGACTTAACATATATCTAGAGTACAGATATTTTATTTGGTTTCATAAGAGACAGAGGTGCCTCGGCTCAAAAGCTCAGAGACTCTTCAATATAATCGTTCTGTTAAAAATAAAATCACAATCAGATGTTGGCCTGCTACAGAGGTAAAGTCCTGCTCCTTTAGATGTGACACATGGGGCCTTACTTTGGAAAAAAAAACACAAGTCAGTGGTGGGGGTTGGTTTATTGTAGGGGTGGGAATCTTTGGGCACCTAACGATTTGATTCCAATTAAAATGTAAAATGATTCACATGTTTAATTTATATACATTGATGCACTATTCCCCACACATACTTTTTCATATTTTAAGCACATTTTGCATTAATTTTAAATTGTGCATTTATAATAAGAAACTGTTGTTTGTATATTTTCAAATATATTTTGTTAAACATGAATCTTTGGTTGTGATTGTTTCCTGGATTGTTCTCTGGTCAGTAGAGCCACTTGTAACCGCGGTAACAACAGCCCGTCGTCTACCCGGCTCCTTTGCCGGGTGACATCGGGTTAAGTGGCTTCTCATGTTTGTTGACACAGCTTACATATAAAGTGACTATTGTCCAGGTCAATGCTGTAGAAGACAAAGTTTTTCAACACGTCTGCTTTTAAATTAGATGGAGCCCTCTTAGCCATATTTCCAGTAGTTTCTGTGCGTGCGTCTGCGTGTTTGCTCTTGGTGCACAGCTTAAAGAGTTCCGGACATTACGTATACTGTGCTTCTTCCGTAATACTAATTAATAGATTGGAATAATTGTAATTTGGACATTTCGGTTCCATTCTTGAGATATGGCCATTTCAATATTCGATGTCACACGACGACCAAATTTCACATGTTAGATCTAATGTTAAATACGAAGCACAAGATATTGTTGGATTTACTAAATATGTCAATAACCCTGCTTTAAGGTAAAGGTCATACATTTTTCAAATATATCATTCGCTTGACGTCAAAACGTGACGTCATCGAGCCTATCGGTGTTAAACCAACATAAATTACGAATCTTGGATTTGCGAAGTTAACGAATGCATGATAAAACATAAACTAAGTGGAGGTAATAAATTTCATCTGAATTTGTGAGGTTGTCAGGTTCTGTTTTATGTTGGAGACATTGAACTCCCAAATGAAGTGGGTGGAGGAGAACTCAAGTCATTCAAACTATACGTACACTTGCAGAAAAAATTATTAGACCATCAAAAGCAATGGTTATACAATCCAGTCTAAACTCTTCTGAGTATCATGCGACTAAAAACAGACAGAAAACAAAAATGAGGGGACATTTTTTTAATAAAAATTATCCATCACCGCTCTGAATGTCTGGGATCACCAGAAATGTGTGATGTTAAAATGGCGCCAAGAGCCAAAAAAAAGGTTGTAAACCACTGGTCTTACGGCTTATGGGGTCTGTTACTCCATGGACCCTTACCCGTTTGTAAAGACACCATCATCCATGACCTCCTGGGCTTATTGCTTTATTAAAACCTACACTGCTGTTGCGTGATCCCAGTGACTAAGCCCTCAAGCGTCTCAGGCGATGCAAAAGCCCAAATATGTCATTGACGCTGGATGACATCACACACATACTGTAAATATTATAAATGTGTACCCCCTCATCAGACTTACTTAAGTTAGTCATTTAAGTCTTGGATGGTGTGCCATGGAAAACACGACATAAAATCTCTTAATCTGTATCAACTCAAAAATCACTAGCATGTCATGAGAATATACTGTATATAAGCCATTTCTAATTTAAGAAGACAAAGATTACAAGTGGAAAATACGTTAGTAGGGAGTGATGTGGCCAAAATGTAGAAGCACAGCATTTTTGGGCGATACAGTGATCTATTTTCTACAGGGAACAAATAAAAAATCCACCCCTATTTGTAGTCTATTTGTAAAATAACGCTAATTACGCCAGAGATTTTCTAATTAATTAATCATTAATACCTGGCTCTATTAGAGGCATAAAATGAAGACTTGTTGAAAGAGCTGTGATTGGCAGTGAATAATAATTGCACATATATAGTTATTTATTTTCTGTTTTTTGAGGTACTGAGAAATTATGTGGGTTTCTTTTTCTATTTTTATTGTGGCTCTGTTGGTGACATGAATGGAAACTTAAGTATCAGATGTGTGGTCTGTGTAAAGCTGGACTTTACGTAGGAATATAAATATTCATTTCACAGGTGAGTTAAAGTTTGAAAAGACAAAGTTAAGCTAAAGATTTTGTACCATAGGACCATTTGAAGAGGTCAGTTTTACAAAAACATGCATATTTTTTATATGGCATTTTCTATTGCAGGAAATTAAGCAATTTTAACCCATAAACACCCACATATCCACCAGTGACCAAGACTTTTTTTTATGTATGAAAGTAAAAGAGCAATGGAACCTGTCATCCATGGCCACAGATCTCATATTAACCCTTGCATTGCCATGTGTAAAAGGCTTATTTTGGATAATTCAAATTAGCCTTGTTCACCGACACACGAAAACTGTCCCAGGACACTGGTGCCAATCAAAGGACAATAAAAACATGAGTAGATTTCCCAAATGTCCTCACATTTTGGTTTTATGTTATTCTTCCTGAGAGTTGACTTTTTCTGATATACCCTGGATACTGAAAAGTCATCATTGCTTTAGCATTACCGTTAGTTTTTGTTTTAATTCTGAAATGATGGTGGACTGAACCAGACCAGTCTTCAAAATGTTTGTAGGTGTGGGTATGCCAGTCTACAACTCACCTGAAAGAAAATGTAATTCATCTCTATTGCATCAGTATCACAGACACAGAAACAAGTAAAATGTTCAGAGGTGGCAAAAGTACTCACATTTTATACTTGAGTGGAAATACAGCTAGTTGTATGAAAAAAAAATAACTCTTATAAAAGTATCAGTATCAATTCCACTCCTTTACTTGAGTAAAACTAAAAAAGTATAACTTCCCAATTGTAATAAAGTATAAAAGTAAAACTACATGTTTTGCCATGAATACTTAACCAGATTAAATCAGAAAATGTTCTATTTTCTCATTCCACAGTGAATGACAGACTGGAGTTCTGAAGTTCAGTTTTTAAGATTTGGATCTTGTTTCAATGATAAAACAACATTTACTCATCTGTTTCAGTTTAATGCATTTTGGAATATGTCCAAAGATATTGCATTTGCCAATATCCATTTAATTGGAATAGTCGGAGCACTGATATGCAGCCAATAGATGTGTTGGTTTCTCAGATATCTGTTGTGATATGGTTGTGCCATCTCCATTTCAGGCAGAAGTACTCTGTTATAGCCATCCACAGTCTGTATATTGATTAAAGTGACCCTTACCTGGAATCTGAACTGATGACATTATCACTTGGCACTGCTCACATTTCTTCAAATCGCCTGGTTGTTGCTAGCAAAAGTTCTGTTGTGCGATACGGCAGGAGAGTCTGAGTTTGAAGATGACTTTGAAAATGACGGCCGTCCCTATTGTTTTGAGCCCGAGTATATGGATGAGGAGGGATTGGAAAAGAGGATGTGGTGACAGGTAGAGGTATCCTGACTACTCCCATTATATGGATATCAGCAAATGCACTTACTTCTCCTTTAAGTACAGCAACGAGCTGCTTATATTTAGTTACTTCCCACCTCTTTAGAGTTAAAATGGAGGCAGTGTAATGATGATCCCTTTGGGTAAGAAACCTTTAGCAGTAGCACACGTGCATGTGATGCCAAGAAGAGGACGCTGCTACTGCTGGATTATGAGGTTGGCAAATACCTGTGATGCTGCGGCCACAGCATCCTGAGATTAAATATGATTTGAGGGACTTAACGGGGAGGATTTTCCCTGTTTTTTCCCTAGAGTATCACAGATCTCGCTTTGTGCTTGTTACAAAACAACCACTAGGTTTTGACAGTGATTGAGCGTAAACAGATGAGTGTTACTTACTTGAGCTCATTCAGGTTTCTGAGGACTTCCTGCTGCATGGCTACGACAGAGCTCAGCTGTTGACTGGAGGAAGAATCCAACTGAAACACAAGTGGAACAGAATGGGCCGAGTATTAAATGTTAAGGGGTTGATGTTTGAAAAAGTCAACAAAAAATCTTGAATTGGTTTTGATAAACCATCATTAGATGGTGTAAAGATTTTATTTTAAGAATTAAATTCCCAGCATTCCATTACTTTATAGTGTCATTTAAACAGACTACAAACTTGTCTCTTGATGTATAAAATAATAAATACATGTCCTGAAATTCACCATGACACCTTATTAAACTCAGATATCCACCCACAACCACCACACACAAAGTGATTACTTAAGGACAATTAATGTGAAATAGAACCAACAGATATTTACAATCATGTACAAGGGCTCCAATGTTTGGAGTAACTTGAATAATACATTAAAATTATGTCACTACTTTACCATTTTCAAGTCATACTAAAGACACTTTTATAAATAACCCCACATTTCCGTAATTTTTGTGTAAGTTTCCTTGCTTATTACATTCCTTTAAAGTCTGCATTTAAATTATATCCATGTATCGTTCTAAATAATGGTAAATTCTTTATTGCATTGTGTTTTTATTATATCGTTTCATTTACCTATTACTTAAGTTGTTTCTCGTTCATTTCATTTATTTGAAGTGTTAATTAAGTTGATGAACCCAGGCCTCTATACAAGTATGTAAAGCTATTGGCCTACACATTTCACTCACATTTATACTTACTTATGTGTTTTTTATCTTTTTAAAGTGAGAAAAAAAGAAAAAAAATGACTTAGGCTATTTAGATAGATGTTAAGATAATTTCACTTGTTCCATTAACAGATTTATTTTGCTCAATGTTCACTATTTGCTTTTCTATTGGACATCTGAGCAAAACTTCCCCAATATTTACTCAATGACCAAAAACAGAAGTGCGTAATGTTGGTTGTTCCACTAAATCACAAATGCAATGATTTGTTTATTTATAATAATGAGATAACACAATAAGGCATTCCATAAACATGGTGACAAATGTAAATATGTTGATTTACAGATATGTTCATTATTATTCTGTACTGCCTCTCTATCTCATATTAAATTCTAAAATGATGTGGTTTCTTGGTGTGTCCACACATACAACACCATGTTTCTGTTAAAACTCTTGTCTTGCTGTAACGTCCATCAACATCTGTTTTTTATAGTCATATGGCTAGTTGCAGAAAAATGTCTTTATTACCGTTTTGTATAATATACCAATTGCACGACACCTGAAAAACCACATCTTTCCAGCACACAAGCTTTTAATCGGAAAAACAGACTTTTGGCAAAATTGTTGTTAATCCATCAGGCAATATTTTATGTGCAATGTGAGGGTTAATGAAAAAGAAACTACTGTGACTATCTAATGTGATCCCATGCGAGTCTGTGCTGGTTGTGTTGTGTTGACGTGTACCTGTCCTGAGCCGGCGTTTGGGGCCTTCTTGGAAACCTCGTCTGTGATGACAGAAACATAGCGACGCTGCTCGTCCAGGATCATAGCAAGCTGCCGGTGAAGCTGCTTAATCTCCAGGTGGATTCGGTTCTGGCCTTCAAACACCTGACGGATCTCCCGGTCGTTCACACTCTCATACAAGTCATCAACTGAACAGGAAACAGACTTGAGTTTAAGACATGGGTAAACAGATTAAACCATTTCAGATGCTGCAAGACAAACATTTTATTTATTTTATTTATTTTCCACAATAAACAGTGACTTTCAGATGTTGAAAACTAACTTGGCTCTCCTTGGACGTCTGGGTGTTCTTTCTGAAACTCCTCTTTCTTTTTGTCCAGCTCTTGCTGAAAATTCTGAAATTCCTCCTGGTACTTGTCCTTCTCTTCTTTGGGAATCTCAGATTCAGGTGGGGGCTTCAATGGGAAAGACAAAAAACCCCTCAGAACTCAATAGAAGTAGTGCTTAAGCTATATTGTGCACATGCATGGACGCCAGTGCACGCAAAGACACACAGCTACAACCACCTGAAAGCCACACACAGAACTGGGAAAGTATTAGGAGCTTTAGGAAAGTGGAGTTACCGGTTCCTGGCCTGGTTCAGTGAGGCTGAATAACAAAAAGGACAGAACATCGTGGTCATCTGAAGGAGAAAAGACAAAAAAAAAACAAAAACAAAAAACACCCTTGAAAACTATTTTAGAACTTTATCATCCTCAATCAAAACTGTATTTTGAATCGTGTTCAGTCTGAACATTGCAAGATATTTCTTGTCAACATGAAGAAGCTGGCATTCATGGACAGAACAGCATTACCTGCTAAACCACCAGTGGCAGCGGAAATACCAAAGAATCCTTCTTTGGGAATCACCATGTTGTCCACCTTTGCACAAAACTCATAGTCCTCTTTGTCAGGAGTGAAACCGTTGTTGATCATCACCTGTAGAGAAAATGAGTGGAACTGCTAAGCTTCATTCATTCAAATTGGTTTAAGCAAGAAAAAAAATTACAAAGAACGTTTTGTGCAAAAGAAACTAATGGCAGAACGAATACATCAACAACCAGAAAAAAACAGCTCACACTGGTCTTCATTAAAAGGCTCCAAACATTTCACTAAATCAATGAGTGAAGATGTATGTTTGTCCCTGTTTCTTGAGACCTCACAAAAAGTGTTTTTGCCTGCTTCAGTTCATTTTCCAAATCTTGGACGTTTGAGACATATTCTTATCCTAATACTAGAACCAAATCTTCCGTCAAGAAGACATCGTTGGCAGGGTTTAAACCCTGAATTTCTTTCTTTATGTGGATATTGGACTTGGAGAAACGCTTGTCCATCTTACAAATCAATGTGTCCATTATGGCAGTGTTTCCCAACCTTTTTGAGCCACGGCACATATTTTACATTAGGGCAAGGCACAAGGCACATGACCAAAGAAATATCTCACAAAAAGCACATTTTGAAATATAATGCAAATCTAGTCTTGATTTAGTTAATCTGTGCAAAACATGAGGCTGTTTAGTTAAACACAAAGCCGACACTCTTGCACGGATTTAAGAAAGACAACCACGGCTCAACAGCTCTGAGTGGATCAGTGTTGTGTGCTGTTGTATGGATCTATAATCATGTTGCTCACTTATAGCATTATGGGAAGGAATATTTTCCTCCTAAAGGCATCTTTGCCATCAACCTGACTTCTCTATTCAAATGTTGATGTATCAAGCTATCACCCAGGGCTCTTGTTGACTGTGTGGGTCTTTTCAGTCCAACGGTGGCAGCGTCTTTGAACTGGCAGTGGGTCGCACTAGTTTTGGATGAACTGTACAAACGTAATTTCATTTGATGTATTTTCATGACATGCCAAATGCCAATAGATGAGATTCTGAACATGTTGATAATGCAGATCTGATTGTGCGAGATGACTAAAAAAGGGTATGTGAAGGGTTTGTGTGGATGCTCTGAGTTATTGTAAAATTAAATAGAAAAAAAAAGAGAGAATTGAAAAACAATTCATTGAATTATGTGTTTGTAAAAAATGGGGTGGAGCCAATAAGTTACACTTCTTCCCACTCCTTTTTGAGTGTTGAATATTTGATTTGACCATGTTATATTTTTCTTTGTCATGTGATGTGTTTGATGTGTTTTTATGTGCTCAAAATAAAATTAAACTAAGGTAAGATAAGATATTCCTTTATTAGTCCCATGAGCGGAAATTCCAGGTTTACAGCAGCAAGATTATAGCACAGCACACAAGAGTAATCACTTCTTTAAATAGGTAAATAATTATATATTCATGCAGGCTTACGGGGATTTTTTTTTTTTAAACAAAAAAATAAATAGGAATACACTGTATATACAATATACACATTAATATAATTATTGCACTGTTATTGGATGGATTGCACTGTAGTTTGATAGTTTATTGGGACTAGTTTCTGTTAAGTAACATCATCAAATGCACATAAACACCAATATGTTAGATGTCCAACATGTCTCTACGGTGTACTTTACCGTCAGAGTCTTCTTGTAGTATATTATTTTGGCCCGGACAGGATACGGTTTGTTGCGGAAGTCTCGTAAACAAGTACCAAGGGCTTGTGTGCTGCCGTCGCTGCATCAAAAACATTTCCAGACAAAACACAGTTATTGTCATCGGAATGGTCAAAGTTTAAGTGAATAACACGAATGTCCACTTGTATGTTTTTATAAACACTTTTGGATTTTTTCGGTAAACAATATGAAGAGAATAGCACTGGAAAAGTGATTTAAAGCTTTCACTGGCCCCAGGGAGATTAGGAAAGACGGAGGATTATTTACTTTCCAAGCAAATATAATCATATTTCCTAATCTCCTTTAAATTGTTAAAATTTTAGTTGATGACATCACAGCCAAAGCCAAGAAATATTTACTTACTTTTGGTGGTCATAAACAAGGTTTCCATTGTTTCCCACAATGAGTATAGCAGGGTTATTTTTCTACAATGAAGATGAAAAAAAACAAAACACATTAATCCTTAAAGGGAACTTTTTTTATTGCTTTAATCTCATTTAATAACATTAACCTGAGCACAAACACAAAACTTTCTATGTGTTTTCATGATAAAAAAAATGGATATGAGTGCTTAGGCAGAGTGGAATTAATTCTGTTATGAAAACCAAAAGGACTATTTCAACATAAATAAACAAGAACAGTTTATGAAAATATATGTAATAAAGTCGTATTCATAATCAAGGTTTGATGTCGGAACTTCACACCAACCTTTCCATCGTTGTCAAAAGAGTCGAAAAACACTCCAACTCCATTCCAGTGGTCAGCAGCCCCGTACACTGGACCGTCCAAGCCTTGTGCAGTGGTGAACCACACAGCCTGTCACACACAAATTACAAACGGTTATTTCAGCACTTTTTTTAGTCAAGTGCACCGGCAACTAGGGGGGTGTGCATTGATAGGAATCTGGCCTTACGATACAAATCACATTACTAGGATCATGACACGATATGTCATGATACTGTTAAAAAGGCTATTGCAGGTTCTTCTGTTTCTTTTTTATTGTTATTATTACTTCCTGGAAGAATTTAATTACACGCACATGGCATATTCTAAACACACTGTTTAAATGAATAAATGCATGAATCTATGCAAAACACATTTGAATAAAATATTACTATTATTTGTATGTTGTAAATAAATTTATATGATATTGATAATTGAAAAAAAAAAAAAAAAAAAAGGTTTCATTTTCCCCTACATTCTTTAACAGTTGCTATGTAGGGTCTGCTGCCTCCACTTGATCAGATGTGTCGAGGGCACCTTTCTGCTTCCTGCTATTGCATCACTAAACTGGGAATGTGATTCAGTCTGGAAAGCTCCAGATACCGGCATCCTTTCACAATTGCTGTCTGTAAAACCAGCACCAGACTGTGGGACCAACCAAGGGCCCTTTTACAGGACTGTACCTTTTACTGTTAAGGGTTTTCTAGTGTTAAACATTTTCTAAAATATTTTTAAAGATAGTTTTTGGTGTAGCTTTACTCAATTCTGGTATGTAGAATTCAAACTTGATATCCGTTTTAAGATTCAACATGTGTTTTTTTTTGTTGTTGTAAAAATCTATTGAGTTTTCACAATTATATAATACAATACATATCTACTAAAAGGCTCCAGCAGCAGCACTAGTGTAGTCTTTCCTTCGGAAAAAAGTGCCTTCAGCTCAGTAATATTCTGATGGAAACTAAAACCATCTTCATCCCACACATCAGACAGATTTTCAGGACAAACATCTCAATGGAAATTAACTTTTAGGAACAAGGTTTTTCAAAACACAAATTTGTAAATTTCTCAAAATCTACCTGTATCAGGCAAAAAAAACAAACAGCATTTTTGAGATCCTCATAAAATTCTGGTACAATACATGGGTCATCTGATATGTAAAAGAAGTATTTGTTGTACAGTGTTATTGGTTTGTAAAATACTAAATACATTTGTGGAGGAAAATGTCAGAGGAACTTCACTTTGGAATACCTGCAAAAAATAATGGTTTTCGCATCTGTGATGCAGTAGTATTTGATATTTTTCATTTAAAAATATTTAAAACTAAATGTGGCCCTTTGAGTCAATTTCAGATGGCATTCAAAATTTACAATTATTTATTCATGCATTTGTCAGATGCTTTTTCCCCAAAGCATCTGACAAATGCGTTCAGGGGAACGTGAGCAATCAAGCTCTATGAAGAATAAAGAACAAGAGTCAATTAAACACAAAAAAAAAACTGCTGTAAAATTAAAAGCAAAGAACAAAAAATTCCGTGGTTGAATAAAATAAAAGAAGAAATCAAAAAAACATAAAAACAGCTGTGCAAATAAAACAGATCAGAGTACCAAGTAAAACAATTAAAAATAGAATAAAAAACTGAAAGTGCTAGGACAGGAGGTGCTCTCTGAAGAGGTGGGGCTTCAAGAGCTTCTTGAAGATGGGCAGGGATGTTCCTGTTCTTATTCCACCAATGTGGAACGACTCATGCAAACAGCCTAGATTGGCTTGTGTAGGGTTTTGGGACTGCCAAACAGCATTCAGTAGAATGTGGGGCCACACAGGCTGTTGTCAGTGCACCTAAGTAGGTTGGAGTAGACCCATGGAGGACTTTGTATGCCAGCGCCAAAGACGTAAATTGTATGCGGGCAGCTACAAATAGTCAGTGTAGCATGTGCCCTTCTTGGTTGATTAAAAGCCAGAGGCGCTGCTGTGTTCTGGATCATCTGTAGTGGTTTTTACAACACAGGCTGGGAGGCCTGTTAGAAGGGCCTTACAGTAGTCGAGGCGGGAAAGAACCATGGTCTGAACCAAACAGTGGGTGGCCTGTTGAGTCAGATACGACCTGATTGAACTTAGATCTTGTTATGTGGAATATTTATCTGAAACTTGTCTGGTTCAAAAGTTATGAATCAAAAAGTAGTGTGCGGTCCATCTGTGATGCCTCTGACTCCACCCTAAAGCGGGTTCAGGATCAATGAATGATAACAGATGTAACAGTAGTATTGAACAGTCGTCTGTGATTGTCAGACCACTTTTCTGTGATAATCCACACAACCTCCCCACCAGTCCTTACCAATCCATCTGCTCCCATCCTGCCTCTGCCAGACACTCGGAATGTCACCTCCGCCTCCCAGTGCTCAAAGTTGACTCTGTTTTTCGTCCACACTGTGCCCTTCTGACTCCGGAGTGACGGCGTGATGCGAACCTGGTCTGCACTGGGAATCGCATCTGGAAACAAGAGGAGAAAAGGTGAATGTGGGTGGACAACGATTGACACACATACATATACATATACATATATATATATATATATATATATATCCCCTTTTTTCTGTCCCCATTTTTCTTTTTTTTGTTTTTTTTTTCTTCCTTTTTCTTGACGTTTTTGTTTCCCCCCTTCATTTTTCTCTTTTCTCATTTTTGTTATTGTCCCCCTTTTTTCCTTCATTTTCTCTCCTGTTTTTTCTCCGCCCCCTTTTCATGTTTTTCCTTCCTTGTCAGTAAATCATGGCATGGAAAAAACAAAAAAAGCCAATAGGCCAATACCAATACAAGACAAAAATTTAAATATTGGCCGGGCAATATATTGGTCTATTGTTAACTAGTATACAGAAATACCTACTCAAATATGTAACATACATTGATCTACACGTTCTATATCTACAAAGCTAGTGCCCACTGAACACCTAACACGTATCTGATCCATTTCTTTCTTCCACCTATGTTGCTTAATTCTACCTCATTACTAACTGTTTATTCTCAGAGGCTGTTATGACCTGTTTTGGACTGCTGACAGAATCATGACCGTTTGAATATGACCTCGTCTGCCCTGTTGGTGGAACCTCTTGCAACACTGACATCTGACACTGCCTGTCTGGTGTGACTCTGCTATTGGACGTTAATGTGTGTCTCATAAACAGGACCACATCTGAGTGTTTGTTTTAATATTTTAAAGATCTGAACAATTAACTCACAGTTGTCAAACATGTGGCCCAGGGGCCAAATCCAGACAAGAGGTTGAATTCAGCCCTGGAATGAATTTGTGAAATGAAAAAATTACAGTGAAGATATTAACCATCAATGATGTCAAAATCATTTTAATTCAGATTCCACATACACACCAAATAGGACTGATCTCAAGTGGGTCACACAAGTAAAATACTATCATAACTTTTAAATAATGAAAACACCTAATTTTCTTTGTAAAATTACATGAAAATGTTTACAGTAAAAAGGGTAATATTTCTCTGAACTTGTCTGGTTAATTTATTTGTGTATTTGGACCCTAATAGTTCACACAGTTTGAATTTTAACGCTCTAGGTTTTAGAAAGCTATCTTTAGATTCATCTTTGCAAAATGTCATGACATTTGCATGTATAAGGTCCAGTACGACATAATTGTTTGGCAGCAGCAGCAGTTGTAGTCCATACTGAAATATGAAACACATTTTAAGAAAATTTCCCACCTGACTTGTTGGAGACTTTTCCCACCAACTTTAGAACTATTAATAATTAAACCATGAAATGTTTTATTTTACCATCATATATAATGTTCTATAAGTATGTAAAAAAAAAATTAAAATCTGAGGGTCAACTGGGGACCACTTGGTGAAATTATATGGAATGGAATTGAATTTGAATTTTACTGGTCTACCCCACTTGAGATCATATTGGTGTTTGTTTGTTTCAAATATAACCTAACAAAAATCAAACACAATAATGATGGCCCCCATGGATGCAGTGTTTATGCAGATTGTTTATGAAAATAAAGTATTTCTGTAACTTTATCTATAAATGTTCTGCATAATAAGCAGTTGCTCACAAGAGCAAATGCCAACACTAGCTAGGTAGTTTTCAGTCCATTAAGTGAAAGAACACATTTATACCAAATACATATCTAAATGTTTTTCCTCGGTTTCCCTCAAATAAGCAAAAAACAAACACCCCTGGGATAGAAATTATTGTAAATGAGTAGAAGCATGAACATGTAGCTCCCACAATTTCTTGCACTCTGGCAGTTTGGCCTGACTTGAATAGAATGCTACAAAGTCATGGTTTGAAGTCATAATTTGCAGGCTCAAAAAACCTGCTTGGAAATACGGTTGAAAGCAACATGCAAATATGCAGGTTGCATAGATTTTATTATACTGTATGTAAAGCATCTTTGAGTACTGTAAAAAGCGCTATATCAATAACATTTATTTATTATTATTATTATTATTATTATTATTATTATTATTATTATTATTATTATTATGCAGCTGAAGCCATAAAGCTTCAGACTAGCTACTATGCCTACCATGACAGTAAGCATGAGTCATTTTAATGCCAACCACGTTGCTAATTAACTTGTACAGGTGAATTCCTCAACTAGTGACATGACATGTGGTGCCAGGTTGAAATAACAATAGATTATTAATAATAAGTTAATAAGTTGTAGCAGGGATGTTTCTCACTGTTTGCAAGTTTGTGAGACAGACTGTTTCGGTAAGTCACCAGTTAAATTTTAATGTTACAGTTCAATCACGTATGTCCTTGGTTGTCTTTTTTTAAGTAGGCTACCTATTGAAATACCACTTAGGAACCAATATTGCTGTAGAAAGTACCGATTCAGTATTGGTATTGAATGAAACCCTTTCACTACCCAACCCTACTTGGAACACAGCATAATAACATATAAGACCCAGAAAGAAGAAAAGAAAAAAATTATTGTAAAAACTTAATAATATTGGGGGTGAATGTGGCCCCTGAACTAAATTAATTTCCCCATGAGCTTCCTGATGATGGCCAGTAGTTGGTGTCCTAACAGTCCTGCAGATGTAGACGGTTTCTAGTGTAATCTAACGGAGCTCTGACTGCTCCTGTATGTCAGCAAATAGACAGGTCCTGACTAACTAAGCATCCAAAGGCCTATTTAGCACCAGGAAAGTTCAGTGCTGTGTGTTTAAGCTCTGACTGCACACCGAAGCCTGGAAGTTAGTGTGTTTTCAGCAGTTTGATGCCGGCTTTTCTTCCATAAATGCACCGTGTCGCCTCAATGCTCTCGTGAACAAAGTACTTCCTATGTGTCTGAATGGTTACATGTGGGCTCCGTCTTAATGTTGGAGCTTTTATCGGTAGGTGCACGTGCGGAGCGGCAGTGTGATGTTGACATCTGGATCCAAACTTACTTCCAGTGTGGATCCAGAAGGGGATTCCTCCGTCCGCCTGAGCCAGGTGCGGTCCTTTGAAGCTGTATTTGTACTCGAAGCGGCGGTGAGGAGCTTCATCTGACGCAGAGTCACCTGCGGTCACATCGGCAAGACTGTGTTGAAAGGCGAAGATTGTGACAAAAGTTAAAATGAAGACTCGAGCGCAGGCAGCCGGGCGCCGCGCAACGGACACCGCCATGTTTGGATCTCACTGCTGACGTAGCGCGAGAGACCACGGGCATGACGGGATGCCTGTAGGCCAACAGGGCGTTTTCTGATTGGACGGTTTTTTTGTGCGTTTTTTTTTAACCCCATCTCCCATTTTTGTTTGAGCTGTGGTTGAGGGGAGATGAGACCCATCACTAAAAATAAATAATCACAAAAAAATAAAATAAAATAAAAGTGTTTGAACAGAAAAACTAAATACTTAGGAAATATACTCTCACATGCACAAGCCTATCTTACACAAAATAAAACTTATTTAATCAAATATATTGATTTATTGGTTATTTCATCAGGCTTTTTCAAGTATAGGGGCAGATCTACCCCCTCCCCCCAAATTATTTTACCATGGGGCTGTGATTAAGGAGAGTCACACAAAATAAAACGAAAATATTGGCCAAAAAAAATCAAATTTTCTGAATCTTTAATAGGGTCACTGTCTGGGGGCCTAATCCAGCCACGACAGGCAAAGGAGGGGTACACCCTGAATGAGTCACCAGTTCATCTCAGGGCTGAACATATATAGACTTTAGATGAACCAATTAACCTATCAGTGCATGTCTTTGCATGGTGTGAGGAAGCCATAGTACCCGGAGAAACCCACGCAGACACTGGGAGAATATGCAAACTGCACACAGAAAGGTCCCAACAACTGGTGTTGGAATTGAACTACACCACCCGAATAAAAAGCAAAAAGTACAATTTTAAAAATGGGTGAAAAGAAGCTTAGGAAAAATATATATTTTTAAATCCTCAAATATAGTTTATTTGTTATTTCATCTGACTTTTTCAAATATTGGGGCAATCCTAAACTGGGCTCACAGCCACTGACCATGACTGTCAGGACAAGGACAATCATTGCTTTCTTTAAACTAATTTTAACATCTGTATGTTTTAACATTTGTTTTGCACATTTGTGTTTTTAAAATTATATATATATATATATATATATATATATATATATATATATATATATATATATATATATATATATATATATATATATATATATATATATATATATATATATATATATATATAATTTGTTTCTTTATTTGCATAAAATCAGAGAAACACAATGAACATAAACACAACAAAAGAAGACATACAGGGGAAATAAAAAAAGCCACAATGGCTTTTCTATGATCTTCCCCCAACAACAAAAACAATTGGCAAACAATGATAATAATGCCAAATCAAATAACAATATGATAAATAACAAATAATTATTAAATAACAGTAATTTAAAATTGCTATAACACCTTCCTTAAAACATGAAAAACATGAGCTAACCAGCACTTTTGACATTTGTTTTCTAATTCAGCTTATTAAAGTATGTAACATTTAGCACATTTAATGTCTGAAGCAGACACTCTTTTAAATTGTACATCAGTGTTATTACTGAGGTTCTGAACTTGGACAATGTGTGGCACCATTTAGTCCTAACCATCTTCAGGTCTAGTCTGCGTACAAATTTACAGCTTACATTTATGCATTTGTTGTAAAATTTCCCTTAATGTTTAACTACAGGTGCTTTAATGTTTTTATTCTTCAAGAGAAACCACTCATGCATTTTGAGTTTGGAGTATCTTGAAGTGTGAAATTACAGATGTCTTAAAAAAAGAGGCATATCCAATACAAATAACAGAGTTCACCAGTGATGTTTCATATCTAAATGTAAATTAGATATGCAGTGAGAGTTATTTTTTCACCACAGACATATTTTAAGCAGTGAGTTATCTCCCAGTGTCCTTGTAGTGTACATTTATAATGTGAAAGAGTGACCTTGACATTTTTGAGTGAGAAAATAAAGTTGGCAAAAAATTATGTATGATGTGATGGACCACATTTTTTGTGTCGTAGTAAATGGAAGACTTTCAATGTCTTGAATGTATTGGATATTTTCCTCTTCCAGCACACCTGGTTCAATTAATGATCAGGCTCTGAAGCCTGATAATGATGTCATGTCTTCCAGGCATAATGGAAGAGGGAAGTATTTAGAACATGCAGAACACTGGGTCACCAGGACTGGACTGTTTTGAGCACTCCCATACTCTCTTTGAGTTGTAAATTATTATTTTGATTTGTGATTTTTGTACTAGTTTTTAGAATTGGGAGTTGGGAGAGACCAGATGGAGCACTTTTCTGTTCATTCTGGTAAACCCCCAGACTGGGATGTAACAACTAGAAATAATAAAACACACTTGAAAAGATATTTTTCAAGTGTGTGACCCAGTGTCAAAGAACAATTAGACCTAAATGAGGCGGTAAGAGATTATCACACATTTTATATGTACACAAGTGATAAATAGTGAGATAATCAGCTGCTGCTCTGATGTCAGTCTGGTGTGTAGCATCACACTAGGGAACAGAAGTAGAGCAAAGGGCAGAACACATTACCAAAAAACGGGGGTAAAACCTGTGGTCCAGAGGGAGATGCAGGTCCAGTAGGGATCAGAAAGGCTCAATGTCAGGGGCAGGCAAAAGGTCAAGTGCCAAAAACTAGTAATCAAGCACATACCAAAGAGGAGCAAACGACAGACAGAAACCAGACCCTCCCAGGATTTCACGATTTGCTACTTCAATGCAAATTCAGCCAAACCCTGTGAATTTCAGCACGATGTTGCAATTTTAACCATTCACCGCAACTTTCCCGCAAAATGTGACCAATCATTTGCAACATCTTAAGCTGTTCTTTCCACCTTTTCCTGTTTACCTTACAGTACGAAGCAAGATGTGCGCGGCCAGCAGTTGTTGACTAATATGATGCACTAGTACCAACGGGTGCATTTGGAAGAGTGCTTTTTTTGCGGCATTTTTATCATTCAAGTAATATTTTATTTGCCATATTTGAAAGGTTGTTTTAATATCTCAGTGTCTTTGTTCTATTTTTGTCAGGAGAAACTCCCTCTACTACACAGTACACAGTACTAGTAATAATGTTTTTTTTGACTGGCTGAGACATTTATATTATGTTTTACAACTTCCTGTAGTGTTGTGACATCATTTTAATTTTAACCTTTGAATCAACAGGTGCATTTGGAAAAAAAAATATTTTGTTGCATTATTGTAATCTTCGTAATCATTTATTTACCATCTTACTAAGGTAATTTTGAGGACCATATCACAATGACTTTGAATTCATTTTCTAGTAACTAAACATTTGAAATATTACTGAATTTTGATTTAAAAAAGGGAAAATTGCAACTATTTATCACAACTTTCAAATCCTAAAAGCACTGCAACTTCCATCGCAATTTTTTAGAAAAGCTCATACAACATGAGACATTTTAGGTTGCAACGATCTAAAAAAAAACACGGTGAAATTCCTGGAGGGACGGAGAAACCAGATATCCAGACAGGGTCATACATGGGGGAAGACAATACAGGAAGAATACTGCTCATCTGATGCATTTGAAAAGCAAACAAACTCGCAATGAGACAGACTGGGGGAAACCCTATTTATCCACACCACACAGCTGACACACATGAGGGAAAAATTAAAGGGGCGTGACAAAGCACTGGTGACAGGAGGAAGAATTGACACCCAGTGGACAAAACCCCACACGTCAAAATAAAATCCCAGACCTGAACAATGACATAAAAAACAACCAACAGGGCAAGACAAGAAAGCCCAGACTCATAACAGGGTGTAGATACAGGTTAAACAGAACCAACAGTGCACCAGTCCACATGGTGTTTCCAGTTCCTGTACAGAGCTCCAGGTGACTTGGTTCATTTACTCCGCCATGTTGGCAGGACAAACATGTGTGAGAATAAATGGCACTAGCCTCGATATTAAATCATCAGAGTTCACTACACACTTTAAGACTAGTTGAGCCGCATTTTGTAATAACGGTGCATTTTGTCATAAACGTCCAAAATGTAATAACTTTTTAATTTCATTTTGTAATAAAACAACAGCATTTTATAATAAACTGCCGCATTTTGTAATACATTTTGCTGCATTATGTAAAACATTTTTACAATTTGAGAAGATTATTACAAAATGCACTTGTAACTTTTTTATGTATTAACATGGTGCATCACGTAATAACAATTATAGAGCATAGTTTGTTTGTTAATTGTATTTTACTTTAAGTTGGGCATCCATTTTAGGCTGAATTTGCCAGAAAACGCCCTTGGGCCTTAAGAGGTTAAACAACATAAGTGTCTTCTGCTTGAGCTGCTGTGGCCTGATAATTTATCCACTAAGATTAATTTTAAACAAATATGAAATTGCCAACAAAATTTCTACTTTCAAAATATATCCATAATTTCAAATTGTCCTAATGTCTAATTCATCTAATTACCAGCCAAGCCATAAATATTTCCCAAACAGCTCCTTGAGTTTTAATGCCACACCACCAAAGCGCCCTGCTGCTGCAAAATATAATAAATTAATACAAAATGTGGCAGTTTATTACAAAATACGGCTTTATTACAAAATTAAATGAAAGTTATTACATTTTGGATGTTTATTACAAAATGCACCATTATTTCAAAATGCAGCTCAACAAGGCTACAGAAATCAAACAATACAACAGAAAACTTTAACAATAACCATCACAGATCCTTATAATTCCCCAGGTGTGCTTTTCACAGACCTGCAGTATCCCTACATACAATTTTCCATCATCCTATTCCAGTAAGTCTGTGAGAGTCTACAAGGGCCTTAAAAGGTACAAATGGATCCTATATGAATTCATGTTAAATGTACATCATTACTGGAAGAGTAAGGATCTCCTCATCGCAGCTACATTACCATAAATAGCAGAGCAACATAATGTAATTAACTAATCAATGTGCTAAAGTGGATATTAATTACTTTCTGCCTGTGACACACAAATAGTTTCCCACATTAACACGGTTTGAATGAATGATGGCAAAACAAAATAGGTGAATTTATTATACCTTTATGATAAACAGCAGTTAACAGGAAAGGGCTTTGTAGCCTATTTCAGGTTAATCATTCCCAAAGACTGAATGACTCCCAGGTGAAGCCACTCCCAGTATTGGCATCCCGGGGCACAACAGTTGTTAAGCACGTCCACTTTTTTAATATAACAAAGCAGGGAACTTACAAGTTAGCTGCCTGGCAGTGATTTGAATGGCCTGCTTTCCTGCTGATATGGTGATATTTTCAGTGAGACTGTTGCATGTCGGGGTCACGTGACGTCAGCTACCAGGGCTCTATGGTCTGTGTGGTGTGGGACAGCCTGAGCGCCCTGCAGAAAGACCGTCAAAGGATATGTGGCATGTCACTGTGTACGCCACAGGAGGTTTCACTGCACTGTGAAAGTCTCAGCAGGACAGGAGCGATGACACAATTCTGTTTCAGTTAGTTTCTATTCAGCAGCTTTTTCCTTTTTCCTCTACAGACACAGCATCACTTTCTGTGATTAAGGGTTCAGGGATGAACCAAAGGAGGAAACAGGGGATTGTGGTGACACTAATCTGGGGGTTTGACTATTGTTACAAATGCTAAAATGCTGAAGGCTGATCTGCACTCGTGTCATTTAGAGAATGTGGAAACAAATTTTTAAAAACTAACAATCTATACATTTATGTTACCATAGATAATAAAATAGGACCATGCATGATAGACAGATTTTTGGTGATCTTGACCTTTGACCTATATCCACACCTACACTCACCAACATTTAATGGGATCTATTCTGGATGACCTCACACCTTTGGTAAGAATTTCATGGAAATTGTTTCAGTAGTTTTTATGTATAATTGCTGACAAACATACACATAAATAAACAAACAAGTGGTGCCAGGCACAACAAACTCCGCCCCCTCACAAACATTTTATCTCTTAATCTCCCTCACAACACATGAGACAATAGGTTTGGGCTTTCAAGGTCGCTCAAGGTCAAAGGTCATGATGCCATTTTAGAGTCAACATGTACTTTGTTATCTGTCAACAATATTAATTGAGTACTTATCACCACTGTTTTGGAGTTATGACCATTTAAAATGATGTGACCATGATTTTGACCCTTCAAGATCATTCAAGTTCAAAGGTCATGATGGCATTTTAAAGCCCATGCCAGGTTTCCTATCTGCCAATAATTATAACTAAGTCTCTATTTTTTCCATTATAGTCCATTTTAATTTTTTAGATGCTGACCGAGTTGCCCCTGACCCCTTGGGTCAAAAATAGGTAAAAATCTACACACATAAAATGCAGAATTGATGGAGAATTTTGGTGTTCACTGGAAGTTTCTAAGATGAATAATTCCATAATATCCATAATTCCACATTTTTCCTATTTTTTATCATTGCGAAAACACATTTTTTGTTACATTAAACTTTGACCGACATTCACCAGAATATAATGAGAACTATTCTGTACCATTTTGAATCTTCCCAGAAAATTCAACCTGTATGAGTCTCCAGTTCATCTCAGGGCTGAACATATATAGACAAACAATCACTCACATTCACACCTATGGGTAATTTAGATTCACCAATTAACCTATCAGTGCATGTGTTTGGATGGTGGGAGGAAACCAGAGTACCTGGAGAAAAGCATGCAAACTCCACACAGAAAGGTCTGGTGAGGGATTTGAACCAGGGTCCTTCTTGCTGTGAGGCATGAGTGCTAACCACTGCACCACTCATGCAATTTAATGGTTTAAAAGTATTCAAAATTCAATTTTGACCTTTGTTGTGACCATTGACCTAGAGTCTTCAAAATTGTCTCAAGGTTGTGATGTCAACACACATCAACAGTGAGAGCAAAAAGGAGCTATAAGTAAAACTGAGTATACAGGAATGAAAAGGAAAGTCCTGATTTACCCTATCTGTGATCATTGTGAAAAAACATTTTGGTGACCTTGACCTTTGACCTACATTCACCAAAATTTAATGGGATCATTTTTGCTCCCACCTCACACTTTTCTTGTCAATGTAATGGACATTAATTTAGTAGTTTTTGAATAGAGCTGCTGACAAACAAAAACAAGAAACCAAAAACTGAAGCCCTTTCCTCCCCTTTGGGGGTAGGTAATAAAATGGTATAATATTAACTGTATAAGGCAAAAGAGGAAGAAATGCCATAACATGATACAAAATATAAAGGTGTAAAAGAATTAAAAGTTCAAACACAGATCACACAGAATCATTTATATATATTGTCTGTCATCGCATTTCACACTTTAAAAAATAATAATTAAATCATTTCCCAGAAGATTTAGAGAGCAGAGAAAATAGAGGCCTCTGTCCTTTGTCTGAAGAAGCCCTCATTAGAGTTAAACCACACTCTTTATGGGCAAATGTAGGATTTAAATGACAAAGCCAATGCTAATGGCTCCATTTAGAAGTGGTCAATGGGAACCTGTAGGATGTTAATGGGTCACTGAGACTGTGAATAGAGCATTGCATGAGTCAGCACAAATATTTGGTCAGCAAATTATGCAGCAGTGACGGGCTGTAGGTATATGAGGCTGCACCAGGACTTCAAACTCACAAACACACAAAGACTGCTGTTCGACTCAATGAAATCAAAGCACTGGTAGAAAAATCTATATCTCACCAAGTGTATTTTTCTAATTTCTAGTCCAAATATCTCATCACACTGAGTATGTTAAAATGCACTAAGAAAAATTTTAATTATTGTCTTACTCTGATTAAATTCAGAGTTTTCAAAGCCATCTAAACACCTTAATTGGAGTGGAATCCAGAAGTCGGACTAACCACATCAAATAATGCTGTTCTAATTGAGCTTCTGCAAACATGTAAGTGCTTCCAACTTTACCTCGATTAATACTGGCCTAGGACACGCCCCTTTCAGGAAGTGACCAGAGTCACCATGACGACATGCATGTTATATGTAATAAATCAGAGTGAACAGTATGAAATATACTGAGCTGCATCATTATCATCCATATGTTCTCCGGGTGTTGTTGTCCTCCATCTTCAAATCTGACACTTTTAATTATTGTTCTTCTTCTATGGTACCAAACAGAAACATGCTAATGCAAAAGGGTGTGTACTGCCACCTAGTGTCTGGGAGTGGAACAATAATTTAAATCTCTTGCTGGCATGTAAACATAAGAGTTCTGAGAAACAGTTAAATCCTTAATTAGAGTAAGGCAATAATTTAAATTTGTAAGTGTATGTAAACATACTCAATTAAAATCAGACACAATCACCTAAAGAGGAATTTTTTTCAGTGAGTTATAAGAAGTGATTTATAAACAACAGATGTGGAAATCTGATTTAAGAAATCTGATCAGGATCATTTTCATTGGTTTATATTGGCAGATTTGTTTTGTTTAAGCTAAGTAAAAACATGTTGAATTGAGCACAAACTAAAATAAAGTCTTGAATTAAACTAAATAAATACAATTTTGAATTAAAGTAAAAAAAAGATCTTGAATTAAACAAAAAAACAATCTTGGCTAAAGCAAAAACAAATCTTGAATTAAGCAATAAATAAATAAATACATCTTTAATTAACAAGAAACATTTAATTAAGCAAAAGAAATATTGTTCAAATATGCTAAAATTAAAAGAGAACATTTGAAGTTATATGACAGTATTTGTTCCTATTAAACCAAGGACAATATTTATTTATAGGTTATTATGCTGTTACTTCACCTGAGCTCATATTGGTCTGTATGTGGAACATGAGCTAAAACGAGTTTGACATCTTTGACAGTTGATATTTTCAGTGTTATTTGTTTGGTACTAATTCAGATTATTTACATGAGACTTTTTATTCCCGTTTAATTCAGAATAAAGATTAATTCTGCTTTAAGATGAACATGTAAACACTTAATTCCAGTTGAAAATGACTTGTCAATTAAACCTAATTCCGAATAAAGGTCCTGGTTTATTCCACTCTTAATTCTGAATTTGATAATTCATCTGACACTGACACTTTTGGCCCCTGGGCCTCATGCTTGACACCCCTGCATTAAGGGAAAAGGGAGAGTTGTTTGTCCTCTCCTGTTGTGAAAACAAGGCTTAGTTAAATGAAGCTTGTTGCCTCATGGTGTTTATTGAAAGCAGGAAAGCACAAAGCCGATCATTATCACATGAACACAGTAGCGTGGTGAGGAAACGTCCCGTTGTGACCAGTGCACCTCCACCACCAACCAAACCCACACCGTCTGCTTTGTGTGTCTGGAAGAACAGGACGACCACAGGTGGGAAGTAACTCAGTAAAAGTACATTCTTACTGAACTTAAGTAGATTTTGTTTTAGGTATCTGTACTTTATTTGAGTATTTATTTTAATGCTAACTTTTTACTTTTACTTTCTATATTTTTTCATAAATATCTGTACTTTATAGTCCTTACATTCTCAGAATAGACTCATTACTCGTTTCATTGAACCAATATAACAGTACGAAAAGTAAGTCACTCAGAGGGAAAACCACTGGAGGAGAGAAATTCTTACTTTATATATTATAATTATGATTTTTATCTCATGGTTATAACTTTTTATTTCAGAATTTTAACTCTATCTCATAATTATGCATTTCTTATTTCATATTTATGAGTTTTTATCTCAATTGTATTTTATGATTTCAACAGTTTTTGTCACATTTGTGCATCTATTCTGTCATATTTTTATTTTATTATTATTTTTTTTAATCTCAATTGTGATCGTTTCCAAACTTTCCTGCCCATATGCAACATGACCCAATCAAACACATTGTCTACACCATTACTCACTTTTAAAATATTTATTTTTGGATACTTTTGAAACTTTTTAGATTTTTCCTGGCTAAATTTCTGTTTTTTTATCCATGGCAATAAATAAATAAATAAAATGCAGTGTTACTTTTTTATGATTGAAAAGTTGTAATCTTTTACTTTTACTTCAGTAAAGGAGTTGAATCATTACTTCATAATTATAAGATAAAAAGTCAAAATTGTGAGATAAAAAGTCACAATTCTTAAAAACTAAATCTGACATAAAAAGTCACCATTATGAGATTTTTAAGAAATAAAAATTTTGAAGTAAATGTCACAATTATGAGATAAAAAGTTTAAATTACGAGATTAAAAATTCCAAATTATGAGATAAAACGTCAAAATTATTAAATAAAATGTTGAAATTGTGAGATAAAATGTCACAATTTCTCTCTTAAGCCACTCATTTTACATACTGTCACATCCATTTAATTTGGAAAAAATAACAAGTCTAACAAGTCTATAGTGAGAATGTAAGGAGTATAAAGTACAGATATTCATGCAAAAATGTAGGGAGTAAAAGTAAAAAAGTAGTTCGAAAAATAAATACTCAAGTAAAGCGCATATACCTAAAGATAAATGTACTTAAGTACAGATACAAAGTACTTTTACTTAGTTACTTCCCACCTGTGGTAATGTTCATCTGAACAGTGGAGCTCAGATGTAATGAAAGGACACACGGGCCTAATTAGAGGACAGGCAATGTTTGGACACAATCAGCAGAAGGCTTTGAATGATTCCTCCAGCTTTAAGCTTTTCAACTAAATACAGCCTCTGCCTTTGCTTCTGGATTATTTGTTGGCTCAATTCTGCACACATGGGCCACATACTCACCCTTAACAATGCCAAACCTTTATTCCAGATTGCTTCAACACGGTCCAGTGTGGTCTGGGGACGAGAGGGCACTTATTGTCCACTGAGGACTTTGCCACATTCATTTGAGGAGCAGCCCTTTCCCATTCTTAACAGACACACTAAACGATGGAGCCTGGACAATTCAGAACAGATCCCTTTATGTGCACAAGTACTCGGTGTTTCAGCCCTCCTCCATCGCTCCCTCCTCTTCTTCTTCTTCTTCTTTTCAGATACCTGCACATGAGTGAAAGATGTGGAGGACACAAAAGATATCCTCAACTTTCCTTTTTTTCCCATTGGGTAAAACAGGCCCATTTTAAAGCTTTTATTAGTGCAAAGCCTCTCATTAACTCCGCTCATGCCGCCTCCCTCAGTTTGCTATTGCTTAAGTACTGGGTGTTCGTAAAAAAGCTACCAATTAGTCCCTCATCAGCTCCAATTAGAGGAGACAAAGCCTAAGTAAAGATAACTCGATGAGAGGGAGAGGTGGAAGGGTGAAGGCCGTGTGCGTGGGGTTGTGTGTGAGTGTGTTGGTGGACATGTGTGGCCGTGCACTTCACACCAAGCCATTCAGTGGGGCTTCCTTTCAATCAATCCACCCCTTAATAACTATTTTAGAGCTCAAAACATGTCCATGTTCTTATGCAGAAATGTAGTATAAAGAGCTGTTGCACCACAGTTAGATAAGTATTTGTTTTTCCATTGGATATATGTGCAAAACTTTACTAATATTTCTAATATTGATATAGTTATTGATATGTCAATATATATAAAAACCTTAATATTGTATATGTACCTATATAATGTATATTATTAGATAACCTATATTATTATTGTATATATAAAACCTTGATATTGTGATGTTATTATATTCATCTTGTACTTTCTTGGTTTGTCAAATTACGTTTGTATGACTGTGTTTGTGTGTGTGAAAATGATAAGTGAGATGAATTGATTCTAAGGACTTCTTTTTTTTTTCATAAATGGGGAGCTTAAGTCTCCACCCAGAAGGGGCAGAGACTTAAAACATGGGAGAAATGAAGATAAATAGGGTAAATACTGGTTATTTTTCTCTTGGTTCTGTTCTGTTTTAACCAGTAAAGTTGTTGCCGTGTTAAAAGGAAAAATTCTCTCCAGGTACAAACATGTAACTATATTTACAGTTGAAAATCATTCTGTACACGCAGTGAATATCAGATTTTTCAACATAGATATCTGCGGCTTATAACCCGGTGCGGCTTGTATATTCTTTTTTTATTATATTTTTAAAAATACAGTGGATACGGCTTATATACAGGTGCGGCTTATAGTCCAGAAAATACTTGTTGACAGATATGAAACAACTGTGCATGTAGGCTCCAAAATGACATCATGACCTTTGACCTTGAACAACATTGAAATGTGGTGTTTTGAGAGGGAGATGTCCATTAAAGGTGTCATTCCATGGTTATTTCATTAATATTACTGTTCTCCATTGTTATTGAATACATTGTGTGTTGGTTCTATTTAAAAAAAACTTCCAGGTTGTTTTGTTTCCAGCTGTTTTTTCATGGTAGAAAAATGACTTGAGGTCGAACAAAAGCGTTTACCGGTACTTCCTCATACATGTCCATGACGCGGTGACGAGGCGTCTCTGATTGGCTCAGAATGCGTGAAGGAACACTCCCCCCCTCCCCTCTGGCTCTCCGTATGTGTTTGCCTTTACCAGAGTATCATCCAGCTAGGTTTCGTGTCGTTGCTTGTTCTGAAAACGTGCAGGGAAAAAGAATTTCCACAGAGAGCACATGAACCAGTTTGATCCGCCATTTTTTTTTTCAAGTTTGTGCAGCAGCGGTCTTCTCTCGTAGATGCTAATGCTAATGCTACTTCAGATTCGCTACAATAGGGGACGGGTTTAACCCCACGTGGGTGACGCTAAAGTCCATCTGACGTCAGATGGACCGGCTTTTTCTGGGTCCCTCGTTCCTCTCGTTGTTTTCTGTGAATGCGGTATGCAGCCAGTGGAGGTGACAAAACACTGTCAAAAGCAGCATGTGTCGGTAACTCTGGGTGACCCATCAGATTCCAAAAGGAGCGTGGAAAAGTGGTTTTCAGCAGAATGACACCTTTAACCCTTTAAACTTCCAAGGGTCCACATATAGGCTGGAAGTAGTTACTCAAAAACATTAATCAAATCACCCAAACATGTCCTAAATGTCACATGACCTAATGTAGTTTGACGATGGAGATTCTCACACATAGGAAGATATTCAAAAAAATGTAATGTGTTTCATGTGTTTTAAAATACAAATGTCAAGCAGCTGATCTGAACCTTTATGTCTCATAATTATCCACAGAGGAACCATATTCCAACAAACACAGTCATAGTCCAACAAAAACATTCAAAACTAACCAAAAAAAAATGTCCATATGTCGTCCAAAACACATCAAAACATCAATAAATATCCACAAATGTTTTCTCTATTGCATCATCTAACAGGACCTGCCTCCAATATCCCAGTTTTCATCTAAATATTTTAATTTCTAATACAATCAAACACCAACTGCATGTTATTATAAAGATTCAAGAACAACATTCAACTAACATTTGAAATTTAGGCGAAATTGAGTGGAAGTTTAAAGGGTTAAGAGCTAAAATGTTTGTGAGGGGACGGGGTTTGTTGTCCCTGCCACCACTTGTGTAATAAGTATCTATGAATAACGTAGAATAAAGCTCAGTGTGTGGTTCAGATATTTTTGGGGACCATCAGTGAAGGTCCACCACTGCTGGAACCATCTACAACATGAGCCACTGCAGCACAGGTCCATTCACTCCTCTCTAGACCTCCTCAGCTGATCCCCCTCCCCTCATCCCACCCTCCAAACCCAACATGCACACACTTTTTTTTTTATATTTTTCTCTTGGCTCAGGGCCAAGTGTTGTTGTTGTGCTGGGAAGCCCGGCCCCCCAGGAGTCCCATAAAGAAGCCAAGCATTCAAAGCCCTTCTACCTGTTTGCAGCACATAAAGCTGATCTCTCATTATTGTCTCCTTCAACCTCAATACTTCCTTAAACTTAGGCCTCAACAAGAGCAAGTCCTTTTAGCAAGAGAGGGAGTGAGCAAGTGAGGGGTTGGGGGTGGGGGGTGGTGGGGGGGGGGGGGTGAAGGGGGTGCCTTTCACCTCATTAGAATTGAATTGTAATTATGTTAGAGGGCAACAATGTATTTTTTTTTCATCATAATCTTCAGTGAATGGGGAATTTGGGGGGCAGTTAATTTGAGGGGGGGGCAGTTAATTTGCAGCGTGCACTAATGTATTAATGAATGAACTGGGAAGAGTAATGTTCTCTGTCCTTACTAGTGATCAGAGGTGGTAAAAGTACTCACGTTCTGTATTTAAGTAGAAGTACAGATATTTGTGTGAAAACATTTTTTAGATTTGAATCTTTATTTAAAACATGCTTCACATAAGTTATATATCACACAATAAAACATCAAAATAAAAGATCATAAGATTTTTAAAATGTATTTATTTCACACGTTTAAAAGATAAATACATGAGCAAGTATAAATGTAAATTAAATTAAGCGTATGTAGAGGTCTCCCTTTATCAACTTAAATAACACTGCAAATAAATCTAATGAAACAAAAAAAATAAAATAAAAAATTTCATCCATGAACCATGTTTGAAAGGGAGTAAGAAGAAGTACAACTTATTTAATTGTACCTGGTAAAAGTAAAAGTAATGATTCAACTCCTTTACTGAAGTAAACAAGTAAAAGTTCACAATTGTAATCAAATAAAAAGTAAAACTGCATTTTTTTCCCCATGAATTAAATATTTATTTCACCAGGAAAAATAATGAAAGTTTCAAAAGTATCCAAAAATAAAGCCTTTAAAAGTAAGTGACTGTGTAGACAATGTGTTTGATAGGGTTAGGATATTCAGTTTTATGGGTATGGGCGGAAAATTTAGGAAAAATGGGAGGGTGTCACAATTGAGATTTAAAAAATTTTTTTTTTTAAAAAAGCTTATTTTTGAGATCAAATGTCATAATTATGATAAAAAGACAAAATTATGAGGTATAATGTCATAAATATGAAATAGGAAATGCATAATTATGAGACAAAGAGACAACATTCTGAGATAAAAGTCACATCTGTTTAGTTTAGTTCACTACTTCATAATTGTCAGATAAAAAGTCATAATTTCTTTCATCCACTGATTTTCTGTCTGAAGCCACTCATTTTATACACTGTCATGTCCATTTAATTTGAAAAAGTAACAAGTCCATTCTAACAACATGAAGAGTATAAAGTACAGATAATTATGAGCAAATATAGGGAGTGAAAGTAAAAAGTTTCCAGAAAAATAAATACTCCAGTAAAGTACAGATATCTAAAAAGTCTACTTAAGTGCAGTAACAAAATACTATACTTAGTTACTTCCCACCTCTGCTAGTGATCCATGGATATGGATATTTTGGGGCTGATATCAATACTGAGGTCTGGCTTTTTTACATCAACCTTAGCCGATCACAGGCTGCCGGAAGTGATACAGATTTTTTTTTTCTCTGTCAAATGATAAAAAATGTCAGAAAATCTTCAATTAGAAAATATAAAAATAGTGTCAGTTAAACTTATAAATATGAACAAGTGTACACCTGCTGCTTTTTTCTTCTTTATCTCTTTTCTTTTTTCCCCTTTTTTGTTATTTCCCCCTTTTCTCTTCTTTTTTGCTTTAATTTTTCTCTCTATTTTCTTTGTTCTTCCCTGTCTCTACTTTCTCTTCTTTATTCTGTTTTTTTCCTTCCCCCTTTTTTACTCTTCATTTTGCATTTGTCCCCTTCATTTGTGTTTCCTCTGTCCTTTTCTTTTCCTTTATTTCTCTTCCATTTATTTTCCTTTTTAGTTTTTCCCCCTTTTTTCTTTTTTGTATTCCCTTTTACCTTTGTTGTTCTCTCCTTTTTTTCTCTCCTTTTCGCTTTTCCTCATTTATCTTCTTCTCTCCCTTCATTTTTTCTCTTTTTTTGTTCCCTCCTTCTTTTCTCTTCATTTTTTATTTTTTTCTCGTATATTTTCCCATTGTTTCCCCTCCTTTTGTGTTTTCTCCTCTTTTCTCTTTTTCATTCACCTGTCAGTAAATCATAACAGGGAAAAAAAGAACAAATCAGCCAAAGCAACAGGCTGATACCGATACAAGAAAAATAACAAGTATTCAGAGAACACCTAATCTCGAGCCTATTTTGTGCCAATCTCAAGTTTCTATGACAACCTGTTCTTGAATTTGAGCCAATAATGTGATTTTGACCTTTCTGCTAAATGTGACCTTTGACCTTTTGCAATATTGATAATTTTGTTACTAGATACTAGAGTTGTTTGTTTTTTTTTGGGGGGGGGGGGGGTTACCCTCACTACCTAATGGATATTTTACCTACAAATGATGATTACAAACTTGGTCCTCATGAGACATGGAAACCAAAGTGTGTGTGTGTGTGTGTGTGTGTGTGTGTGTGTGTGTGTGTGTGTTTCCCATTCAGCCATGTCACCTCTTTTTGTGGTCAGTTCTAAATAATGAGGGAGGACACAAAGGGAGATATAATTAGGAACAAGGGGGTACTTCAGCAAATATTTGCCCTCGTATGCCTGTGATTAATTACTTCCAGAAGGGATTTTGTACATATTTGTTGCCAAGTTTTGTTATCGTTGTTGTTATTGTTGCAGTAATTTGGGAGTGTTTCTATCTTCTGGACGAGGTGACGATGCACTGTAAAAAATAAAATAAAATAAAATGTAGAATTAACTGCAAACAAGTTGCAACATTGCAACATGAAATAAAATTTAAAAAAAAAAAATGAAAATACACTGCAAAGTTGATTAAATTAATGTTGTTGGAGATCATACAGTACAAGTATGTGAATAAAAGCAGATTTGTAGAAATGTTATATTCCTGTTGTGTCGGGAAAATATATTTGAAAACCAACACGGTGAGGTTTATTTTGAAAGACCATGTACAAAAAACAGTCTATTTTCTTTAAATAACAAAATGAATAAAAAAGTAAATATCAAACATTTAACAATTTCAGATTTGAAACCTTTAATGTATTAATTATGAGAAACTTAGTCAAGATTATTAATCTCACCCAACATTGGTTGATGGAGATTATTGTATTCACCACGTGTGTTTGTGTGTGTATATATATATATATATATATATATATATATGTGTGTGTGTGTGTGTGTGTGTGTGTGTGTGTCCGCAGAGACATATCATGCTGTAACTCAATGAATACTTGAGATATCACCATGAAATTACATGGACATATACATATAGCTAATGCACATCAGATGCAAATATCCACTTGAGTAAAGGTCAAAGGTCAAAGTCACAATTAACTAAAAGATCAAAATCACATTATCGGTTATAACACAGAACTTTCAGATTGGTACCAAACGATGTGGAATGAAGATTTCTTTAAGTCTCATAATTGGTGTTATCACCTATGACAAATAATTTTTGAGATCTCTGGAGGTCAAAGGTGACATGTCACAGAATTAACTTCTGTAACACTGTTTGTGTGTGTTAAACATAGACATGTCACACTATAATTTATATTCCACGCTCTGACACACACATATATATATATATATATATATATATATATATATATATATATATATATATATATATATATATAACAAAATTAGCAATATTGCAAAATGTCAAAGGTCAAGGTCGCGTTTAGCAGAAGGGTCAAAATCACATTATTGTCAAGAACAGATCGTCATAGAAACTTGAGATTGGCACAAAATAGTAGTGAGATTAGATATTCTCTGAACAGTGTTTTTATTCCTCTTTAGACATGAAAAGAAATGTGATATTTTCTGGAGTTACAAAAAATTCCACTCTGATGGACACCATGCATTCCAATTTTGAAGCCCCCCCTACCCAAAAAAAACCCAAACAAACAAAAAAAAACAACAACACATATTTAAAACACATGATCAGAAAATTATAAACTGTGTCAAAACTATAATTGTTTTATTTAATGCAGCCAATCTGATGTTTTCTCACAATTTTATTATAAGCTAACACTACTTATTATTCACTTAATGAAAAAAAGTTGTTTAAGAAAAGTGTTGATTAAAGTCTAATACATATCACTGCAGGTTTATGAAAACAGTAATTGTATGAACTGCAGTGTTGGCAGATATGCAATGAAAATAGAAAAACCCATTAGTATACAAGAAAACAGGTTAGAATAACTGTAGACTATGATGGCATATTACATCCACACAAGAAAATAAAACCACTTGTCACTATGAGAATAAAGTAATTATATTTCAACAATAAATTCATTATACACTGCGAGAAAAGTCACAGTTAATCAGAAAAAAAATCATTATTTAATGAAAATAAAACCATTCCATTTGCAAGGGATAATGCATTCCCCACGAGTTACTTTCAGAAAAATATTATATATATATATATAAATATTATATAATAATAATAATATTAAATAATATATAAATATTATATATTTTTCTGATAGTAACTCATGGGGAATGCATTATCCTGCTTATTCTATGGGTTATTACAGCTTATTAGTGCTCCTACTCTAACAGACTGGATAGAATAGCTGTTACAACGTAGTAAATATTTACTTTCAAAGTGGCCGAACAACCTGCGGAGTGATATGGTAACGTGAATCTGAAGTGACAAAACTCGTTGCCATGGGCAGCGGGCATTAACGGCGCAGCGGGCGGTTATCGAAAAAAAATCCACCTGCTTAAGGCTGGCAACGTCAATTCAAAGTGAACGGAAGCTGTCGCAATGTTCTAGAGGGCCGTAGAATAAGTGGAATAAATTCATAATATAATAAGAATAAATTAAATCTGTGAAAATATGAAATATACATGTTTAAAATACATGTATAAATGTTAAACCTACATGATCAATGTTAAAATTACATATTTCAAATGTTAAAATCACATATTTAAAATGTTAAATCTACATGTATAAATGTTAATCCTACATGATCAATGTTAAATCTATGTTTAAAATGTTAAATGTACATATTTAAGAGTGTAAAAGCGAGCACAAGTAGATTCAAGAACAGTTTTGTACCCCAGGCTGTGAGACTTTTTAAAAAGTCTATTTATTTATTTATTTGGTTTGACTGCTATGTATGCTGACCTTGGTCTTTTAAAAACTGTCTTTTAAACTGTTTTTATTTATTTATTTATTTGCTTGGTTTTTTTTTTTTTTACAAAGTTTTAGTATTGTTATTTATGAACTGTTTTGTTATTCTGTGTTTTTCACGGTGCATATACTTATATCCCTGTGACAATAAACATCTTGAATCCTGAATCTATTCAGATTCATTGAAAGGACTTGGTGTTATGTGTATATATATATACATATATATATATATATATACATATATATATATACATATATATATATATATATATATATATATATATATATATATATATATATATATATATATATATATATATATATATATATATATATTTCCCTGGTATTAAAACCATTATACCCAAACATACACTAATCTGTGCCAGAAAACAATACCATGCACTAAAAACAATAAAATGTACTAAAACTAAACCAAAATACACTCAAGATACAATTACCTGCACTAAAGGCAAAATGCAAAAAAACACAATAAAATGCATTAACAATAAACCAACTTGCAAAAAAACCCCCCACTAAAACTGCACTAAAAACATTATATTAAGAATGTTAAATCTACGTGTTTAAAATATTAAATCTACATGTTACTCTGTAATACAGTTTAATGTCTTTTTTTACAGTATTGTGCCGAAAACTACAGCTGCCAGTTTTTTTTCCTGTAAAAACAACAGGATATTTTTTTTACAGTGTGCTCGTTAAAAGGATGTGCACAGGACTTTAACTTCGGCCCTTTCTCTTTAATCAAATGCAAATCATGACATGTGGTGTTTTGTGAAAAAAGGGAGCTCATTATGAATCAAAGGAAGAGCACGACACAAATAAACAATGTGTAAACAAATACACAAACAATGATGCAGTGTTTAATTGGGACAGTGTCTGACTGATGACTGATGATGGCAAAGATAATTATGAGGATTTTTTTTTTTTTTTTACTTTAGTTCAGGACATATTCCTTGACTTTTACATTTTGATTAACTTGTTTGCAGATAGAGACAGCTTTTCCTCTTTAAAAAGAATAAAAAATTAAAAAATCTATCAGAAACATTATCAGTGATAATAAAGAAAGAACACTGTTGCATAACGACATCTGATTTAATCAAATCCAAAGACAAATGAGGGAGAAAATTGAGTGGCACATTATCTGTTTTTGTCTCAATGGTTTATTCATGACTATGTTTAATTGTCTACATGAGAGACTCCTCAATAAAATTCACAAAAGAAAGTTCAATGAGTTCACGTTGCATGAGTGAACCCTAACCCTAACAGTGGTGTTTAAGTAGGAAATGACTGCCCTCTAGTGGACAGAGCAGGGTACTGCCAAATAAAAGCCTATACATTCTCTGTTCAATACAGGCGGTGAAATAGAGCAGAAATAAAGCAAGACACAAACACAGTATGATCTAAACTGTTCAATGTCTGATTTCTTTGTGTCCATGCATGGTGTGTGTAATATTAATAGTGTTACCTCTACTTACGAAATTAATTAATTCCAGAAGTGTTTTCGTTCGGTGATTTTTTGTAAATAGTCATATTTTACATGTAAAAGGCCGAATTCCTCTCAAACCCTTAAAAAGTTATTTTTAAAAAATTAGCAATTTTTATGAAATATGTGTTAAATCTCAAAGTAAAAGTAGATTTTAGTTGTAATTGATTGGTCTCAGTGGGTAAATGTGTCTTCACTGACTGAACATTAAACATTAAACCATTAAAATGAACCAGACATGTGGCTCATTTTCATAACATTGCACTTTTTAAAATTGTCACTTTCACCTTCAGCTATGTTTGTTGACGGACATTTGTTGGGGTGTTGATCCATGAACGATTGCCTTTGACAGCTTTTCGTGATCTTCCTGGGGTGCCCGGGGCGTGCGCGTCGTCAGGGTGTCCACGGCTCGCGGACATGTTTTTACTGTGTTTTTTTTTTTCACGAATTCGGACAGTTCGAGGGATTTCACTGGCATGTCTTTTGTTCGTGCTGGTGGAGTGATGGCAGCCTTCTTTTTTATTTTATCTCCTGTTTCACTTTTATTAATAACACAGTCCACTTTCTTCTTTTCATTCACTCCGGGAATCGCTTTCTTTGGGCTCGTGACGAATACATACTGTGGTGGGGTTTGAGTGGACGCACTCATGGGGACTCACGAGGCAGCAATGGCTCTGTCCTTCACATGTGGCTTCTGATGGTGGGGCGGCACAGCTATGGACATATGAATGAGGGTCAAAGGCTCATGAAAAGCATCATGGGTAACTCCCTCATAGCCAATGGGATGCTACGTACAGTAACGTATTGTACGTATGAAATATTTATATTCAAATATATATATTTGTTTTGCTTCCTAGCACAGGTGTTTTTTAACACCTCCTTTTTTTATATCACCTGATGTGTCTCACCTGTTTAGCTCCCAATTTAAGCCCCTCCTGTTTCTCTGTCAAATCATTTGTTTTGTCCCAGTGTAGCAAATAAGCGCTTTACTTCATGTCTTACTTCATGTCTCTTGTTATCAATCTGTTTTGGTACTTTGGTTCTGGTCCATTGTCTCTCCCTTGTCTGTTGGAAACTGCCTCATGTTACTGGAGCTAGAATCCTCAGAGTTTGCCTCCTCCCTGTCGGTGCCATATCATATTCTACCCTCATGTTAGGACCCTCGCATGTACACTGGCAGCGTCTCTGTGTTTAACCCTGTCTGTCTTGGCTGATCAACTCGTTCTGACCCTGATCTGTTTTTTGACCTCGTCTCTGCCCTGTTTCCTCGTTACTGCCTCCTTTAACTCCTTCCTAGAGACCATGGTTGAAGTATCTTCCCCAGAGTAGCACCTGCACTATTTCAATAAAACTGTTTTAATGTTATATTGGTCTGTGAGTCTTGCATGTGGATCCTGTTTGTCTCTGGTTCCGTATCAGAAAATCGTTACAACTTTTCACTTTTACTCCTTACTTTTAATACTTTACTGACTTATTTTATGTACTGTCACATCTGTTTACTTTGAAAAAGGTAACACGTCTATTCTGAGTATGTAAGGAGTATAAAATACCGATATTTCCAAAAAAAAAAAAATTTTTGTAAAAATTTCCAGAAAAATAAATACTCCAGTAAAGTACACATGCCGGAAAAATTCTAGTTAAGTACAGTAATGAAGTACTTCTACAGTACTTGGTTACTTACCACCTCTGGGTGTAACATGTCTCTTTAATGCTGCAATGTTCACTTACATTTTTGCTACTTAACTGATTTGCAGACCCACAGTTTTTCATCCAAACATCAGCCTCAGGGTTTTTTTTTTTTTAGGACAAAGCAGAGTAAGGACATGCGAAGGGTCTCTGTTCAGCTACACCCAAAAATAAAATGCAAATCAGTTAATTCCAAACAGGCCTCTGTGGAACATCTTTGTAATGCAAGCAGAGATCTGCTGACACAATCACACTGGTATGTTATTTGTTTAAATTATGGACTGTCATGACGTAAACCTTATTGTACGTGAAATTAAACCTTTGGAGAAAACACAGACACAGTCAGCATCTTACAGTCCTGTAATTACAGCACTATAGTCCCAGCTGAAAAACAAACTTGTGAAATAAGACCATCCCACATGTATATATACACCCATATGGAGGTTTTCCTTCCTGTTATTATGTTTTATTGTGCTGAGTCATTACATATTGACTAATGATAGACCCATATATCGGCCGGCCAATTAATCAGGACAATATTTTGCCATTCTTCTTGTATCAGTATTGGTCTGTTGCATTGGTTGATATGCTCTATTTCCCTGCTAATGATTTACTGACAAGGAAGGAAAAAGAGGGGAGGAAAAAGGGGGAAAAGAAGAGAAAAGTGGGGAGAAAACAAAAAAGGAGAGAAAAACAAAAGGAAAAAATGGGAAAAGAAAACAAAAGGAGACAAAAGTTTTTATGAAAAAAAAGAATAGAAAACGGGAAAAAGAAGAAAAAATGAGAAAAATAAAACAAAACTGGGAAAAGGAAGACAAGAGGTTGGGGGACAAAAAAGGAAGAAAAAAGAGATGAGAGATGATGCTTCTCATTCATATCCATGAAAATATACTGATATATACTGATATATACTGATATATACTAGTAGATGAGTCATATAGTGAACTGAGCTCACATGTGTGGACACATGTCTGTTTATGCCTTTTATTTTTGTCCAAGTAAACTGGATAAAAAAGCAAAATGAGAATCTGCAAAGCTCACATGATTGTTAGAAGACCTGTCTGTCTGCCTGCCTGCCTGCCTGCCTGCCTGCCTGCCTGTCTGTCTGGTCTGTCTGTCAGTGTGTTGGCTGACACAACACTGAGGACTTCAGGTTTATGTTTACCCTGCCCCCCTTAACCTTCTATCTGCCTGCCTGACTGTCTGGTCTGTCTCTCTGATCTGACTGTCTGTCTTTCTGACTGACTGTCTGTCTGGTCCGTTGGCTGACACAACACTGAGGACTTCATGTTCATGTTTACTGTGGCCCCTTAACCTTTTGTCTCTGTCTGTCTGTATGTCTGACTGACTGACTGACTGACTGACTGTCTGTGTGTCTGTCTGACTGACTGACTGACTGACTGACTGTCTGTGTGTCTGTCTGACTGTGTCTGTCTGGTCTATCTGAATATCTGTGTGTCTGACTGTCTGTCTGTCAACAACATTACACAAAATCTACTCGACTGATTTCCATGAAATGTTCCAGATAAGTGTGAGTTGGTCCTGAATAGATCTAATACAATTTTGGTGAATGTAGGTCAAAGGTCAAGGTCACAGTCACCAAAAAGGTGTTTTCTCAATGATAAGACATAGTCAGACATAATCAGGTCAAACATGTGTGAGGGGGCGGGGTTTGTTCTGCCGTCAATCACTTGTTATAACTGGGTCCAAACCAACCTGAACAACATAAAGGTCATCATTTCAACCAGAGCATTTCATAAGTTAATGAAAAAATGGTTTTATATTATTTTTGTCCAAATAGAGGATCTTGACAAAGACAAAAAGCCTTGAAGTAAAAGACAAACTTTATGCGGTTCATTAATGCATTTAAAACGTTCAATGGTTCAGAGCCGACCCTAACACAAGAGGAAATTTAAATAATGATTAAATAAGATCTAAATTACTACACAATGCAAAAATGAAATCAAAAAGTTATTACATTTTGGATATTCATTACAAAATGCACTATTATTGCAAAATGTACCTCAACACGCCCTCATTACTCATGATAGAAGAATATGTGAAGTGTTCGTTTTTGGACGAATGCAGAGCAGCGGATAGTGTAACAGTGGTGTTGTTTCAGCCCAGTTGTCTGTTCCCATCTGTAAGTCATTTACTAAAGCACCATGCACTTGTTTGTCATGAACAGAACAGACAGAAGGTTTTACAGTGGATGGAACATTATTACAGGAGTCATTTAGTTAAAAGAAACTCAAACTGTCACTGATTTACAAGCAAACAAATCATCCACACATATGGATGTTTTTACAGGCCATGGCCAGTTTCTTTTGCATCACATTTAGCCCATTACTGATACATTACTGATACATTACTGATACATGACTGATATATAACTGATACATGACCAATACATTACAGATACATTACCATTACATAAACAATACATGACCAATACAAATTTTATTTTACATGAGCCGTAGCCCATTACCGATACATGACCAATACATAACCGATACATTACATAACAGTTCAACTTATATGTGCATGTAAACGTATTGACTGTGTAGATAATGTGTGTTTGAGTCATAGTACTCAGATTTTTGGGTCCAGGTAGGAAATCTTATAAAAATGGACCTATGGAAGACTCTGATTCTGACCCTGTGCTCGTTCTCTTCTCCGTGGATTTTCCCTCTGAAGTGTTTTACCTACTATCATATCCATTTAACGAGTGTATTCTCAGAATGTACAGATATTTATGCAAAAATGTAGAGAGGAAAAGTAAAAACTTTCCAAAAAATAAATCTACTTCAGTACAGTAACAAAGTACTTCTACTTAGTTACTTCCCACCACAGTATCTGAACACACAGACACATATTCAAACGTGTTATATATATATATATATATATATATATATATATATATATAGCCCCAGATACTGTAATTTTAAACCTGTTGAGCCGCATTTTATAATAACAGTGTATTTTGTAACTTTATTAAATTTTGTAATAGACCTGCATTTTGCAATACATTTTGTCACATTATGTAATAAGTTAATTTTGAGAAGATTATTACGAAATACACTTGCAACTTTTTTATTTTCTTGAAAATGTAATAACATAGTGCATTATGTAATATCAATTCTAAAGCATTGTTTGCTCATTAATTGTATTTTATTTGACTTTGTACAAAGCTGGGCCTATCATTAGTATCACTGTAGTAGCCTAGTAGCAATACTTAGCAATTACTAACAGTACATTATTCAAAGGTTGAATTAACAGAGAATATACTGGAAATTACTGTTTGTGTTTGTTAAGCTGTGCTGTTTTTTTCCGAGCACTGCACTGATGAGCCTTTACCACTCCCCGATTGTGCACAACTGCATCAGGTTATGGGTGGGTGTATAGAATTGGCCCATTCCCTGCACATTTTCTCCCTCTTCATCAGCTCACTGGCATCAGATCTGTTTTTATTCCTGGTTTTCCTTCTGTTTTTTTTTCAATTGATTTTTGCATTTAATCTAGTGTCGTGTTTGTCTTCATGTTCTGATTCTGAGCCGATCGTAACATGTTTATTGGATACCACAACCACATCACAGAACACAGAACAAAACTCAGGCCATCAAAATGTAATACCTTTATAAATATGAACTCATGCACATAGAAGATAGAAATGCTTATGAATAGTTAAGGAATAGCTTTATTTATGCATCAATAGAACTTTTCAACAACAATATACATGTGAACAACACATTGTGGCAAACTTTATAACAAAATACATTGGGACAGTTTATTACAAAATGCAGCTTTATCACAAAATTAAATGGAAAACGTTTTATATTTAGGATGTTTATTACAAAATGCTGCATTATTACAGAATGTGGCTCAAACAGGCCTACGTTGTGACTCTGAATGCCACTCTGACATTATTTAGACAAGTGTCTTATCAGTTGCTATTCTCGGGGCTGCCAGCTGCTCTGGAAGACCTTTGATGTTATAGTCAAGTGAGGATACAACACAGGAATTGCATTTTAGACTTCAAAGTAAAAGGACACCGTTTCTGTCAATTTACAAAATGAGATGCAAACGGAACAAAATGAAAGAAAAATAAATAAATAGATGTAGAAAAATAAACAAAGTAAGCAACACAGAGAATACAAATTAACAAATATTTACAAAATGATAAATAATGTGGAAAAACGTGCAAAAAATTAACTAAAAAATGTTAAAAAGAAAGGAAAGAAATAACTAGCATTGTAGCTTGGTCAAAAATGTGCGAGCAAGCCGATGACGTCATGTCTGTTTAGTAACTGTAAATGGGTCTATACTTTAGTATCAATCCGCACATCACTTACCCACGCACGTTATCCTGGATCCACAGAAAATAAATCTTTACTCAAATGAAAAGAAACATTTTTAAATGCAACTAAAATATATTATATTAAATTACATCTGGATTTTATCACTACAAACATTCCGTAACCGATGTATCGCAATATCATTCCAAAGTTTTAATTCATTATTCTACGTTGCAACAGCTCCCATTCACTTTGAATATTTTTCGGTAACCGTCCGCTAGCGCCATTAGCGCCCGCTGCCAATGGCAACAAGTTTTGTCACTTCAGATTCACGTTGTCATATCACTCCGCAGGTAGTTCGGCCACTTTGAAAGTAAATATCCGCTATGTTGTAACAGCCTATTTTATCCAATCTGTTAGAGTAGTAGAAGTAATAAGCTGTATTAACCGTAGAATCCCCCCCCCCCCCCCCAGCTTCTCTGTCGGTGCACTGGGACCACTGGGATCATGCACGCGCGTAATGGTGGATCGATAACTGTCAGATAATCTCCCAATCCCGAGTTGTGGTGTTAGCATTAAATGTTTGTTCTCAGGCTTTTACTCTGAAAATCCTCCGGAAGTGCCTGTGCTGTGTGTGTTTTGCAGTGTGGCTGTAGTATGTGCAGCTGCTGTGTCCCTGCCCAGCTCCAGTCCAGTCTCATCCCTCACATCCTTAGGACTCCAACATGTGAAGCGGATCTAATGACTCTGGATCTGGACCTGATTTAGGACTTTAACTAAAAAAAATAATTTAAGCAAATAAAAGTCATGCGGCTGCTGATATGAACCACGTGGATTATGGATCGGATGTGGATCTGCTGTGAACTGCTGCTTGTTGTGACAGTGTTTGTGAATCCGTGTCTTTGTGATGCAGATGAAGCCTCATGTGATGGAGCCTTTGACATTTATTTTGTATTAGACAGGTGAGTTGTGTGTCATTAGTTTAGTGTTGACAGGTGACTTGTGTGTTTGACTTGTGCATGGCCGGTGTGTGACTGTTGTGTCCATGTAAGGCTGTGTTTAGTTCCTGTGTTCTGCAGCTCCAAGTGCAGCTTTGGACACAGTTCATTTTCATACTTTATGTACAGGAGGGTTTACTGTACACTTGGATGACATTTACTTTTATAGCCTCTAAAGAAACTGCTCTGTTTATATTTTTAGAATCAAGAATGTAACAACAGAAGAAAAAAAAACATTGAGACTTTCTGCTTAGAATCAGATCTTTTACACAGCAAAACTTAAAATCTTACCAAGTATTTTTTTTGCATTTCTAGTCTAAATATCTAATCACTCTTATTTTTAGATAACAGATCTAGAAAATGTTTTTTTAAGAAATATTACCAAGATAATTTTCACTTGTACCATTGGCAGAAGTGTTTTTTTTTTTTTGCTTTATTAAAGATAGATAGATAGATAGATAGATAGATAGATAGATAGATAGATAGATAGATAGATAGATAGATAGATAGATATCAAGATTATATATGTCCTTAATTTAAGTTTTTTTTTTGTTTATTTTATTTATATATATATATATATATATATATATATATATATATATATATATATATATATATATATATATATATATATATATATATATATATATATATATATATTATTATTATTATTGTATTTTTTCAAGATCAAGATATTCAACTACAGTAGACATAGGGAAGCCTTGGAGTGCACACACTTGCACTCCAGTGCACATACTGTATGGATGAGTGTCTCAGTAATTAATGATATAGTCTATGCTGCAGCAGCACTAGACCAGGGTTTGAATCCTTGAAGGAGCACATTTACCTCATATTATTTCACATGTTCAAACAGGGGGGTGTGGCATAAGGGCAGTGGGCAGACAATCTGCCATTGGACCATCTACTTGTACTTGTGTCATGACAATAAAGTTGCATTTAATATATGTATTTTTAATTTTGTATTCATTTGATTATTTTTTTTATATTTTTAAAACGAATTCATTTAGTTACCCAGTTAGTTATTTGTAATCATTTTTTATTTGTTTGTTTATATTGTATTGTTATTTTGATATATTCATATATTTTATTTTTTAATTTAATTCTATTGTATTTTTATTTATTTATTCTTTCTTCTTATTAATTTTCATAGATTATTTATCTATTTATTCTAGAGTATTATATGGATGTTTTTTATGTGTGTTGCTTGTTTATGCAGGTCAGGCAGCGTGGCAAGAAACTGGAATGAGATCTATGGATTTGTGGAGCAGCTCACTAACAGGTTTGTCAGGTAAGTGAAGCATCTGCTTTTACGTTTACATACTGTGACTGAATGCACATGGAACGGTCCTGGATGTTCCAGCATGACACTTGACCCTAAACATGAGGACAAGTGTACTGGTTAGTGGGACAGCAGAGAAAAATGCAGTCCATGTCAGTCTCCTGACCTCTGACCTCAGTATCATTGATCCAACCTGGACCAGAGTCAAATATGCAGTTCATGAAGAAAACCTCAAATGTGAAGAAAGTGAAGATGTTATGAATAGGTGTAAGATCTGAGCAAATAAAGAGTCTGATCCACAACAACAAAATACTGACATTTATCACTGATGTTAAGGGAGTGGAGCCAAGAGAGAGGATGAAGAACGAGGGTATGTAAACTTATGATTATTGCTGATGAGATTTAAAAACAAAAAAAAAGAGGTTAAATAATTATAATCTGTAACTGACATAATTAATTTTTTAACCCTTTCATGCCTGAATTATGAGAATGTTAGTCGAGATTTTTGGTTTTTCTTCCTCTTTAGGCAAGAAAAAAAACAATGTGATTGAAATGTGATTTTAATTAACCTATTTATTATGGAGTCACAAAAATACCGACTCAACTGGACAACATGTGTTTAAGGTTTGAAGCAAAGAAACATGCTTAAAACGCAATATTGGAACACTATGAAATGAAAATTTTTTAATACAGTTCTGTTTAAGAAATCTATTAATAACAAGCAATTGATTTACATGTGAACATGTTAGTGCAGATCAGGTATTAAGAACAGGCACGTTACAGTAATGATATGAACTGACTGATATGGAACTAAAATAACTAAACCCATGAATATACAAGAAAACAGCAGAATAACTGTCCACTGGAGTGACCAGTATGCATCAAAGGCTTAATCTTACCTACAAATTTAGAAGGTAGTTTTTTTTTTAATTTCAATTCTTTTCATTATTGTGGCAAATCAAAAGATTAATATATAAGAAAAATATATTTATAAAGACACTTATCACAGACTTCAACAGATTTAGATAAGATAAGCTTTATTGATCCCACAGTGGGGAAAGTTCCCTGTTACATCAGCTCCAGAAACAGAGGAAAAAGACGGTGCAGAAACACAGAGAACACTATGCACACTGTATATATATATATATATATATATATATATATATATATATATATATATATATATATATATATATATATATATATATATATATATATACACACACACAGAATTAAATACATAATAATAATAAAATATTAATAATAATTGCACATGTATTGCAAGAAAAAGTGCAGTAGTGACTGAGGTAGACCGGTTATATTGAGGCATTGTACAGTCTGACTGATATTGGGATGAATGACCTGCGGAAATGCTCCTTCCTACACCGAGGATGTACCAGTCTGTTACTGAAGGAGCTTTTCAATGAGGTCACAGTTTGGTGCAGAGGATGGGAGGAGGTCATACCCATTTCCATTCCGCTGTATTTCAGACTAGTCCCAAGTGTTTTTAGTTTCCACCACCAGCTCTTTTGTCAATCTACAAATAATTTGAAAATTTAAATAGAATAAAATCAAACACCAGGTCCATATAAAGTGCTGTAATTGAACACTGATCCAAAAACAGTAAGAACACTTTTGTGACCAGTACAAGTATTGAACACTGGACTTGTGGCTTTAATAACAGACAAACAGAAAACAAAACAGAGACTGGACACAGACATGACGGATGTATTACAAGTAACGTACATGTTGTCATGTTGTCATGTTGTCATGTCTCTGGTCACTTCCAGAAGGGGGCGTGTCCATGCCAGTCTTAATTGAGCTAAGGTTGGCAGTGTTTACATGTGTGGAAATGTTTGATTCGACCCACATTATTTGACTTGAATAGTTCGACTTCTAAAACTCCATTTCGAGTAAATTACGGTGCAAATAAGATCTCTACATGGCTTTTAAAACTTCGATTTTAGCCAGACTAAGACAATAATTCAAATTTCTCTAAGTACATGTAAATATACTGACTGAGTTACCACATCAAAAAGGCAACTCTCATACACAAACAATAAAGTTAGAGATTAAAAATGACATTGAGATTAAAAAACATAACATGCTCTAAATATGACTGTAATTAATTCATCTTAATTAATAATTAGTTAGGTGTAGTTTACAGAACAACCCACTAGCTCTAGTATTTCTTTATTACTTCAAGCGAATCTTGAGACAGTCATTGTATGCAATTTTCAACTTGATCAAGCTCTCCTTCTTAAACCAACAACCTTCTTCTTAAAACCACCAACCCTTCAGTTACTGGACGACCTGCTCTACCAACTGAGCCATGGCCACCCCCATGTTTTACATCATGTACTTTCTGTTACGAAGCAATTTTCCAATTGTGGGATCAATAAAGTACTTTTATTGTATTCTTTTCTGTTCTATTCTAAAAAGAAAGCATGTCTATTTTCTGGGCTGCAGACTTCAAAACACTCTGGGTCCTGGTGCAGTGGGTGGGTTTAATAGCTTTAGCTTTAATACACTGTTACTAAATATAAGAGCCACACATCCAGCCACATGTTGAAGGTGGTGTTGACCACAACAGACAGACCTGAAGTGAAGACGTAGGAAATAGCAGTGACAGGGTTCAACTCCACAGCTGTGCTCATGGGCACTGGGGTAAACCTGCTCAGTGTGTTTGGTGGTCCAGCTGGGAAAGAAGGAGCCACAGCTTTGGTCCTTTTCCTGTCTGTAGAACTACGGGTTTTTCATTTATTTTAAAAAGGCCTTCATGTGAAATTAGACATTTGTATCATGTGTTTGATACAGTGGTTAAAGTTAAGTCAAACCATATGTGTCCCTTCAATGACTTAAAATACACACATCCAAAAATAGGATAAAAACCAGTAGTGACAGAAATATCCACAAGTTGTAATATCTGCTCTTCCCCTCATTTAAGAGCGCTGCAAATTACTCTGAAAATATAAGAAAAGTATTAAAGGAGTCATTCCACGGTTATTTCATTAATATTGCTGTGTTCTCCAATGTTATTGAATATATTGTGTGTTGGTTCTATTTAAAAAAAATTTCTTTAAAAATCTGGGATTTGTTTCAAGCTATTTTTGCACGGTCCATACACAACCAGTTTCATAGTTATCTTTATTTTTTATGCTCATTCTCATTAGCATATCAGACTTAAATGCCACTTTTTTGTTTTAATTTGTATACATCTTAAATTCTCTTGTTCATTCATTGTGGATGGCAGAAGCAGATTTTCAATGAACCTGTTTATTTACTACACATATTCAAGATTTAATTTATTGTCATTATATGCAGTGAGGGTGCTTTGGTGTAGAAATAAATACCAGGATAAAAACAAACATTTAAAACAGCAAATATCAATACATATGACACTAATGGTGTGTTTTAAAAAAAAAAAAGATAATTTTTGACTCTAATAGTGTGTTTTTCTGTATTTCAGTCCCAGGATGCGAGTCTCCTACATAGTTTTTTCTTCCAGAGCAGCTGTAATATTAACACTAACTGGAGACAGGTACTGTTACTAATCATTCTTTCCCTCAGTACACTCTAACTGAACACATAACACATAAACTGATGCTTATCATCTGTTAACGGAACTGTTCTGTGATAATGGAACTGTTCTGTATTAACAGAACTGTTCTATGCTGTTCCTGTGCAGGACTGAGATTGATGAGGGTCTGCAGAAGCTGAGCCAAATCAAACCTGCTGGTGAAACCTACATGCATGAAGGACTGATAGCAGTAATAAACACATTTAAAAACTCTCAACGTATTATACAGGTGGATGAGAGAGACGCACGGATTAAACCTGAAACTATTCCTCTTCTTATTTTGTTACATATTTTAAGGTGTTGGAGCAAATGAAAACGCAAACGTCGCCATCGTCCAGCATCATAATTGTTCTGACTGATGGAAAACTGGAGGTTTACCCTTTTGCACTGAGCGTAGAGGAGGTATTACACTGAACACAGACACTCACAATGGCAAAATGAGGGAGTCAAATGATAAGTGTGGAAGGCAGGGGTGTTAATAGGGTCTCTTGGGGCTCCAAACAAGAACTCCCTGGGGGCCCAGGGAGTTGAATTGTTTTGCTACTGCTAGCGGCTGGCAGAAACTAATATAAACAAATGTGCAATACGTCTTGACAAATAAAACACTCACCCTGGTGAAGACCAAACAATAACCAGAAAAGCACACTGAGAGCGCAGACCTCCGCCAAGGTAGACCCCACCCTCCACCCCGATCACCCCCAAAATGAAATCAGTTCTTCCTTTTCACACTTCCAACATATCCTGAAAATTATCTTGAACACAAATGGACAAACAGATAAACGGCGGCAAAAACATAACCTCCTTGGCGGAGGTAATTATCCCCGAGCCTTTTGGTACCGAGGTTGTGGACCCACCCATAGAACAAAAAAGTTCTATGCCTCCAAAGTTTTATACTCTTCAATCTGTTTGTTGCTGGTGTAGTTAGTAATATCCACAGCCTCGATTGTTGGCAAATCTTTGGGTTCTGTCAAAAACTCATCAATTTTCATAAGATACAGGTCACATCCAATACATTTAACTACAACTAACTGTATGCACCTCTGTTTCTACACTGGATTTAAGTCCGTACAATAAGCACAATCTTCAATGGTTTCTTCCATAGCGACAGTACATGGTTACTTCCTGCCCTCCAGCTGAAGTCTCGACATCATCATAGTCACATGACTGAAACCTACCTATAGCCCGTTGTTGTTGCTGAACATTTTGCCAGCCATTCTAATCAGATTTTCCAGATCTATTGTCCATAAATAACTTGTTATATCTCACTGAAAAATTCCTATTTAAGGGATTTTGTCTGATTTTAAGTGTGATGAGATATTTGGGTTAGAAATGAGACAAATACACTTATACACTTAAATACATATAGACAGATTATTTCCAGTGTAATAGGCTATATTTTAAAAGTCAGCAGGCAGTGATGTGAATCAATTGTTCCTGGTGTGTGTTTTCGTCCCCAGGCAGACAAAGCCAGAGGGTTTGGAGCCAGAGTGTTCTGTGTCGGGGTCATGGACTTCGACCACAAACAGGTAAGGCCACTGGTAATGGTGGGAAAGTCCACTCTCCTCCTGATACTGTGGGCTGTTGACACACTGGGCTTGTGTGTGTGTGTGTGTGTGTGAATGTCAACTTTCAATAGGCCTGTTGTTTTTGGCTCACACCTATGAACACGCTGTGACCTTGACAGGAACATGACAACAGGACGTAAAATACTGACTGTTTTCTGTTGCGTTAGTCATACACTATATGACCAAAAGGATTACGACATGTTGAATTTAGGTGTTTCTTCTATGTTATTTTTTTAATACCCTGGCCCCTTGAAGTGGGGGCAAGGGCTATTGTTTTTGGTTCAGTTATTTTTTTGGTTTGCCCATCTCTGTGTCTGTCTGTCAGCAACTTTATACAAAAACTATTGGATCAATTTCCTTGAAATTTTCAGTAAAAGTGCAAGATGGTCCAGAGTAGATCCCAGTAAATTATGATTAATGTAGGTCAAAGGTCAAGGTCACTAAAATGGGTTCAGAAATAAGAATTGCCTGTCATATATTTTTCTTTTTTGGGGGGGGGGGGCGCCATGGCTCAGTTGGTAGAGCTGGTTGTCCAATAACTAAAGGGTACCTCCAGTGCCACTCACACTGGTGTATAAATGTTTGGTGGTGGTCAGAGGGTCTGAAGAAGTAAAATGGCAGCCACACTTCAGTCAGTCTGCCCCAGGGCAACTGTGGTTATAAATGTAGTTTACCACCACCAGAAGGAGAATGTGAGAGTGAGTGAATAATGGGTCACTAATGTAAAGCGCTTTCAGTGGCTAAACAAGTGTTCAGAGAATGTCTAATCTCACCCCTATTTTGTGTCAATCTCGAGTTTCTATGACAACCTGTTCTTAATTTAGATCCAATAATGCAATTTTGACCTTTCTGCTAAATACGACCTTGACCTTTGACCTTTCCTCAAATGGATCATTGCATCTGATGCACATTAGCTATATGTACTGTATATGCCCATGTAATTTCATGGTGATATCTCAAGTATTCATTGAGATATAGCATGATATGTCTCTGCGGACACACACAGACACACTGACTACAGTAATCTCTCCCAACCAATGTTGGGCGAAATTAAAAAACACTATATAAATCCAATCCTATATCTATACTTTGGTTTTGTTTTTTGCTCTGTATTTGAGTATGAGGTGCATTAGGGTTGGGACTGTTAGAATAGGGGTATGTAAAAAAGATTTATATATATTTTATGTACACTCAATTGTATAGTTGTTTTATAAAATTTCAATAAATTTGGATTAAAAAAACATCTGAGCAAAAACAATGTAACTCAAACACCAGGGATATTTATCCTAATATAAAACTATATTCTGACAGTTTTGTATCCTAGAACCTTGTTAGAGAAGAAACAGCTGAACTCAGTGTCCACATAGTGCATGACTTAGGTGATGATATCATGAGGCTAACAGTTTGATTTATCTTGCATCAGTTAATGTAAGCAACACTTTCACAGAACAAGCACATAATGTGTTTTAAAATAACAGATCAAGTTTCTAGAAGGAAACAGTGTGGAAAAACAATGACCACAAAAGGATGAAAGTTTGTGTTGTAAGAAGAAAGAAACCCTCCACCTTGAAAAAACAACTATATTCAAAGAGATTAAAAAAAGATAAACATGGATGTGCCATAACCTAGTACACTGGGGAAAATGCTCCTCTTAAAAAAAAAGATATTTTTGCTTTAACTGAGACAATGGAACCAGTGAAAACTATCTTGGTCTGATTTCTTAAATTAGATTTTCCAGATCCATCACCTATAAGTCAGTTAAGTTAAAGTTAATTAAGCAAAAAAAATAAAAAATATTGATAAGGTTATTTAAAGTATTGAATTAAGCAAAACAAAAAAAAAAAAAAGAGAAAGCGGTGCGTCAATTTCCCTGGCTGCATTTCCCATTCATAGAAAAGACTGAGAAACAAGCGACTCAGAAAAAGCCTGTCCACTACATGTCATATGGACATTAGTGTCACCCACGTGGGGTTAAGCCCATCCCCCAATACAGTGAATCTGAAGTAGCATTAGCATCTACAGGAGAAGATAGCGCCACAGTTGCTGTACAAAGTTGGGGGAAAAAATGGCAGCACAAACTGGTTATATGTTCTGTGGAAATAATTTTTTTTTTCTGCAAGTTTTCAAAACAAGCGACGGCATGAAACCTAGCTGGATGCTACTCTGGGATGGCAAACACACACAGAGTAAGAGGGGAGGGGGGAGTGTTCCTTTACGCATTAATTCTCTGAGCCAATCAGAGACGCCTCATTACTGTGTCATGGATATGTATGCAGAAGTACCGGTAAACTCTGTTGTTCCACCTGAACACATTTTTTTGTTTTTCTTTTTTTAAAATAGAACCAACACACAATGCATTCAACAACAATGATGAACACAGCAATATTAATTAAAACAATGGAATGACACCTTTAAGCAAAAAAAGAAGTAAATAAAATTGAAGCAAAAAAAAAATCTTGAAGTGATAAAGATCTTGAAGTTAAAAAAATCCTGAAGCAAAAAAACCCAAACCAAACCAAAACAAAAATGTATAAAAGCACAAGATAATCTTGAAGTAAAAATGATCTTTAAGCAAATATTAGGAAAGGGTTAAGCAAAAAAAAAAACCCCACGAAAAATTAAGCAAAGAAAATGCAATAAAGTTTAAAAACTATATAGAAACAAAAGAAAGCCTTGAAGTAAGCCAAAAATACTGAACAAAAGTTCATGTTTCATGTTTAATTCAATATATTTTGCTTTAATTCAAGCAATAAAAATAAAAATAATAATAAAAAGTGTCGATGGAACCAGTGAAAAGGAACTTGGTTAGTTTCTTAAAATCTGATTTTTGTTATAATACCTAATAACAGCATGGATCCAAAATTGCAGGAGATCAAAACCAGATGTGATGAACTTAGAAAGTCCTTCTTTTCCAAAGTATCAGAGAAAATAAACAAAAAGGGAACTTCGTGGCCCGCCTCACTACAACACCAGAATACAAACAAAAGCCTTACGCTCACAAATAACTAATCGAATGTAAACACACACAGACTCCATAGTAACAAGACTTGACTGTTACGACTCACTGACAACAGACAGAGGGGAAGAGGAGAGTATATGAGGTGAGAGGGGATAAAAAACAGGTGTGGGGACAGAATACATAAACAGGAAGACAAACACCATTCACCAAAATAAAACAGGAAATGAACAAACAAGAACAGACTAAACACAAACAGGATCAACATAACTGATGATGTCCAATTTTCCAGATCTATTGTCTATAAATCAGTTTTTATATCTGACTGAAAAGTTCCTCTTTAGGTGATTCTGTCTGATTTTAAGTGTGATGAGATATTTGGATTAGAAATAAGAAAAATACATGTAGTTAGATTTACATTTTTTCCCCCAGTGTGAGTCTTTTATGGGTTAAATAAGCTGTGGTGCAGTCAAGTCCAGGAGGTCCTGAGTGTAATGAGTGGTGTGGTAGGTCAGTGACCGGACGTGTACTGTGATCTGTAGAGGAAGTCATTACATCAGTCCCTAATGAAATAAAGCCAGAGCAGCTTCCTGTTCTGCTGTCGTTAAAGCAGCAGATGAAAGCTGCAGAGTTCAGCCAAAGCTTTCATCTATGAACGGCGGCTCCTCCCTGAACGCTACTGTAGCACAGAGCTGAACAGAGACACAAGACCAGAGGTGTAAAGTAACTAAGTAAAAGTACTTTGTTACTGTACTTAAGTAGATTTTTTAGGTATCTGTACTTTACTTGAGTATTTATTTTTCTGGCAACTTTTTACTTTTACTCCCTACATTTTTGTACAAATATCTGTACTTTGTACTCATTACTTTCTCATGTTAGACTCATTACTTTTACAAACTAAATAGATGTGACAGTATGAAAAATAAGTTGCTGTGAGTAGTTATATGACTATTATCTCACAATTTTGACTTTTTATCTCATAATTTTGGCTTTTTCTTTTAAAATTATAACTTTATAACTTTTTTTTTTTTTCAAATCTCATGACTTTTTAGCACAATTGTGACTTTTTTTCCCCCATTTTTTTGTAAATTTCCTGCCCGTATCCACAAACCTGAGTAACTGTGACTCAAATACATTATCTACACAGTAACTCACTTTTAAAGGCTTTATTTTAGATACTTTTAAAAATGTTCAGATTTTATTTTCTAAAGTATTATTGCATTCATGACAAAAAAGCAGCTTTACTTTTTACTTTTGTACTTTATTACAATTGAGAAGTTGTACTTTTTTAACTTTTACTTAAGTAGAAGAGTTGAACTTCTACTTTTACCAGAGTATTTTTTCACACAAGTAGCTGTACTTCTACTTCAGTACAGAATGCGAGTACTTTAAACACCTCTGCACAAGACATCCCATAATACTCTACTATAACCAGACTGTAACAGCAGGTTAAACCCTTTACACTGGAAAAAATCTAAATCTTGCAAACTGTATTTTTCTCATTTCTGGTTTAAATACCTCATCACACTTAAAATAAGACCTTCTTTCAAGGGTCACATTTAATCTCTATTGGGCCATACCATTAAAAGAATAACAAAAATAATAGTGTAATAACCTAGAAATACATTTATTTGTTTAGTGCAAAAAAAAGTTTAATTATGAAAATACTTACTTTTATAAAGTATCCAAACAAAAAAGTTTTGAATAACCTGAAAAACTGGAATTTCTTAAGAAAACTAAATATAATTTAAATAATATTCTAACTCAGTAGATCATTTTTTCAGAGTATAAAGGAATGAAAAGGAAATTCCTCATTTCCCCCCATCTCTGATCATTGTGAAAACACATGTGTGATAACCTTGACCTTTGACCTGCATTCACCAAAACATCATGGGATCTATTCTTGGTTCATGAAAATGTATTTATTCATTTATTTGTTTCTTTTTAGCTTGCTGAAATCGCCGACAACACAGAACAAGTTTTTCCAGTGCTGTCTGGGTTTCACGCCCTTAAAGACATCGTCAACAAGGTGAAATCACATCCAATTACATAAAGACACTGAAATCACATCAAATTACACAAAGAAAGTGAAATCAAGACAAATAACACAAAAAAGTTAAACCTTGATGACCTGTCTGTTTTTTAAATCTAGGTTAAAAACCCACCTTTTTACAGTGGCTTTTAACCAATGGTACTGTGTCACTTTTATGCCAAACTGGTGGTGTTTTTTTTTATGTTTACTTATGTATTTTTGTTTCATTGTCTTTTACATTTTTATTATATTTGATTGGGTTGTCTTGCCCTTTGTTTTACTTATGTTTTAGATGTAAAGAATTGTGGTGCTATATAAATAAACTTTGATTGATTGGGTAAAATCACATCAAAGTACATGAAAATATGAATGAAATCTATCTGTAAATGATGTAAACATCCTCTGTATGTATGTATATATATATATATATATGCGCGCGTTTCCAACAGATCCTGAAGCAGACATGTACAGACGTCTTCATTATCGAGCCATCAAGTGTTTGTGTCAACGGTAAGTGCGTTTCCACTGATGTCCATAAATATTGACATTAATTTAGAGTGTAATGTGTGTGCGTGACATGTCCCAGAGTCTTTCAACGTGGTCCTCAGAGGAACTGGTTTCACTGGATCCCGGAGAACAGATGGTATTCTCTGCTCTCTCACTGTCAATCAAAACACATATGGTGAGTTACAGCACATTTTCACACTTCTATTTTACACATTTATTCTCAGGAGTTGGCAGATAAACTGTACACTTGAAAAAATGACCCTCTAAAAACAAGTATATACATTAATATAAGATTTTTTTTTGCTTAAATTTAGCAAAAAATCTTAAATTAAATGACAAAAAAAATCTGCTAATGGAAAAAGTGAAAATGGTAAGTTTTCTAGAAATCAGATTTTCTAGATCTGGATTCTAGATCACTTTGAAATTTATTCTCAATTTACCGCAATGTACAATTTCAAAGTGACCCAGAATCCAGGATCTCTTCCGGATCTTCAACTAAATCTAATATAAGAACTAATTTATAGACAATAGATCTGGAAAATCTGATTCCTAGAAAACTTACCATTTTCACTTTTTCCATTAGCAGATTTTTTTGTAATTAAGATTTTTTGCTTAATTAAAGCCAAAAAACGTATTGTATTAATGTATATACTTGTACCAAAATCTAATCGATTAGCCCTTGTGTCATTCCCAAACTATCCTGAAAGTTTCATCGAAATCTGTCCATAGGTTTCTGACTTATGTTGTACACCAGGGGTCTCCAACCTATTCCACAAAGGGCCGGTGTGGCTGCAGGTTTTTGTTGAAACCAAGCAGCAACACACCAGACTTCAATCAATTAATCAAATGATCTCAGTCTGCAGAGAGTCAATTGGTCAAACTGTGAACTCTTGGTTGGTTGGAACAAAAACCTGCAGCCACACCAGCCCTTTGTGGAATAGGTTGGAGACCCCTGTTGTACACAGTCGGACGGACAGACAGACAGACAGAGACAGACAGACATAAATGCTGGCAAAGACATAACCTCCTTGGCGTAGGTAAATATAGAGAAACAGTTATGTTGGAATCATCACATCAGTAGCTGTGGGTGTTTGTTTTTAACAAGTTGATCATTTTATGAGGGATGGCTGTTTATGGGTTCATGCATTTACAGATACATTCATCAGTAAAATGTTTCAGATATTTGTTTCAGTGGAAAGTGAGAGTCAGGAAGTACAGAAACAAACAGTGGTGTCTTTTTTATGGACTTGTGCAGAGAACAGAGGAGACATTATAAGTCCAGAAGTTCCCCATTAGTGTGTGAACAGAATGAAGGGCGGGGCTGCAGATGAAGGCAGAGGTCACATGACCACATCAGCCTCTGGATCATGTGTTTATTATCTAAACCACTTATAGCCTGGTGATTTGTTTTCCTCATGGTTTCACTGTCTGAATCTGGTTAGAATATGATGTATTTATGAGTAAGACAACAAACATAACCAAAATAATTTAGACATATTTTTTAACCCCCACCCCCAAAGGTCAACCGAGGGTATTTTGTTGTTTGTTTGACTTTGTTAGTTTATACAACAAGTGTACACAAAAATGACTGGAACAATTTCCATTACATTTTAAGGAATGGTAAATAGTCTGCACTTATATAACGCTTTTCCACCTTCATGATGCTCAAAGTGCTTTACATTAGGCTCACATTCACCCATCAGTGGGTTTCTAAAGTTCTGTCAGTCCTACTGGGAGTCAGGGTTCAGTGTCTTATTCAAGGACACTTCGACATGTGGACCTCTTCATTTCAACAGCTCCTCCTCTTTACTGAAGCCCCTCCTTTGATTGGACCATTTCCTGCCCCCCCATCAACCGATCCTTTAACTTTTTTGTTAGAATATTATGTATATATATAATTATAATTATATATATATAATTTACTGTTATTTAGTTATATATTCTTTGTCAGTTCACAAAATTCCATGATCACAAGCCTGATTTTCACCAACAAGCTCTGCCAGTGAGTTAAATTATATATATATATATATATATATATATATATATATATATATATATATATATATATATATATATATATATATATATATATATATATATATATATATACACACACACACACACACACACACATGTATAACCAATTCCAATCGAGTCATTCCGTATGGGATGTCTCTAGTTTGTGTCATCCTTCATGTTAACATAATAACTTGAAAGCCACTCAGTTTAGAAATCCCATATTTTCCACATCAATGAATGTCTTGGAGATGAATAGCTGATTCAATTATCAATGATTTTCCATTTCTAGAATGATGCACAATAGTTTCAAATTACTAAATACTTTTGTTCATAGGGTGGTATGGTGGTACAGTGGTTATTAGCACTTGTGCCTCACAGCAAGGAGCACCCTGGTTCCATTCCCACACCAGACCTTTCTGTGTGGAGTTTGTACATTCTCCTCGTGTCTTCTCCTCCAGTTTCCTCCCACCACTCAAAGACATGCACTGATAGGTTAATTGGTTAATTTAAATTGCCCATAGATGTGAGTGTGATTGTTTGTCTATATATGTTCAGCCCTGAGATGAACTGGAGACTCATACAGGGTGTACCCCGCCTTCACCCACTGTTGCTGGACTAGGTTCCCAGTGACCCCTGTGACCCTAGTGAGGATAAAGAGAGTTCAGATGACGAGAGACAAGACTTTTGTTCATATCTCTAGAACTATTTGTCCGATTGATTTCAAATTAAGTGTAAAAAAAGGTTCATTTAATCACCTGGGCATGAAAGGTCATGACCTCAGAATGTTTCATGTCATGACATTATTCAGGATTGGGGGTGTTCGGCTTATACTCCTAGCCATCACTTCTGGAAGCTAGTTTTGTCTAGTTCTACTTCTGCAAAGGTTTGGTTTACAATAATTCCTAGACATTTGCTGTTTGACTTTTAATATGTTTGGGTTTGTTTTTCTGTCAGATCAGAAGCCGACTGTCGTCAAAGACGGATACCTGCTGTGTCCTGCTCCTGTTCTGCATGAGGTTGGACAGTAAGTCAACCATCACATACTGTTGATGGATAAATATTAGATAATCGATACACCAACATGCAGGTACACCATTCGAGTGCATTGGTAGAGAAGCTGAGAGTGAATGAACAGTTTGGAATGAATGATATGCATCGGTTACTGAATGTGTGTCAATAGAATATATTTGTAGTTGCATTTAAGAGTGTTTCTCTTTATTTGAGTAAAGTTTTTTCTGTGTTATAGACCTTCATTACTATAGACATACAGATCCAAAAGTGCATCCCAAAATATCTTACACGGGTATCTCTTAAAACCCTTATGTGTAGAATTTTCCATAGTGTTTTTTTTCTAATAAACATTCACATTACTGGTTAAAATCAAGAATCAAGAATCAAGAATCTTTATTGTCATTATGCAGGCATAACGAAATTCTGAGTAGCAGCTCTAGGTTTCAAATAGAAGAATAAAAAAGATTTAAAAAATAGAGGATATAATAAAAGAAATATATATATAGAATATAAGAGAGGACATAAGGCACACATGAAATAAATAATGTTAAAATTAAGGTAGCAATGAGTAGTGCAAATTGGAGCAACTAAGGTGACAGTGCAGTTTGTGCAATCTGGCTTCTGCGGGGATTAACACTGAGTCTCTGGTTGGGAGGGTGTTGGAGGAGATGGCGTAATGGATTTCACAGCCCTTGGGAAGAAGCTGTGTTTCAGTCTGTTTGTATGGGCTTTGATGGTCCTGAACCTCTTCCCAGAGGGAAGGGGCACAAACAGTTGGTGGCCAGGGTGGGTGGGGTCTCCGGTTATCCGTCTGGCCCTCTAAAATGGAACGAAATAGTCCACAATCACACTGTTCGATCACTTTTAACCTATAAAAACCCATTTAAATATACATACACATAGGCTAACCTCATGGGCGCTGCCATGTTCCCAGCCATGTTTTTATATATGAGACGACAAGAGGACAAAAGTCCAAATAGGACGGACTGGACTAATGCATTGGGTGTAATGACAGCTGGAGGGAGAAAAGGGGGCACTGGTCCCACTGTCGAACATTTACAGGAGAAAAATGAGTAGAAGAAAAAACCAGAACAGAAATCTGACTCTTCTGTCATCATTTCCACTGAGTGATGAAGTAAGTGCAGAAACAAAACTTATAATAATAACTCTACAGATGTTATTTCTACCGGGTTAATGAAAAAAATATGACCGACTAGAATCAGCTGATCTTAAAAACCATAGCACTAGCATGACCAAAACATCCAAGAGACAAATGATATCTGAAATCTCTTCACGTTCATTGGATGAATGTTTTTATTTTTCTACACTTACTTCGTCACTCAGTGAAAATGATGACATGTCAGACTCTAGCTGCCGTACCAACATGCTTGTTGTATCGGCCTTACAATGAAGATTTCAAACTGTAAGAAATGGTGCCAGATACAACAAACCAAAGTCACTCAAGGTCAAAGGTTAAGATGCCATTTTGAACCCTACATATAGTTTCCTACCTGTCAACAATCGTAACTAAATACTTATCTCCACTCTTTTGAAGTTAAAGCCATTTAAAATCATGACCTTGATTTTGATCTTTCAAGGTCAAAGGTCATGGCATCATTTTGAAGCCCATGCCAGGTTTCCTATGTGTCAACAATAGTAACCAAGTCTCTATATCCACTGATTTTTCTGTTAGAGTCCATTTAAATTTTTTTAGATATTGACCCAGTGACCCCTGACCTCTTGAGTCAACAATAGGTCAAAACCTATAGACATAAGATGCAGAATTGAAAGACTAACATTTCGGTGGTCATCAGAAATATCTAAGACGAATAGTTCAAAAGTTAATTTCAAAATTAAATAATGACCTTTATCGTGACCTTGACCTTTGACCTAGAGTTTTCAAATTTGTCCTTAAAGGTTCTGATGTTAATGCACATCAACAGTGAGAGCAAAACAATATTCCTTGCCTCCCTTTGTGTGTGTATGTGTGTGGGGGGGAGGGGGGCAGGATAAGGTGAAATAGGTCACAGCAGTTACACATGTGTTAGTGGATATAAATATGATTTAAATAGTGCTGCAGTCATTACTTTTCATATTTGTCATGAAAAAGTCACCACAGGAATGTGTTAACTGTAGAGTTGTAGCGACTGCGGTGGTTAAAATACAAACCAAAATATACCCTGGTTCCAGAGCAGGAAGTGGGCAGCGTTTTAGTCTGAAAAGCTTCTGTCTATTGTCCCACTTTAGGCCACAACCCGAAATATGAGAGTGAAAGACATGACCATGACATATGTGAGGTGAATTTAGAAATAAAAATAAAGGAAGTGCTCAGAGAAGTTGACCTCGACCAATACAGATGTAATGATGAAAAATATGACATTATGTGTCTGTTGGTTTTTTAATGAATTAAATTATTTAAACCCACTGACATAAGTTTAGCAGGAGGTTAAACAAAAAGTTTTAACATAAGATTCACTGTGACATGAAGTACAATACCAGAAAGAGGAGACAGAGGAGGAGGAAGAGCAGACAAAGGAGGATGAGGAGGAGGAAGAGAATGAGGAGAGAGGAGGAGGAAGAGCAGACAGAGGAGTACAAGGAGGAAGAGAAAGATGAGAGAGGAGGAGTAAGAGAATGAGGAGACAGGTGAGGGAGGAAGAGGAGAAAGAATAGATGGAGGAGGAAGAGCAGACAGAGGAGGATGAGGAGGAAGAGCAGACAGAGGAGAACGAGGAGGAGGAGGAAGAGAACAAAGAGACAGGAGGAGGAAAGGAAAGAGGAGACAGAGGAAAAGGGGGAGTAGAAGGAGAAGATTGAGAAGGAAAAAGAGGACAAGTAGAAGAAGAAAAAGGAAACAATGCAACTTTGTCAAAATAAAAAAGGAAGGACTTTACTGCAAAGCTATTAGTGATATGGAAGCAAAACAACAGGAACCTATATGATTTTTTGGAGAATTTTCTCAGAGGGTAACGTGGGTAATTTCTGTTTCTCTCGATGCTTTGACATGGAATGACCCTAATGTGATAGTTTGACATCCCTAGATTTTCTGTCCAAAATGATTGATTGTTGAGTCCTAATGGTGATGTTATAATAATAATAATAATAATAATAATAGTGACAGAACACAAGGCCTGTTGAAAAGTGGACATGTGTTGTGTGCATTGGAAACACAGTCAGTGTTTACAGTCAGTGTGTGTGAGTGTTGGATTCAACTGCAGCCAGTGGGACCAGAATATCTGTGGCATTTCAACAGCGAGCCAAAGCTGATCTAACATCACCCACTCCGATCCACGTCCTTCTGTTCCGTGTCACCTCGCACTTCGCATCCAGTCCCACTCATCCTCAGGCACGTTTTTCATGTTCCTCCACAAAAAAAGCTGCACATCTCAGACTGCTTTAACTGCAGAATAATATTTATCTGTAAAGACATAGAAGAAGGAAATATGGTCCTATTATGATAAGAATTATTTATTTAATTTAATTATTGATGGTAGTTAAGACATTGTGGATGGAAACAAGACATGAATCAGATAAAAAAAAACCCAGAAACAACAGTAATGACACATAATAATGACAATATAGTGTTACAATGAAAAGATATTAAATGTAAAGAGCAACTAAAAAATATGGATTGATTAGGGGTGAAAAGGAAAAGATAGAGGGGGGAATGAGAGGGAACATTGATACGGTTTCAGAAACAATATGGACCCAGATGCAAGAATTTATTATTAAATTATTACCTCTGCCAAAGAGGTTATGTTTTTGGTGGAGTTTGTCTGTCTGTCTTTCTGCAACATTACTCAAAAAGTTATAAATGGATTTTGATAAAATTTTCAGGATGTGTTGGGAGTGTGATAAGGAACCAATGATTACATTTTGGCGGTGATCCGGAAGAGAACCTGGATTCTGGATCACTTTAAAATGTATTCTCATTTACCATAATGTAAAATTTCAAAGTGATCCTGAATCCATGATCTCTTCCGGATCACTACCAAAATGTAATCATCTATTCCTTGTCACACTCCCAACACACCCTGAACATTTTATCAAAATACATTCAAAACATTTTGCGTAATGTTGCTGACAGACTGGAATTTAATCCTCCTTGGCGGAGGTAATTAAGCCTTCGGTGTCGGGGTGTTGTTCGCCCCGTCGGGGAATATTTTTCTGATAGTAACTCATGTTCCATGTATTATCCTGCTTATTCTACGGGTTATTACAGTTTATTACTGTCACTACTCGAACAGACTAGTGTTGTGAAATAGGCGGGGCAGACAGAAGGGGGTGCAGAGAGTTTTAGGCGGAGAAAAGAGAAAGACGGATGTACACAGTCAGGTCGGCGACCGGAGCAGGTGTTGTCCCGTTCCTGCAAATAAATACTGAAAACGAAGCTCACTGAAACCGCTCCTTGTTTTCTAAAAACCAGCATAGAGGAGTTAACTGAGGGGTAAAATACTGGAGATTCTGTACGAGATGAGGATGGCAATTTCCCCGGATTTCCTGACTATGATACGGATAACATCAGGATAGGTTAACATTGGATAAGCTAGCAGTTACAACCAAGTTAATATTTACTTTTAAAGTGGCCGAACTACCTGCGGAGTGATATGGTACAGTGAATCTGAAGTGACAAAACCCGTTGCCATGGGCAGCGGGCGTTAACGGCGCAGCGGGCGGTTATCGAAAAAAATCCGCCCGGCCGTAGAATAAAAATAATAATTAAATAATAGAAAAATTAAAGGTTTTTTTAGTGTTGTTTAACTAATAATATGTTCATGGAACTGATATACAGGTGTCAAAAAGCAACTGATTTAGAAAAAGAAAAAGCCCAAACTAAAACTACTGGAACCAAATTACAACAGTAGCCATTTATTCATTCATTCCTTTTTTCTTTTTTTTTTTTACTTCATTTTTTTTTTTTTTTAGGGGAGGGGGGTTCTTTACGTTACTTGTTATTTTTTGAATATGTATTAGTTTCTGTTGATATTGTTGCTTATTTTTGTTATATTTTTTTGGTTTTTATTTTATTATTTTTATTCAATTGTGTTCTGTTGGTGTCTTACTTTGTTCATGTTACAGAATATTTTGTTAGTTTAATATTAATTTTAGTTCATTTTACTGATCACTTTGGCAGTTTTTGTTCATTTTGTTGCTTATTTGATCTTTTTTTTTGTCGTTTTTACTGTGGAATTGTCTCAGGAGTTAAAGGGTTAAATACAGCCCAGAACCAACAATTAAAATGTCAAATGTGCACATGATGACAATAAACATTCTTTACTTTTGAATCATGAGTCTTATGAAGTAAAACTGCCAACAACAGGGAATATCCAATGATTACAAAAGGAAAACAAAAGTAAGATCAATACAGTTGAATTAAATTCAAGAAATGCTGTTTCTGTTGTCACTTTTCCATTAGATATACGTGTATAACTATACCGATATTTACTAAATGTCAGAAAATGAGAAGTGCGATGATTTGTTAATTATCATCAACACGAAGGTAAATAGCCTGTTGTTTTACAGATATATTCATTATTATTATTATTATTATTCTATATTTCCTGTTTAAACCACCTCTTGGCAGCACAAAAATCCTCAATCAAAAAATGAGGGTTTTGTCAAAATTCTTGTTTTTGCTTTGGGTAACTTTTTATGTGCAAGTTACATTTCTACAGTTTGACTGTTATTAGAAAAACGACTTGTTTTGCTTTATTCATTACACTCAATAAATGTAGTTGAGGATTTCTTTTTTTTACTGCTTTTTGGCTAAATTTGGGGTTTTATCATCATTATTTTAGGAGTAACTGTCTTCTGTTCACAGATCAGTTCAAGTGTTGGTTAGTCTGAACAACGGGCAGTCGTACATCTCCAGCCCAATCACCATCTCTGCCACTTCATGTGTGAGTAGAAATCCTACAGAACCAAAAATAAAGAGATAGGAAGGGTTTGATGGATTGGGTTTTTCCATATCAAGTCATATTTTTGACCAAATTGTGACACCTGCATGACTTTTGGCTCCAAACACTGGTACTTAATTTTACGCAGATATCACAATATGACCAAAAATGTGATTTAACCTCCTTAGACTCAGATATGGGTTTTTCTGTCAGTGTGTGTAGACAAGACTCTCACACCTTTCATCAAAATTAAAAATGACAAAAAGTTTTCACCGCAAAGGACATTCTGTAATTAAAAAAAAATAAACATTTTTTTTTTAAAAATTGCTGTATCATAATGTTACCAAAATAGTAAATTATTTAATTAAAACTTTTACTTTCCTGGGTGTATTATGCTATGAAGGTAATGACATATGAGTTGACCACACATATTCTGAAAGATATTCACTCATGCATGTGTGTGGATATGTGTCTTAAAAATAATCTACCTGTGGTGAATTTTATTGCTAGCAATTTCAAAAGAGCACGTATAATACTATTCTTTCTTTCGGGTAACTTTTGTAATAGCTCGTTGTCATGTACATTCAAAGGAAAAAAAGATTAGATCACAAATATAATACCAACAAAAATATCTCATAGTAGTTTAATTTCAGAGCTGATATCAACCCATACAACATGTTTTCTGGATAAAAACACGAATCACTTTAGTTCATCCATCAGTATCTATGTCACTATACTGATAAAAAAAACTGTGCTTTGATTCATTCACTGTTTTCTTTTCTGCCTGTTTTTGTCCCATGATACACACAGCAGTTAGGACTGGATTTAAGAACTATAGTATTGGATGAATTTAGATAGTCTAACTCTTTTTTTCCATATCTATAGAGGAAAATGCACTAAAACTATAACAAAATGTACCAACAAATATAGTACAGTACAACAATTTACATTACAATGCATTAAAAACTATACTAAAATGCACAGAAATACACTAAAATTACAATAAAATGCACTAAAAATACACAAAATGTAGTAACAAATATAGTACAATACACTAAAGTACAGTAAACTGTATTAAAAATATACTAAAATGCACAAAAACAGTCACAGAAAAATATGTTGTCCTAGCTAGCTTTGTTTGGTTCAGTTTGTTTCAGTTTCATTTTAATGCCTGGTCCAACTACAGGTCCATTTGTTTGGACAAATATAGTAATACCAGCAAATATAGCTGATAGTAATTTCATTTCAGAGCTGGTATCTATCCATTTAACACATTTTCTGGATTAAAACAAAAAACAAAAAAAAACTACTGTACTAAGTGACAAAAACGGTGCTTTTATTCGTTCACGGTTTTCGTTTCTGTATGTTTGGTCACATGACACACACAGGAGTTAGGATGTACAGTATTCCATGTCCATGGATGTGTCTATTTTCTCCAGTATGGTTTTCCCAGCTCCTCATAGAGCCACAGGGTGAAAGTAATGCATTCCATTAATCTAATGTTTTCAACAATTGAAATTAAAATGTTCATTGTGGGCAGTTTCTTCTGCAGCCAACATTTTGTTATGACTTTTTTAGCTCATATCAACGAAATCTGTAGGGGGTAAAGAGCGTCTGAATCCAGTTCATTTGGGAAGTAACGGAGACACAACACTGTAAAAGAGCAGTTGATGTTAAAACCCATTGTTTTCCAGATTTTTTTTTATATCTCTCACTAGAAGAGCTGAATACATGGGCTCATGATCTGCTGTTGCTTCTTCACACTGTTTTTCATGAGTTTTTATTCCTGTTTAATTCAGAATAAAGGTTAATTCTGCTTTAAAATGACCACACAAACAATTAATTCCAGTTAAAAATAAATATCCTTAATTAAACTAAATTCAGAATAGAGTCATTGGTTTATTCTACTTTTAATTCTGAATTTTAAAATTCCACAGACAAACATGGAAACAGTTTATGCCTCTTTAATGTTATTCCGGCCATTCTGGACATGCTCCTTGTCTTGTCCTGTTGCCATGACGCACACATTCAACACTCGATTGTTGTGGGAACATATTCTAAATTAGCTGCTACTTCATAATTATTACAAAAATAGATGCAAAAATCACATGCAGTATCTGGTCTAACATGTTGCTAGTTGAAACGAAAAGAAACAGGAACTGGAGGCAATTATTTTCTTCTGGCAGACATCGCGTCCAATCATAACCCTCTGTTGAAAGTCTTCTGTCCAATCACAACCCTCTGTACTAGCTCTGAAAGCAGAGTCAACTAAAGTAGATTAAACCTGTTTCAATGGAAACTTTTATTCAGTATCAACACTTCCATGAAAAGACCAAGGAAATAGTTTTAATTAAGAATTATTTGATTGAGTCAAAAGACCAGTGTAGTACCTGAACGCGTTCATTGAACGTTCGTTCACGAACGATATCATATTTTTAACGAACGTGAACGACTCATTCGCTTTTGCCAAATGAACGGGAAGTTGTGAACGTGGTTATTCTGGCATTTATTGAACTGCGCTCTTATGTAGTTCACATTACGTTCTTATCACGTAATTATTGAGTCCTATAAGGTATAAAATGGGATAAAAACACAGCATTATCATAGATGTCATTTTTGTATAATTCTGAACAAATGTCGGCAACATAATGTTGTGGAATAGCCAATGAGAAGCGTTTTGGGCGGGGCAGCGAGAGAGGGAGAGAGCGGGGGGTGCAGAGAGTTTTTGGGAGCGGAGAAAAAGAGTTAAATGTACAGAGTGTGACCGGCGACGGGAGCAGGTGTTGTCCTGTTCTTGGAAATAAACATTTAAAACGAAGCTCACTAAACCGCTCCTTGTGAGAGGGAAGTTAAACCGGGGTAAGGTACTTACTTCCGCCCTGGATGGGGCGGCATTTTCCCCTGATTTTTTTTACTACAGGATAACGTCAGAAACGGTTAATAATACATTTACAATAATAACACAAAAAAGAACGAAAAAGTTCATTTTGGGATCCATGAACTTCTAGTTCATAATTTGGAAGAATGAACAATGAACTGAACTAATTCATATTGTGTAACTTGAACTGAACTTTAAACTAGTTCCTAATTAAGGTGAACTTTCCCAACACTGCAAAAGACAATGTAACCATTGTTTTATAAGAACAGGTCCAGTAACAGCAGCTGCTTTGTGTGTTGGTTCTAGTCTGATGGGACCTGGGTCTTCTGGCTGCTCCTGGTCCTGCTGTTGCTTGTGGGTCTAGTTCTGTTCTGGTGGTTCTGGCCTCTGTGCTGCACTGTGGTGAGTTCATGCTGCCTGGGTTATCTCACTACTGTCATACTCCACATACTCACAGAATAATTATAAACATGGTTTGCAGTAGAGTCAGACTGATTAATTTTAGCCTAGAACTGATTAATCAACTTCAACCAACATGTGAGATTCTGTGGCTCGCTGCTTGTGTGTGTGTGTGTGTGTGTGTGTGTGTGTGTGTGTGAGAACAGTAAAGCTCCAGTCACGCTACCCTCCCTTCCCACCACCAAACTCTTTTTGTTTTTGTTTGTCCATTTATTTGTTACGCAAAAACTACTGGATCAATAGAATAGAATATATCCCATTACATTTTGGCAATTTTTAAGGTCACTCAAGGTCAAAGGTCATAACACCATTTTGAAGCACATGCCAGATTTCCTATCTGTCAATACTACCAAGTAGCAGCTCTCTATCCCCACTCGTTTTTCTATTATAATCCATTTTAGGTTTTTTAGGTATTGACCCAGTGACCTCTGACCTCTTGGATCAACAATAGGTCAAAATCTATACACACAAGATGCAGAGTTGAAAGACCAGTATGCTTATTGGGAGTCTCTAAAGTGAATAGTTCCAAAGGTATATCCAAAATTAAATTTTGACCTTTGACCTAGAGAATTCCTCCTTCAATATTCTGCTGTCAAAGCACATCAACAGTGAGGGAAAAAAGAAGCTTTAACTGAGTATACAGGAATGAAAAGGAAATTCCTAATTTGTCATATCTGTTGGATCATTGTTTTGGATTCATTCACTAATATTTAATGTGATCTATTCTGGACCATCTTGTACCTTTCCTAAATATTTCATGGACATCGGTCCAGTCAAACACAATGCCTCTCTCCCCCTCGGGGGTGTTTATAAATTACAACTTTCGGTGTCCATTCTGAATTGTTCTGCTGATAAATGTTCTCACATGAATGTTTAATGGGTTCCTATGTGGTGTTCTTCATCCCAGGTGATCAGAGACCCCCCTCCCTCTAGACCCCCTCCTCCTCCACCTGTCCTGGTATGTAGACGCTTACATGGGGGGATGTAATAGAGTACATTTAACACAAATATTTGCAGTACTTGTACTTCACTCGGCTCTGGTCTTCAATTGAAGGATTAACCCATTAAAACCCAGTGTTACTTTTGTGTCATTTTACAGATTAATTCTTCTCTCTATTAAACTTTTCTTAGGTGAATTATCATCAATTATTCTAATATTATCCTCTTTATTTTTTTTAAAACTGTAAATCATGTAATTTCCTATGTTTGATTTAGATATTCCGGAGTTAATTAAATGATTATTATATCAAAACAAAGACAACTGAAGTGACTATTTTAGTAAATCTATCATTAACCTTCCGGTATCCAGGTGTGTTTTTTATGCACACTTTGCACTTCGTGTTAAAAAACTTCCTATTATTTTTCTGAATTTAAAAATAGTCAGAATTCAAAAGTTGTTCAAAACTCTGGCCACCAACAAAAGTTTTCACATTGTAAACAAGAAAATTAGCAGACTATCATTTGTCTCTCAAATGTGCACAATTACTTCCATTATAACCATTATTTTTGATTCATAAGACAATATGGCATAAATCATGAAAAAAAAGTTCTTTTTTTACATAACATTTTTTAGCAACATGATAGATAATTTAAATGGTTGAAAAAAACTAAATTATAACAATGTATATTTAATAGTTTGTTTCATAGGTGTACTTCTTGACTCACTGTAAAAATGCAAACATACATACAGAATATGTCTCAATTACATTTATTGCTTGAGCACATTTACATGCCATTACACATTGAAATTAAAATAAATTGCTAGCTCAATGCTAAATTGAATGGGAAAATCCATAGACATGCTAATGATTAGCATTTTTCACATTAGATACATTTTTGCTATGAATTCTCACAATAACTGAACATAAAATACTTACAGGTATACTGTGTGTTATCCTGGCCATACAAACAGAAAGAAAAAACATGTCCAATCGGTTCCTTCTTAGATCTAAACTGCTATGGGAACAGCTGAAGTACAAACCACACATTACTGCACTTAATCCAGTGTTACAAAAAAAAAAAATCACAAGAAGTCGCTATTGGCTCTCTGAAAATGGTTGCCACTAGACCACACCCATATATCATGTGACGTAATCACGTGGTCGAACATAGTTATCGTTTAAAAATGCTTCACCATATTTCACCATCAGATGGCGCGGCTTTACCACTTTTCAGTTGGTTTGGTTTGATCTGACAATGCCGTCAAATGGATTCTAAATTGTGCTGCACTACATTTTTTGTAATGTAAAAACAGGAAGTCACTAGGTTGCATTGCATCATGGTGTCACGGCGTCACGCACAACACACTGATCTCCAGAAAACCTGTCTGAATGTCTATTGGCGAATACTGAAGAATACTGTGGACAGAACAGAGCTCATATGCAGCGCTTCTCTCACCAGCTTACATGGAGCCACAGTGCAATTAATTTAACAGTCGCCAGATTCAGCCCAAAAATTGCTAAGTTGCTAGGTGTTTTTTTTAGTCGTCAGAGATGGCTAAATATTGAGAAATCTATCAAGAAAGTCATTAAATTGGCAACACTGACTTAACCTGACCACTAGAGGGCACCCATTGCCTGCTTTTAACACTATAACATCACATATAGTACGTATTACTCCACGCCAAATCGCAAGTCACAAAGCACAACCAAAATTAGTCCATATATAAGATGCTCTGGATTACAAGACACACTGTAATTTTTTGAGAGAATTAAAGGTTTTTAAGTGTACCTTATAGTCCAGAAAATATAGTACGTGACCACAAAATAATTTTTTAGTTAGTGTATTTGTTTCAGTTTGGTTTCATTGTGTAAATGCCTGTAACCGTTTGCAGATACATTTTATAAATGTATGTTCCTTTGTTTCTAAAATGATTTTGAAGGAGCCAGAAGAAGACCTTTTACCCAAACACAAGTGGCCTACAGTTGATGCTTCATATTATGGAGGCAGAGGTCCTGGAGGAATCAAACGCATGGAGGTACAGTAAAAAAAAAAAAAATTCAATGGAAAACTCTTTGAATTTGCTTATTCGTGATATGCACAATTCGTATTTATCATGTGGCGGCCATCTTGAAAGGAAAACAAGGCTTGGGTTGGTAAACACAGAAGGGTGTGAACACAAGACGAGGTGTGTCTCCATCATTTGACATTTACCTCACAGATGTGGACAGGTAACTGGAGCAAAAAGACTACACTAACTTCCTCTAAGGATATTATTGCGGCTTCCAACATTTCCCTATAGCTGCCAGAGAATAAGAGGTTGGTTTCTTTTGCTTTATATTTGTGATGCCCTAAAGTTCTTTGGTAATACACAAAGACTGAGATCCATGATGCTTCTGGCCTATTTGTTTTGCATTAGACATGAGCTATCACAGCAGTTACAGGGTGGATATGTGGCAGAACGGAAAACCAGCAGATTTGACTGAAATAAAAGGCTGATAACTATGTGAAATAAAGAGAAAGCGGTCAACAAAAAATTGCGACCGCCAACCCTGACTCTCCCCACCGGACCCCCCACTGAAAGCTCACCTTTATGCACTAACATGCACACACCTAATTTCGTGGGTACCACCCCCAAACCATTCAGACACTAAACACCGTGATCCACAGCATCTACAGATATATTCACCAAATTAAAGGTAAGGTCTTGGACAAGATCTAGGTGTTCGGAACATGACTGAAGTTTCAAGTGGTAGGTTGGGCCCTTGATGTGCTCGTGGATGTGCTCAACCTATAGTCATTGAACCATCAGAATGACTCTGAAACTATGTAATTAATGTCAGAGTTAATATCATCGACTTAAGGAAGTGTTGTGTTTGTGTGTTGGTTTATTCAACCCCCGGCAGGTGCGATGGGGGGACAAGGGCTCCACAGAGGAGGGGTCTCGCTTAGAAAAGGCTAAAAATGCAGTGGTCACCATGCCAGAGGATGTGGAGGAACCCATCATCCCCCGAGCCCCACCCAGACCACCCCCAGCTTTACAGCCCCCACCACAGAACAAATGGTACACTCCCATCAAGGTGAGACTCTCAAAACACTTCTACCTTCCATAGACTGTCAACTACAGTACTATGTAAATTATAGTACTATGTAAAGTACAGTGCTATGTAAAGTACAGTACTATTTAAAGAACAGTAGCACGTAAAGTACAGTCGTATGTAAAGTATAGTACTATTTAAAGAACAGTCGTATGTAAAGTATAGTACTATGTAAAGTACAGTCGTATGTAAAGTACAGTACTATGTAAAGTACTATTTAAAGAACAGTAGCATGTAAAGTACAGTTGTATGTAAAGTACAGAGATGGGTAATCTCAGCTCCAAAGAGTAAATGTCCTGCCATGTATGTGTTCCAACTGCACAACTTCTCATCCAGGTAGATAGATATTTAGTGGAATCACCTGTATGAAGTGAACAGGAAGAACCAATACATGGCAGGACTTTTACTATTTGAAGCTGGGATTACCCAACTCTGGTAAAGTACAGTAGTATGTAAAAAAAAAAACATCTGCCAATGGAAGAAGTGAAAATTATCTTGGTAATATTTAGTAATATTTTCCAGATCTATTGTCTATAAATCAGTTCTTATATCTCAGTGAAAAGTTCCTCTTTAGGTGATTCTGTCTGATTTTAAGTGTGATGAGATATTTGGACTAGAAATGAGAACAATACACTTGGTCAGATTTAGATTTATGCAGTGAAGTCAAAAGGAGGAGCGGTGTAATGATTTGTCTGAACTTTCAGGGGCGTTTTGATGCACTGATGGCGTTACTGAGGAGACAGTACGACCGAGTAGCAATTATGAGGCCGACCCCTCAGGACAAGGTAGGAACCACACATCTTGATGAAATTAAACTCAAAGATAGATGACAGACATGGTCCTACACAAAAAAAGGTCAAAAATACCCCTCTAAAAAGAGTTTAAAAATGAATACAAGATTTTTATTCAAATTTTTTTTTTTTGCTTGAAGTGAACAAAACAAATCTAACAATGGGACAAGTGAAAATTATCTTGGTCAGATTTCTTACATCAGATTTTCCAGATCTATTGTCTATGAATCAGTTCTTATATCTACCCATCTTATACACATACATACATACATATACACACACACACACATAAACATACATATATAAAAAATAAAAAATATTTGACTTAAGCATAAAAATCTTGAATTAGGCAGAAACGAACAAAAAAAAAAAATTAAGGGGGAAAATAATCTTGAATTAAGGAAAAAAAATCTTGAATGAAGCCAAAACAAAAAAAGTCGAAGCCTAAAAAACCCTTGAATTTTAAGTCAGTTTTTATATCTAACAGAAAGGTTCCTCTTTCAGTGATTCTGTCTGATTTTAAGTGTGATGACATATTATTAATGTCAGACTGATCAAACTGTAGCAGAAAACCATCTCCATGCCTTGGACTCATATTGATATGATTAGATAATAACAGAGCACAGGAAGCCTCTGTGATTATGTCCCTATTTACAACTGACAGATGCTTTATCAAACTGCTGTAAATAATTCTTGCAGCGTCATGGCAGTGCATTCAGTTACTCATTAAACGGCTCAAATGATGCACAACCGCTAAAGTTTTTTTCCACACTTTTTCTCATTATCATTAATTAGTGTATATGGTGTTAATTTGAGGTTTGTTTTGTGAACTGTGTGTATTTCAG